>OY720349.1:2841468-3441468 GCA_963082975.1 Labia minor
AGGATGACCCTAGGTTTTCGGCATAAAAAAATAATTTTTAGTAAGAAATATCAATAATATATTTTTTTAATATTTTTATGATGTAAAATGAACGAATTTATTATTTATTTTTAAAAATTTCATTTTTTTATTTTCCCGTAAAAATTATGAAAGGTCATCGTAGGATGACCCTAGGTTTTCGGCATAAAAAAATAATTATTCATCAGAAATATCAATAATATATTTTTTTAATATTTTTATGATGTAAAATGAACGAATTTATTATTTATTTAAAAATAATTTCATTTTTTAATTTTCCCGTAAAAATTATGAAAGGTCATCGTAGGATGACCCTAGGTTTTCGCCACAAAAAAATAATTATTCATCAGAAATATCAATAATATATTTTTTTAATATTGTTATGATGTAAAATGAACGAATTTATTATTTATTTAAAAATAATTTCATTTTTTAATTTTCCCGTAAAAATTATGAAAGGTCATCGTAGGATGACCCTAGGTTTTCGGCATAAAAAAATATTTTTTAGTAAGAAATATCAATAATATATTTTTTTAATATTTTTATGATGTAAAATGTACGAATTTATTATTTATTTTTAAAAATTTCATTTTTTTATTTTCCCGTAAAAATTATGAAAGGTCATCGTAGGATGACCCTAGGTTTTCGGCATAAAAAAATAATTTTTAGTAAGAAATATCAATAATATATTTTTTAATATTTTTATGATGTAAAATGAACGAATTTATTATTTATTTAAAAATAATTTCATTTTTTTATTTTCCCGTAAAAATTATGAAAGGTCATCGTAGGATGACCCTAGGTTTTCGGTATAAAAAAATAATTTTTAGTAAGAATTATCAATAATATATTTTTTTAATATTTTTATGATGTAAAATGAACGAATTTATTATTTATTTTTAAAAATTTCATTTTTTTATTTTCCCGTAAATATTATGAAAGGTCATCGTAAGATGACCCTAGGTTTTCGGCATAAAAATTAATTATTCATCAGAAATATCAATAATATATTTTTTTAATATTTTTATGATGTAAAATGAACGAATTTATTATTTATTTAAAAATAATTTCATTTTTTAATTTTCCCCTAAAAATTATGAAAGGTCATCGTAGGATGACCCTAGGTTTTCGGCATAAAAAAATAATTATTCATCAGAAATATCAATAATATATTTTTTTAATATTTTTATGATGTAAAATGAACGAATTTATTATTTATTTAAAAATAATTTCATTTTTTAATTTTCCCGTAAAAATTATGAAAGGTCATCGTAGGATGACCCTAGGTTTTCGGCATAAAAAAATAATTATTCATCAGAAATATCAATAATATATTTTTTTAATATTTTTATGATGTAAAATGAACGAAATTATTATTTATTTTTAAAAATTTCATTTTTTAATTTTCCCGTAAAAATTATGAAAGGTCATCGTAGGATGACCCTAGGTTTTCGGCATAAAAAAATAATTATTCATCAGAAATATCAATAATATATTTTTTTAATATTTTTATGATGTAAAATGAACGAATTTATTATTTATTTAAAAATAATTTCATTTTTTAATTTTCCCGTAAAAATTATGAAAGGTCATCGTAGGATGACCCTAGGTTTTCGCCACAAAAAAATAATTATTCATCAGAAATATCAATAATATATTTTTTTAATATTGTTATGATGTAAAATGAACGAATTTATTATTTATTTAAAAATAATTTCATTTTTTAATTTTCCCGTAAAAATTATGAAAGGTCATCGTAGGATGACCCTAGGTTTTCGCCACAAAAAAATAATTATTCATCAGAAATATCAATAATATATTTTTTTAATATTGTTATGATGTAAAATGAACGAATTTATTATTTATTTAAAAATAATTTCATTTTTTAATTTTCCCGTAAAAATTATGAAAGGTCATCGTAGGATGACCCTAGGTTTTCGGCATAAAAAAATAATTTTTAGTAAGAAATATCAATAATATATTTTTTTAATATTTTTATGATGTAAAATGAACGAATTTATTATTTATTTAAAAATAATTTCATTTTTTAATTTTCCCGTAAAAATTATGAAAGGTCATCGTAGGATGACCCTAGGTTTTCGGCATAAAAAAATATTTTTTAGTAAGAAATATCAATAATATATTTTTTTAATATTTTTATGATGTAAAATGAACGAATTTATTATTTATTTAAAAATAATTTCATTTTTTTATTTTCCCGTAAAAATTATGAAAGGTCATCGTAGGATGACCCTAGGTTTTCGGCATAAAAAAATAATTTTTAGTAAGAAATATCAATAATATATTTTTTTAATATTTTTATGATGTAAAATGTACGAATTTATTATTTATTTTTAAAAATTTCATTTTTTTATTTTCCCGTAAAAATTATGAAAGGTCATCGTAGGATGACCCTAGGTTTTCGGCATAAAAAAATAATTTTTAGTAAGAAATATCAATAATATATTTTTTTAATATTTTTATGATGTAAAATGAACGAATTTATTATTTATTTAAAAATAATTTCATTTTTTTATTTTCCCGTAAAAATTATGAAAGGTCATCGTAGGATGACCCTAGGTTTTCGGCATAAAAAAATAATTTTTAGTAAGAATTATCAATAATATATTTTTTTAATATTTTTATGATGTAAAATGAACGAATTTATTATTTATTTTTAAAAATTTCATTTTTTTATTTTCCCGTAAATATTATGAAAGGTCATCGTAAGATGACCCTAGGTTTTCGGCATAAAAAATTAATTATTCATCAGAAATATCAATAATATATTTTTTTAATATTTTTATGATGTAAAATGAACGAATTTATTATTTATTTAAAAATAATTTCATTTTTTTATTTTCCCGTAAAATTATGAAAGGTCATCGTAGGATGACCCTAGGTTTTCGGCATAAAAAAATAATTATTCATCAGAAATATCAATAATATATTTTTTTAATATTTTTATGATGTAAAATGAACGAATTTAGTATTTATTTAAAAATAATTTCATTTTTTAATTTTCCCGTAAAAATTATGAAAGGTCATCGTAGGATGACCCTAGGTTTTCGGCATAAAAATATAATTTTTAGTAAGAAATATCAATAATATATTTTTTTAATATTTTTATGATGTAAAATGAACGAATTTATTATTTATTTTTAAAAATTTCATTTTTTTATTTTCCCGTAAAAATTATGAAAGGTCATCGTAGGATGACCCTAGGTTTTCGGCATATTAAATTAATTATTCATCAGAAATATCAATAATATATTTTTTTAATATTTTTATGATGTAAAATGAACGAATTTATTATTTATTTAAAAATAATTTCATTTTTTAATTTTCCCGTAAAAATTATGAAAGGTCATCGTAGGATGACCCTAGGTTTTCGCCATAAAAAAATAATTATTCATCAGAAATATCAATAATATATTTTTTTAATATTGTTATGATGTAAAATGAACGAATTTATTATTTATTTAAAAATAATTTCATTTTTTAATTTTCCCGTAAAAATTATGAAAGGTCATCGTAGGATGACCCTAGGTTTTCGGCATAAAAAAATAATATTTAGTAAGAAATATCAATAATATATTTTTTTAATATTTTTATGATGTAAAATCAACGAATTTATTATTTATTTAAAAATAATTTCATTTTTTAATTTTCCCGTAAAAATTATGAAAGGTCATCGTAGGATGACCCTAGGTTTTCGGCATAAAAAAATATTTTTTAGTAAGAAATATCAATAATATATTTTTTTAATATTTTTATGATGTAAAATGTACGAATTTATTATTTATTTTTAAAAATTTCATTTTTTTATTTTCCCGTAAAAATTATGAAAGGTCATCGTAGGATGACCCTAGGTTTTCGGCATAAAAAAATAATTTTTAGTAAGAAATATCAATAATATATTTTTTTAATATTTTTATGATGTAAAATGAACGAATTTATTATTTATTTAAAAATAATTTCATTTTTTTATTTTCCCGTAAAAATTATGAAAGGTCATCGTAGGATGACCCTAGGTTTTCGGCATAAAAAAATAATTTTTAGTAAGAATTATCAATAATATATTTTTTAATATTTTTATGATGTAAAATGAACGAATTTATTATTTATTTTTAAAAATTTCATTTTTTTATTTTCCCGTAAATATTATGAAAGGTCATCGTAAGATGACCCTAGGTTTTCGGCATAAAAAATTAATTATTCATCAGAAATATCAATAATATATTTTTTTAATATTTTTATGATGTAAAATGAACGAATTTATTATTTATTTAAAAATAATTTCATTTTTTAATTTTCCCGTAAAAATTATGAAAGGTCATCGTAGGATGACTCTAGGTTTTCGGCATAAAAAAATAATTTTTAGTAAGAAATATCAATAATATATATTTTTAATATTTTTATGATGTAAAATGAACGAATTTATTATTTATTTTTAAAATTTCATTTTTTAATTTTCCCGTAAAAATTATGAAAGGTCATCGTAGGATGACCCTATGTTTTCGGCATAAAAAAATAATTATTCATCAGAAATATCAATAATATATTTTTTTAATTTTTTTATGATGTAAAATGAACGAATTTATTATTTATTTAAAAATAATTTCATTTTTTTATTTTCCCGTAAAAATTATGAAAGGTCATCGTAGAATGACCCTAGGTTTTCGGCATAAAAAAATAATTTTTAGTAAGAAATATCAATAATATATTTTTTTAATATTTTTATGATGTAAAATGAATGAATTTATTATTTATTTAAAAATAATTTCATTTTTTTATTTTCCCGTAAAAATTATGAAAAGTCATCGTAGGATGACCCTAGGTTTTCGGCATAAAAAAATAATTTTTAGTAAGAAATATCAATAATATATTTTTTTAATATTTTTATGATGTAAAATGAACGAATTTATTATTTATTTTTAAAAATTTCATTTTTTTATTTTCCCGTAAATATTATGAAAGGTCATCGTAAGATGACCCTAGGTTTTCGGCATAAAAAATTAATTATTCATCAGAAATATCAATAATATATTTTTTTAATATTTTTATGATGTAAAATGAACGAATTTATTATTTATTTAAAAATAATTTCATTTTTTAATTTTCCCGTAAAAATTATGAAAGGTCATCGTAGGATGACTCTAGGTTTTCGGCATAAAAAAATAATTTTTAGTAAGAAATATCAATAATATATATTTTTAATATTTTTATGATGTAAAATGAACGAATTTATTATTTATTTTTAAAAATTTCATTTTTTAATTTTCCCGTAAAAATTATGAAAGCTCATCGTAGGATGACCCTATGTTTTCGGCATAAAAAAATAATTATTCATCAGAAATATCAATAATATATTTTTTTAATTTTTTTATGATGTAAAATGAACGAATTTATTATTTATTTAAAAATAATTTCATTTTTTTATTTTCCCGTAAAAATTATGAAAGGTCATCGTAGAATGACCCTAGGTTTTCGGCATAAAAAAATAATTTTTAGTAAGAAATATCAATAATATATTTTTTTAATATTTTTATGATGTAAAATGAATGAATTTATTATTTATTTAAAAATAATTTCATTTTTTTATTTTCCCGTAAAAATTATGAAAAGTCATCGTAGGATGACCCTAGGTTTTCGGCATAAAAAAATAATTTTTAGTAAGAAATATCAATAATATATTTTTTTAATATTTTTATGATGTAAAATGAACGAATTTATTATTTATTTTTAAAAATTTCATTTTTTTATTTTCCCGTAAATATTATGAAAGGTCATCGTAAGATGACCCTAGGTTTTCGGCATAAAAAATTAATTATTCATCAGAAATATCAATAATATATTTTTTTAATATTTTTATGATGTAAAATGAACGAATTTATTATTTATTTACAAATAATTTCATTTTTTAATTTTCCCGTAAAAATTATGAAAGGTCATCGTAGGATGACCCTAGGTTTTCGGCATAAAAAAATAATTTTTAGTAAGAAATATCAATAATATATTTTTTTAATATTTTTATGATGTAAAATGAACGAATTTATTATTTATTTAAAAATAATTTCATTTTTTAATTTTCCCGTAAAAATTATGAAAGGTCATCGTAGGATGACCCTAGGTTTTCGGCATAAAAAAATAATTATTCATCAGAAATATCAATAATATATTTTTTTAATATTTTTATGATGTAAAATGAACGAATTTATTATTTATTTAAAAATAATTTCATTTTTTAATTTTCCCGTAAAAATTATGAAAGGTCATCGTAGGATGACCCTAGGTTTTCGCCACAAAAAAATAATTATTCATCAGAAATATCAATAATATATTTTTTTAATATTGTTATGATGTAAAATGAACGAATTTATTATTTATTTGAAAATAATTTCATTTTTTTATTTTCCCGTAAAAATTATGAAAGGTCATCGTAGGATGACCCTAGGTTTTCGCCATAAAAAAATAATTATTCATCAGAAATATCAATAATATATTTTTTTAATATTTTTATTAAGTAAAATGAACGAATTTATTATTTATTTTTAAAAATTTCATTTTTTAATTTTCCCGAAAAAATTATGAAAGGTCATCGTAGGATGACCCTAGGTTTTCGGCATAAAAAAATAATTTTTAGTAAGAATTATCAATAATATATTTTTTTAATATTTTTATGATGTAAAATGAACGAATTTATTATTTATTTTTAAAAATTTCATTTTTTTATTTTCCCGTAAATATTATGAAAGGTCATCGTAAGATGACCCTAGGTTTTCGGAATAAAAAAATATTTTTTAGTAAGAAATATCAATAATATATTTTTTTAATATTTTTATGATGTAAAATGTACGAATTTATTATTTATTTTTAAAAATTTCATTTTTTTATTTTCCCGTAAAAATTATGAAAGGTCATGACCCTAGGTTTTCGGCATAAAAAAATAATTTTTAGTAAGAAATATCAATAATATATTTTTTTAATATTTTTATGATGTAAAATGAATGAATTTATTATTTATTTAAAAATAATTTCATTTTTTATTTTCCCGTGAAAATTATGAAAAGTCATCGTAGGATGACCCTAGGTTTTCGGCATAAAAAAATAATTTTTAGTAAGAAATATCAATAATATATTTTTTTAATATTTTTATGATGTAAAATGAACGAATTTATTATTTATTTTTAAAAATTTCATTTTTTTATTTTCCCGTAAATATTATGAAAGGTCATCGTAAGATGACCCTAGGTTTTCGGCATAAAAAATTAATTATTCATCAGAAATATCAATAATATATTTTTTTAATATTTTTATGATGTAAAATGAACGAATTTATTATTTATTTAAAAATAATTTCATTTTTTGATTTTCCCGTAAAAATTATGAAAGGTCATCGTAGGATGACTCTAGGTTTTCGGCATAAAAAAATAATTTTTAGTAAGAAATATCAATAATATATTTTTTTAATATTTTTATTAAGTAAAATGAACGAATTTATTATTTATTTTTAAAAATTTCATTTTTTAATTTTCCCGTAAAAATTATGAAAGGTCATCGTAGGATGACCCTAGGTTTTCGGCATAAAAAAATAATTTTTAGTAAGAAATATCAATAATATATTTTTTTAATATTTTTATGATTTAAAATGAACGAATTTATTATTTATTTTTAAAAATTTCATTTTTTTATTTTCCCGTAAATATTATGAAAGGTCATCGTAAGATGACCCTAGGTTTTCGGCATAAAAAATTAATTATTCATCAGAAATACCAATAATATATTTTTTTAATATTTTTATTAATTAAAATGAACGAATTTATTATTTATTTGAAAATAATTTCATTTTTTTATTTTCCCGTAAAAATTATGAAAGGTCATCGTAGGATGACCCTAGGTTTTCGGCATAAAAAAATAATTATTCATCAGAAATATCAATAATATATTTTTTTAATATTTTTATGATGTAAAATGAACGAAATTATTATTTATTTTTAAAAATTTCATTTTTTAATTTTCCCGTAAAAATTATGAAAGGTCATCGTAGGATGACCCTAGGTTTTCGGCATAAAAAAATAATTATTCATCAGAAATATCAATAATATATTTTTTTAATATTTTTATGATGTAAAATGAACGAATTTATTATTTATTTAAAAATAATTTCATTTTTTAATTTTCCCGTAAAAATTATGAAAGGTCATCGTAGGATGACCCTAGGTTTTCGCCATAAAAAAATAATTATTCATCAGAAATATCAATAATATATTTTTTTAATATTTTTATTAAGTAAAATGAACGAATTTATTATTTATTTTTAAAAATTTCATTTTTTAATTTTCCCGTAAAAATTATGAAAGGTCATCGTAGGATGACCCTAGGTTTTCGGCATAAAAAAATAATTATTCATCAGAAATATTAATAATATATTTTTTTAATATTTTTATGATGTAAAATGAACGAATTTATTATTTATTTAAAAATAATTTCATTTTTTTATTTTCCCGTAAAAATTATGAAAGGTCATCGTAGGATGACCCTAGGTTTTCGGCATAAAAAAATAATTTTTAGTAAGAATTATCAATAATATATTTTTTTAATATTTTTATGATCTAAAATGAACGAATTTATTATTTATTTTTAAAAATTTCATTTTTTTATTTTCCCGTAAATATTATGATAGGTCATCGTAAGATGACCCTAGGTTTTCGGCATAAAAAATTAATTATTCATCAGAAATATCAATAATATATTTTTTTAATATTTTTATATTGTAAAATGAACGAATTTATTATTTATTTAAAAATAATTTCATTTTTTAATTTTCCCGTAAAAATTATGAAAGGTCATCGTAGGATGACCCTAGGTTTTCGGCATAAAAAAATAATTTTTAGTAAGAAATATCAATAATATATTTTTTTAATATTTTTATGATGTAAAATGAACGAATTTATTATTTATTTTTAAAAATTTCATTTTTTTATTTTCCCGTAAATATTATGAAAGGTCATCGTAAGATGACCCTAGGTTTTCGGCATAAAAAATTAATTATTCATCAGAAATACCAATAATATATTTTTTTAATATTTTTATTAATTAAAATGAACGAATTTATTATTTTATTTTAAAAATTTCATTTTTTAATTTTCCCGTAAAAATTATGAAAGGTCATCGTAGGATGACCCTAGGTTTTCGGCATAAAAAAATAATTATTCATCAGAAATATCAATAATATATTTTTTTAATATTTTTATGATGTAAAATGAACGAATTTATTATTTATTTTTAAAAATTTCATTTTTTTATTTTCCCGTAAAAATTATGAAAGGTCATCGTAGGATGACCCTAGGTTTTCGGCATAAAAAAATAATTATTCATCAGAAATATCAATAATATATTTTTTTAATATTTTTATGATGTAAAATGAACGAATTTATTATTTATTTAAAAATAATTTCATTTTTTAATTTTCCCGTAAAAATTATGAAAGGTCATCGTAGGATGACCCTAGGTTTTCGCCACAAAAAAATAATTATTCATCAGAAATATCAATAATATATTTTTTTAATATTGTTATGATGTAAAATGAACGAATTTATTATTTATTTAAAAATAATTTCATTTTTTAATTTTCCCGTAAAAATTATGAAAGGTCATCGTAGGATGACCCTAGGTTTTCGGCATAAAAAAATAATTTTTAGTAAGAAATATCAATAATATATTTTTTTAATATTTTTATGATGTAAAATGAACGAATTTATTATTTATTTTTAAAAATTTCATTTTTTTATTTTCCCGTAAATATTATGATAGGTCATCGTAAGATGACCCTAGGTGTTCGGCATAAAAAATTAATTATTCATCAGAAATATCAATAATATATTTTTTTAATATTTTTATATTGTAAAATGAACGAATTTATTATTTATTTAAAATAATTTCATTTTTTAATTTTCCCGTAAAAATTATGAAAGGTCATCGTAGGATGACCCTAGGTTTTCGGCATAAAAAAATAATTTTTAGTAAGAAATATCAATAATATATTTTTTTAATATTTTTATGATGTAAAATGAACGAATTTATTATTTATTTTAAAAATTTCATTTTTTTATTTTCCCGTAAATATTATGAAAGGTCATCGTAAGATGACCCTAGGTTTTCGGCATAAAAATTAATTATTCATCAGAAATACCAATAATATATTTTTTTAATATTTTTATTAATTAAAATGAACGAATTTATTATTTTATTTTAAAAATTTCATTTTTTAATTTTCCCGTAAAAATTATGAAAGGTCATCGTAGGATGACCCTAGGTTTTCGGCATAAAAAAATAATTATTCATCAGAAATATCAATAATATATTTTTTTAATATTTTTATGATGTAAAATGAACGAATTTATTATTTATTTTAAAAATTTCATTTTTTTATTTTCCCGTAAAAATTATGAAAGGTCATCGTAGGATGACCCTAGGTTTACGGCATAAAAAAATAATTATTCATCAGAAATATCAATAATATATTTTTTTAATATTTTTATGATGTAAAATGAACGAATTTATTATTTATTTAAAAATAATTTCATTTTTTAATTTTCCCGTAAAAATTATGAAAGGTCATCGTAGGATGACCCTAGGTTTTCGCCACAAAAAAATAATTATTCATCAGAAATATCAATAATATATTTTTTTAATATTGTTATGATGTAAAATGAACGAATTTATTATTTATTTAAAAATAATTTCATTTTTTAATTTTCCCGTAAAAATTATGAAAGGTCATCGTAGGATGACCCTAGGTTTTCGGCATAAAAAAATATTTTTTAGTAAGAAATATCAATAATATATTTTTTTAATATTTTTATGATGTAAAATGTACGAATTTATTATTTATTTTTAAAAATTTCATTTTTTTATTTTCCCGTAAAAATTATGAAAGGTCATCGTAGGATGACCCTAGGTTTTCGGCATAAAAAAATAATTTTTAGTAAGAAATATCAATAATATATTTTTTTAATATTTTTATGATGTAAAATGAACGAATTTATTATTTATTTAAAAATAATTTCATTTTTTTATTTTCCCGTAAAAATTATGAAAGGTCATCGTAGGATGACCCTAGGTTTTCGGCATAAAAAAATAATTTTTAGTAAGAATTATCAATAATATATTTTTTTAATATTTTTATGATGTAAAATGAACGAATTTATTATTTATTTTTAAAAATTTCATTTTTTTATTTTCCCGTAAATATTATGAAAGGTCATCGTAAGATGACCCTAGGTTTTCGGCATAAAAAATTAATTATTCATCAGAAATATCAATAATATATTTTTTTAATATTTTTATGATGTAAAATGAACGAATTTATTATTTATTTAAAAATAATTTCATTTTTTAATTTTCCCCTAAAAATTATGAAAGGTCATCGTAGGATGACCCTAGGTTTTCGGCATAAAAAAATAATTATTCATCAGAAATATCAATAATATATTTTTTTAATATTTTTATGATGTAAAATGAACGAATTTATTATTTATTTAAAAATAATTTCATTTTTTAATTTTCCCGTAAAAATTATGAAAGGTCATCGTAGGATGACCCTAGGTTTTCGGCATAAAAAAATAATTATTCATCAGAAATATCAATAATATATTTTTTTAATATTTTTATGATGTAAAATGAACGAAATTATTATTTATTTTTAAAAATTTCATTTTTTAATTTTCCCGTAAAAATTATGAAAGGTCATCGTAGGATGACCCTAGGTTTTCGGCATAAAAAAATAATTATTCATCAGAAATATCAATAATATATTTTTTTAATATTTTTATGATGTAAAATGAACGAATTTATTATTTATTTAAAAATAATTTCATTTTTTAATTTTCCCGTAAAAATTATGAAAGGTCATCGTAGGATGACCCTAGGTTTTCGCCACAAAAAAATAATTATTCATCAGAAATATCAATAATATATTTTTTTAATATTGTTATGATGTAAAATGAACGAATTTATTATTTATTTAAAAATAATTTCATTTTTTAATTTTCCCGTAAAAATTATGAAAGGTCATCGTAGGATGACCCTAGGTTTTCGCCACAAAAAAATAATTATTCATCAGAAATATCAATAATATATTTTTTTAATATTGTTATGATGTAAAATGAACGAATTTATTATTTATTTAAAAATAATTTCATTTTTTAATTTTCCCGTAAAAATTATGAAAGGTCATCGTAGGATGACCCTAGGTTTTCGGCATAAAAAAATAATTTTTAGTAAGAAATATCAATAGTATATTTTTTTAATATTTTTATGATGTAAAATGAACGAATTTATTATTTATTTAAAAATAATTTCATTTTTTAATTTTCCCGTAAAAATTATGAAAGGTCATCGTAGGATGACCCTAGGTTTTCGGCATAAAAAAATATTTTTTAGTAAGAAATATCAATAATATATTTTTTTAATATTTTTATGATGTAAAATGAACGAATTTATTATTTATTTAAAAATAATTTCATTTTTTTATTTTCCCGTAAAAATTATGAAAGGTCATCGTAGGATGACCCTAGGTTTTCGGCATAAAAAAATATTTTTTAGTAAGAAATATCAATAATAAATTTTTTTAATATTTTTATGATGTAAAATGTACGAATTTATTATTTATTTTTAAAAATTTCATTTTTTTATTTTCCCGTAAAAATTATGAAAGGTCATCGTAGGATGACCCTAGGTTTTCGGCATAAAAAAATAATTTTTAGTAAGAAATATCAATAATATATTTTTTTAATATTTTTATGATGTAAAATGAACGAATTTATTATTTATTTAAAAATAATTTCATTTTTTAATTTTCCCCTAAAAATTATGAAAGGTCATCGTTGGATGACCCTAGGTTTTCGGCATAAAAAAATAATTATTCATCAGAAATATCAATAATATATTTTTTTAATATTTTTATGATGTAAAATGAACGAATTTAGTATTTATTTAAAAATAATTTCATTTTTTAATTTTCCCGTAAAAATTATGAAAGGTCATCGTAGGATGACCCTAGGTTTTCGGCATAAAAATATAATTTTTAGTAAGAAATATCAATAATATATTTTTTTAATATTTTTATGATGTAAAATGAACGAATTTATTATTTATTTTTAAAAATTTCATTTTTTTATTTTCCCGTAAAAATTATGAAAGGTCATCGTAGGATGACCCTAGGTTTTCGGCATATTAAATTAATTATTCATCAGAAATATCAATAATATATTTTTTAATATTTTTATGATGTAAAATGAACGAATTTATTATTTATTTAAAAATAATTTCATTTTTTAATTTTCCCGTAAAAATTATGAAAGGTCATCGTAGGATGACCCTAGGTTTTCGCCATAAAAAAATAATTATTCATCAGAAATATCAATAATATATTTTTTTAATATTGTTATGATGTAAAATGAACGAATTTATTATTTATTTAAAAATAATTTCATTTTTTAATTTTCCCGTAAAAATTATGAAAGGTCATCGTAGGATGACCCTAGGTTTTCGGCATAAAAAAATAATATTTAGTAAGAAATATCAATAATATATTTTTTTAATATTTTTATGATGTAAAATCAACGAATTTATTATTTATTTAAAAATAATTTCATTTTTTAATTTTCCCGTAAAAATTATGAAAGGTCATCGTAGGATGACCCTAGGTTTTCGGCATAAAAAAATATTTTTTAGTAAGAAATATCAATAATATATTTTTTTAATATTTTTATGATGTAAAATGTACGAATTTATTATTTATTTTTAAAAATTTCATTTTTTTATTTTCCCGTAAAAATTATGAAAGGTCATCGTAGGATGACCCTAGGTTTTCGGCATAAAAAAATAATTTTTAGTAAGAAATATCAATAATATATTTTTTTAATATTTTTATGATGTAAAATGAACGAATTTATTATTTATTTAAAAATAATTTCATTTTTTTATTTTCCCGTAAAAATTATGAAAGGTCATCGTAAGATGACCCTAGGTTTTCGGCATAAAAAATTAATTATTCATCAGAAATATCAATAATATATTTTTTTAATATTTTTATGATGTAAAATGAACGAATTTATTATTTATTTAAAAATAATTTCATTTTTTAATTTTCCCGTAAAAATTATGAAAGGTCATCGTAAGATGACCCTAGGTTTTCGGCATAAAAAAATAATTTTTAGTAAGAATTATCAATAATATATTTTTTTAATATTTTTATGATCTAAAATGAACGAATTTATTATTTATTTTTAAAAATTTCATTTTTTTATTTTCCCGTAAATATTATGAAAGGTCATCGTAAGATGACCCTAGGTTTTCGGCATAAAAAATTAATTATTCATCAGAAATATCAATAATATATTTTTTTAATATTTTTATGATGTAAAATGAACGAATTTATTATTTATTTAAAAATAATTTCATTTTTTAATTTTCCCGTAAAAATTATGAAAGGTCATCGTAGGATGACTCTAGGTTTTCGGCATAAAAAAATAATTTTTAGTAAGAAATATCAATAATATATATTTTTAATATTTTTATGATGTAAAATGAACGAATTTATTATTTATTTTTAAAAATTTCATTTTTTAATTTTCCCGTAAAAATTATGAAAGGTCATCGTAGGATGACCCTATGTTTTCGGCATAAAAAAATAATTATTCATCAGAAATATCAATAATATATTTTTTTAATTTTTTTATGATGTAAAATGAACGAATTTATTATTTATTTAAAAATAATTTCATTTTTTTATTTTCCCGTAAAAATTATGAAAGGTCATCGTAGAATGACCCTAGGTTTTCGGCATAAAAAAATAATTTTTAGTAAGAAATATCAATAATATATTTTTTTAATATTTTTATGATGTAAAATGAATGAATTTATTATTTATTTAAAAATAATTTCATTTTTTTATTTTCCCGTAAAAATTATGAAAAGTCATCGTAGGATGACCCTAGGTTTTCGGCATAAAAAAATAATTTTTAGTAAGAAATATCAATAATATATTTTTTTAATATTTTTATGATGTAAAATGAACGAATTTATTATTTATTTTTAAAAATTTCATTTTTTTATTTTCCCGTAAATATTATGAAAGGTCATCGTAAGATGACCCTAGGTTTTCGGCATAAAAAATTAATTATTCATCAGAAATATCAATAATATATTTTTTTAATATTTTTATGATGTAAAATGAACGAATTTATTATTTATTTAAAAATAATTTCATTTTTTAATTTTCCCGTAAAAATTATGAAAGGTCATCGTAGGATGACTCTAGGTTTTCGGCATAAAAAAATAATTTTTAGTAAGAAATATCAATAATATATATTTTTAATATTTTTATGATGTAAAATGAACGAATTTATTATTTATTTTTAAAAATTTCATTTTTTAATTTTCCCGTAAAAATTATGAAAGGTCATCGTAGGATGACCCTATGTTTTCGGCATAAAAAAATAATTATTCATCAGAAATATCAATAATATATTTTTTTAATTTTTTTATGATGTAAAATGAACGAATTTATTATTTATTTAAAAATAATTTCATTTTTTTATTTTCCCGTAAAAATTATGAAAGGTCATCGTAGAATGACCCAAGGTTTTCGGCATAAAAAAATAATTTTTAGTAAGAAATATCAATAATATATTTTTTTATTATTTTTATGATGTAAAATGAATGAATTTATTATTTATTTAAAAATAATTTCATTTTTTTATTTTCCCGTAAAAATTATGAAAAGTCATCGTAGGATGACCCTAGGTTTTCGGCATAAAAAAATAATTTTTAGTAAGAAATATCAATAATATATTTTTTTAATATTTTTATGATGTAAAATGAACGAATTTATTATTTATTTTTAAAAATTTCATTTTTTTATTTTCCCGTAAATATTATGAAAGGTCATCGTAAGATGACCCTAGGTTTTCGGCATAAAAAATTAATTATTCATCAGAAATATCAATAATATATTTTTTTAATATTTTTATGATGTAAAATGAACGAATTTATTATTTATTTACAAATAATTTCATTTTTTAATTTTCCCGTAAAAATTATGAAAGGTCATCGTAGGATGACCCTAGGTTTTCGGCATAAAAAAATAATTTTTAGTAAGAAATATCAATAATATATTTTTTTAATATTTTTATGATGTAAAATGAACGAATTTATTATTTATTTAAAAATAATTTCATTTTTTTATTTTCCCGTAAAAATTATGAAAGGTCATGACAGTAGGTTTTAGGCATAAAAAAATAAGTTTTAGTAAGAAATATCAATAATATATTTTTTTAATATTTTTATGATGTAAAATGAACGAATTTATTATTTATTTTTAAAAATTTCATTTTTTAATTTTCCCGTAAAAATTATGAAAGGTCATCGTAAGATGACCCTAGGTTTTCGGCATAAAAAATTAATTATTCATCAGAAATATCAATAATATATTTTTTTAATATTTTTATATTGTAAAGTGAACGAATTTATTATTTATTTAAAAATAATTTCATTTTTTAATTTTCCCGTAAAAATTATGAAAGGTCATCGTAGGATGACTCTAGGTTTTCGGCATAAAAAAATAATTTTTAGTAAGAAATATCAATAATATATTTTTTTAATATTTTTATGATGTAAAATGAACGAATTTATTATTTATTTTTAAAAATTTCATTTTTTTATTTTCCCGTAAATATTATGAAAGGTCATCGTAAGATGACCCTAGGTTTTCGGCATAAAAAATTAATTATTCATCAGAAATATCAATAATATATTTTTTTAATATTTTTATGATGTAAAATCAACGAATTTATTATTTATTTAAAAATAATTTCATTTTTTAATTTTCCCGTAAAAATTATGAAAGGTCATCGTAGGATGACCCTAGGTTTTCGGCATAAAAAATTAATTATTCATCAGAAATATCAATAATATATTTTTTTAATATTTTTATGATGTAAAATGAACGAATTTATTATTTATTTAAAAATAATTTCATTTTTTAATTTTCCCGTAAAAATTATGAAAGGTCATCGTAGGATGACCCTAGGTTTTCGGCATAAAAAAATAATTTTTAGTAAGAAATATCAATAATATATTTTTTTAATATTTTTATGATGTAAAATGAACGAATTTATTATTTATTTAAAAATAATTTCATTTTTTAATTTTCCCTTAAATATTATGAAAGGTCATCGTAGGATGACCCTAGGTTTTCGGCATAAAAAAATAATTTTTATTAAGAAATATCAATAATATATTTTTTTAATATTTTTATGATGTAAAATGAACGAATTTATTATTTATTTTTAAAAATTTCATTTTTTTATTTTCCTGTAAAAATTATGAAAGGTCATCGTAGGATGACCCTAGGTTTTCGGCATAAAAAAATAATTATTCATCAGAAATATCAATAATATATTTTTTAATATTTTTATGATGTAAAATGAACGAATTTATTATTTATTTAAAAATAATTTCATTTTTTAATTTTCCCGTAAAAATTATGAAAGGTCATCGTAGGATGCCCCTAGGTTTTCGGCATAAAAAAATAATTATTCATCAGAAATATCAATAATATATTTTTTCAATATTTTTATGATGTAAAATGAACGAATTTATTATTTATTTTTAAAAATTTTATTTTTTTATTTTCCCGTAAAAATTATGAAAGGTCATAGTAGGATGACCCTAGGTTTTCGGCATAAAAAATTAACTATTCATCAGAAATATCAATAATATATTTTTTTAATATTTTTATTAAGTAAAATGAACGAATTTATTATTTATTTTTAAAAATTTCATTTTTTAATTTTCCCGTAAAAATTATGAAAGGTCATCGTAGGATGACCCTAGGTTTTCGGCATAAAAAAATAATTATTCATCAGAAATATCAATAATATATTTTTTTAATATTTTTATGATGTAAAATGAACGAATTTATTATTTATTTTTAAAAATTTCATTTTTTTATTTTCCCGTAAAAATTATGAAAGGTCATCGTAGGATGACCCTAGGTTTTCGGCATAAAAAAATAATTATTCATCAGAAATATCAATAATATATTTTTTTAATATTTTTATGATGTAAAATGTACGAATTTATTATTTATTTTTAAAAATTTCATTTTTTTATTTTCCCGTAAAAATTATGAAAGGTCATCGTAGGATGACCCTAGGTTTTCGGCATAAAAAAATAATTTTTAGTAAGAAATATCAATAATATATTTTTTTAATATTTTTATGATGTAAAATGAATGAATTTATTATTTATTTAAAAATAATTTCATTTTTTTATTTTCCCGTAAAAATTATGAAAAGTCATCGTAGGATGACCCTAGGTTTTCGGCATAAAAAAATAATTTTTAGTAAGAAATATCAATAATATATTTTTTTAATATTTTTATGATGTAAAATGAACGAATTTATTATTTATTTTTAAAAATTTCATTTTTTTATTTTCCCGTAAATATTATGAAAGGTCATCGTAAGATGACCCTAGGTTTTCGGCATAAAAAATTAATTATTCATCAGAAATATCAATAATATATTTTTTTAATATTTTTATGATGTAAAATGAACGAATTTATTATTTATTTAAAAATAATTTCATTTTTTAATTTTCCCGTAAAAATTATGAAAGGTCATCGTAGGATGACCTTAGGTTTTCGGCATAGAAAAATAATTTTTAGTAAGAAATATCAATAATATATTTTTTTAATATTTTTATGATGTAAAATGAACAAATTTATTATTTATTTGAAAATAATTTCATTTTTTTATTTTCCCGTAAAAATTATGAAAGGTCATCGTAGGATGACCCTAGGTTTTCGGCATAAAAAAATAATTATTCATCAGAAATATCAATAATATATTTTTTTAATATTTTTATGATGTAAAATGAACGAATTTATTATTTATTTTTAAAAATTTCATTTTTTAATTTTCCCGTAAAAATTATGAAAGGTCATCGTAGGATGACCCTAGGTTTTCGGCATAAAAAAATAATTTTTAGTAAGAAATATCAATAATATATTTTTTTAATATTTTTATGATGTAAAATGAACGAATTTATTATTTATTTTTAAAAATTTCATTTTTTTATTTTCCCGTAAAAATTATGAAAGGTCATCGTAGGATGACCTTAGGTTATCGGCATAAAAAAATAATTTTTAGTAAGAAATATCAATAATATATTTTTTTAATATTTTTATGATGTAAAATGAATGAATTTATTATTTATTTAAAAATAATTTCATTTTTTTATTTTCCCGTAAAAATTATGAAAAGTCATCGTAGGATGACCCGAGGTTTTCGGCATAAAAAAATAATTTTTAGTAAGAAATATCAATAATATATTTTTTTAATATTTTTATGAAGTAAAATGAACGAATTTATTATTTATTTTTAAAAATTTCATTTTTTTATTTTCCCGTAAATATTATGAAAGGTCATCGTAAGATGACCCTAGGTTTTCGGCATAAAAAATTAATTATTCTTTAGAAATATCAATAATATATTTTTTTAATATTTTTATGATGTAAAATGAACGAATTTATTATTTATTTAAAAATAATTTCATTTTTTAATTTTCCCGTAAAAATTATGCAAGGTCATCGTAGGATGACCCTAGGTTTTCGGCATAAAAAAATAATTTTTAGTAAGAAATATCAATAATATATTTTTTTAATATTTTTATGATGTAAAATGAACGAATTTATTATTTATTTGAAAATAATTTCATTTTTTTATTTTCCCGTAAAAATTATGAAAGGTCATCGTAGGATGACCCTAGGTTTTCGGCATAAAAAAATAATTATTCATCAGAAATATCAATAATATATTTTTTTAATATTTTTATGATGTAAAATGAACGAATTTATTATTTATTTTTAAAAATTTCATTTTTTAATTTTCCCGTAAAAATTATGAAAGGTCATCGTAGGATGACCCTAGGTTTTCGGCATAAAAAAATAATTTTTAGTAAGAAATATCAATAATATATTTTTTTAATATTTTTATGATGTAAAATGAACGAATTTATTATTTATTTTTAAAAATTTCATTTTTTTATTTTCCCGTAAAAATTATGAAAGGTCATCGTAGGATGACCCTAGGTTTTCGGCATAAAAAAATAATTATTCATCAGAAATATCAATAATATATTTTTTTAATATTTTTATGATGTAAAATGTACGAATTTATTATTTATTTTTAAAAATTTCATTTTTTTATTTTCCCGTAAAAATTATGAAAGGTCATCGTAGGATGACCCTAGGTTTTCGGCATAAAAAAATAATTATTCATCAGAAATATCAATAATATATTTTTTTAATATTTTTATGATGTAAAATGAATGAATTTATTATTTATTTAAAAATAATTTCATTTTTTTATTTTCCCGTAAAAATTATGAAAAGTCATCGTAGGATGACCCTAGGTTTTCGGCATAAAAAAATAATTTTTAGTAAGAAATATCAATAATATATTTTTTTAATATTTTTATGATGTAAAATGAACGAATTTATTATTTATTTTTAAAAATTTCATTTTTTTATTTTCCCGTAAATATTATTAAAGGTCATCGTAAGATGACCCTAGGTTTTCGGCATAAAAAATTAATTATTCATCAGAAATATCAATAATATATTTTTTTAATATTTTTATGATGTAAAATGAACGAATTTATTATTTATTTAAAAATAATTAAATTTTTTGATTTTCCCGTAAAAATTATGAAAGGTCATCGTAGGATGACTCTAGGTTTTCGGCATAAAAAAATAATTATTCATCAGAAATATCAATAATATATTTTTTCAATATTTTTATGATGTAAAATGAACGAATTTATTATTTATTTTTAAAAATTTTATTTTTTTATTTTCCCGTAAAAATTATGAAAGGTCATAGTAGGATGACCCTAGGTTTTCGGCATAAAATATTAACTATTCATCAGAAATATCAATAATATATTTTTTTAATATTTTTATTAAGTAAAATGAACGAATTTATTATTTATTTTTAAAAATTTCATTTTTTAATTTTCCCGTAAAAATTATGAAAGGTCATCGTAGGATGACCCTAGGTTTTCGGCATAAAAAAATAATTATTCATCAGAAATATCAATAATATATTTTTTTAATATTTTTATGATGTAAAATGAACGAATTTATTATTTATTTTTAAAAATTTCATTTTTTTATTTTCCCGTAAAAATTATGAAAGGTCATCGTAGGATGACCCTAGGTTTTCGGCATAAAAAAATAATTATTCATCAGAAATATCAATAATATATTTTTTTAATATTTTTATGATGTAAAATGTACGAATTTATTATTTATTTTTAAAAATTTCATTTTTTTATTTTCCCGTAAAAATTATGAAAGGTCATCGTAGGATGACCCTAGGTTTTCGGCATAAAAAAATAATTTTTAGTAAGAAATATCAATAATATATTTTTTTAATATTTTTATGATGTAAAATGAATGAATTTATTATTTATTTAAAAATAATTTCATTTTTTTATTTTCCCGTAAAAATTATGAAAAGTCATCGTAGGATGACCCTAGGTTTTCGGCATAAAAAAATAATTTTTAGTAAGAAATATCAATAATATATTTTTTTAATATTTTTATGATGTAAAATGAACGAATTTATTATTTATTTTTAAAAATTTCATTTTTTTATTTTCCCGTAAATATTATGAAAGGTCATCGTAAGATCACCCTAGGTTTTCGGCATAAAAAATTAATTATTCATCAGAAATATCAATAATATATTTTTTTAATATTTTTATGATGTAAAATGAACGAATTTATTATTTATTTAAAAATAATTTCATTTTTTAATTTTCCCGTAAAAATTATGAAAGGTCATCGTAGGATGACCTTAGGTTTTCGGCATAAAAAAATAATTTTTAGTAAGAAATATCAATAATATATTTTTTTAATATTTTTATGATGTAAAATGAACGAATTTATTATTTATTTGAAAATAATTTCATTTTTTTATTTTCCCGTAAAAATTATGAAAGGTCATCGTAGGATGACCCTAGGTTTTCGGCATAAAAAAATAATTATTCATCAGAAATATCAATAATATATTTTTTTAATATTTTTATGATGTAAAATGAACGAATTTATTATTTATTTTTAAAAATTTCATTTTTTAATTTTCCCGTAAAAATTATGAAAGGTCATCGTAGGATGACCCTAGGTTTTCGGCATAAAAAAATAATTTTTAGTAAGAAATATCAATAATATATTTTTTTAATATTTTTATGATGTAAAATGAACGAATTTATTATTTATTTTTAAAAATTTAATTTTTTTATTTTCCCGTAAAAATTATGAAAGGTCATCGTAGGATGACCCTAGGTTTTCGGCATAAAAAAATAATTATTCATCAGAAATATCAATAATATATTTTTTTAATATTTTTATGATGTAAAATGTACGAATTTATTATTTATTTTTAAAAATTTCATTTTTTTATTTTCCCGTAAAAATTATGAAAGGTCATCGTAGGATGACCCTAGGTTTTCGGCATAAAAAAATAATTATTCATCAGAAATATCAATAATATATTTTTTTAATATTTTTATGATGTAAAATGAATGAATTTATTATTTATTTAAAAATAATTTCATTTTTTTATTTTCCCGTAAAAATTATGAAAAGTCATCGTAGGATGACCCTAGGTTTTCGGCATAAAAAAATAATTTTTAGTAAGAAATATCAATAATATATTTTTTTAATATTTTTATGATGTAAAATGAACGAATTTATTATTTATTTTTAAAAATTTCATTTTTTTATTTTCCCGTAAATATTATGAAAGGTCATCGTAAGATGACCCTAGGTTTTCGGCATAAAAAATTAATTATTCATCAGAAATATCAATAATATATTTTTTTAATATTTTTATGATGTAAAATGAACGAATTTATTATTTATTTAAAAATAATTTCATTTTTTGATTTTCCCGTAAAAATTATGAAAGGTCATCGTAGGATGACTCTAGGTTTTCGGCATAAAAAAATAATTTTTAGTAAGAAATATCAATAATATATTTTTTTAATATTTTTATTAAGTAAAATGAACGAATTTATTATTTATTTTTAAAAATTTCATTTTTTAATTTTCCCGTAAAAATTATGAAAGGTCATCGTAGGATGACCCTAGGTTTTCGGCATAAAAAAATAATTATTCATCAGAAATATCAATAATATATTTTTTTAATATTTTTATGATGTAAAATGAACGAATTTATTATTTATTTAAAAATAATTTCATTTTTTAATTTTCCCGTAAAAATTATGAAAGGTCATCGTAGGATGACCCTAGGTTTTCGGAATAAAAAAATATTTTTTAGTAAGAAATATCAATAATATATTTTTTTAATATTTTTATGATGTAAAATGTACGAATTTATTATTTATTTTTAAAAATTTCATTTTTTTATTTTCCCGTAAAAATTATGAAAGGTCATGACCCTAGGTTTTCGGCATAAAAAAATAATTTTCAGTAAGAAATATCAATAATATATTTTTTTAATATTTTTATGATGTAAAATGAACGAATTTATTATTTATTTTTAAAAATTTCATTTTTTTATTTTCCCGTAAATATTATGAAAGGTCATCGTAAGATGACCCTAGGTTTTCGGCATAAAAAATTAATTATTCATCAGAAATATCAATAATATATTTTTTTAATATTTTTATATTGTAAAATGAACGAATTTATTATTTATTTAAAAATAATTAAATTTTTTGATTTTCCCGTAAAAATTATGAAAGGTCATCGTAGGATGACTCTAGGTTTTCGGCATAAAAAAATAATTTTTAGTAAGAAATATCAATAATATATTTTTTTAATATTTTTATTAAGTAAAATGAACGAATTTATTATTTATTTTTAAAAATTTCATTTTTTAATTTTCCCGTAAAAATTATGAAAGGTCATCGTAGGATGACCCTAGGTTTTCGGCATAAAAAAATAATTTTTAGTAAGAAATATCAATAATATATTTTTTTAATATTTTTATGATGTAAAATGAACGAATTTATTATTTATTTTTAAAAATTTCATTTTTTGATTTTCCCGTAAATATTATGAAAGGTCATCGTAAGATGACCCTAGGTTTTCGGCATAAAAAATTAATTATTCATCAGAGATACCAATAATATATTTTTTTAATATTTTTATTAATTAAAATGAACGAATTTATTATTTATTTGAAAATAATTTCATTTTTTTATTTTCCCGTAAAAATTATGAAAGGTCATCGTAGGATGACCCTAGGTTTTCGGCATAAAAAAATAATTATTCATCAGAAATATCAATAATATATTTTTTTAATATTTTTATGATGTAAAATGAACGAATTTATTATTTATTTTTAAAAATTTCATTTTTTAATTTTCCCGTAAAAATTATGAAAGGTCATCGTAGGATGACCCTAGGTTTTCGGCATAAAAAAATAATTATTCATCAGAAATATCAATAATATATTTTTTTAATATTTTTATGATGTAAAATGAACGAATTTATTATTTATTTAAAAATAATTTCATTTTTTAATTTTCCCGTAAAAATTATGAAAGGTCATCGTAGGATGACCCTAGGTTTTCGCCATAAAAAAATAATTATTCATCAGAAATATCAATAATATATTTTTTTAATATTTTTATTAAGTAAAATGAACGAATTTATTATTTATTTTTAAAAATTTCATTTTTTAATTTTCCCGTAAAAATTATGAAAGGTCATCGTAGGATGACCCTAGGTTTTCGGCATAAAAAAATAATTATTCATCAGAAATATCAATAATATATTTTTTTAATATTTTTATGATGTAAAATGAACGAATTTATTATTTATTTAAAAATAATTTCATTTTTTAATTTTCCCGTAAAAATTATGAAAGGTCATCGTAGGATGACCCTAGGTTTTCGGAATAAAAAAATATTTTTTAGTAAGAAATATCAATAATATATTTTTTTAATATTTTTATGATGTAAAATGTACGAATTTATTATTTATTTTTAAAAATTTCATTTTTTTATTTTCCCGTAAAAATTATGAAAGGTCATGACCCTAGGTTTTCGGCATAAAAAAATAATTTTCAGTAAGAAATATCAATAATATATTTTTTTAATATTTTTATGATGTAAAATGAACGAATTTATTATTTATTTTTAAAAATTTCATTTTTTTATTTTCCCGTAAATATTATGAAAGGTCATCGTAAGATGACCCTAGGTTTTCGGCATAAAAAATTAATTATTCATCAGAAATATCAATAATATATTTTTTTAATATTTTTATATTGTAAAATGAACGAATTTATTATTTATTTAAAAATAATTTCATTTTTTAATTTTCCCGTAAAAATTATGAAAGGTCATCGTAGGATGACCCTAGGTTTTCGGCATAAAAAAATAATTATTCATCAGAAATATCAATAATATATTTTTTTAATATTTTTATGATGTAAAATGAACGAATTTATTATTTATTTTTAAAAATTTCATTTTTTTATTTTCCCGTAAAAATTATGAAAGGTCATCGTAGGATGACCCTAGGTTTTCGGCATAAAAAATTAATTATTCATCAGAAATATCAATAATATATTTTTTTAATATTTTTATGATGTATAATGAACGAATTTATTATTTATTTAAAAATAATTTCATTTTTTAATTTTCCCGTAAAAATTATGAAAGGTCATCGTAGGATGACCCTAGGTTTTCGGCATAAAAAAATAATTTTTAGTAAGAAATATCAATAATATATTTTTTTAATATTTTTATGATGTAAAATGAACGAATTTATTATTTATTTAAAAATAATTTCATTTTTTAATTTTCCCTTAAATATTATGAAAGGTCATCGTAGGATGACCCTAGGTTTTCGGGATAAAAAAATAATTTTTATTAAGAAATATCAATAATATATTTTTTTAATATTTTTATGATGTAAAATGAACGAATTTATTATTTATTTTTAAAAATTTCATTTTTTTATTTTCCTGTAAAAATTATGAAAGGTCATCGTAGGATGACCCTAGGTTTTCGGCATAAAAAAATAATTATTCATCAGAAATATCAATAATATATTTTTTAATATTTTTATGATGTAAAATGAACGAATTTATTATTTATTTAAAAATAATTTCATTTTTTAATTTTCCCGTAAAAATTATGAAAGGTCATCGTAGGATGCCCCTAGGTTTTCGGCATAAAAAAATAATTATTCATCAGAAATATCAATAATATATTTTTTCAATATTTTTATGATGTAAAATGAACGAATTTATTATTTATTTTTAAAAATTTTATTTTTTTATTTTCCCGTAAAAATTATGAAAGGTCATAGTAGGATGACCCTAGGTTTTCGGCATAAAATATTAACTATTCATCAGAAATATCAATAATATATTTTTTTAATATTTTTATTAAGTAAAATGAACGAATTTATTATTTATTTTTAAAAATTTCATTTTTTAATTTTCCCGTAAAAATTATGAAAGGTCATCGTAGGATGACCCTAGGTTTTCGGCATAAAAAAATAATTATTCATCAGAAATATCAATAATATATTTTTTTAATATTTTTATGATGTAAAATGAACGAATTTATTATTTATTTTTAAAAATTTCATTTTTTTATTTTCCCGTAAAAATTATGAAAGGTCATCGTAGGATGACCCTAGGTTTTCGGCATAAAAAAATAATTATTCATCAGAAATATCAATAATATATTTTTTTAATATTTTTATGATGTAAAATGTACGAATTTATTATTTATTTTTAAAAATTTCATTTTTTTATTTTCCCGTAAAAATTATGAAAGGTCATCGTAGGATGACCCTAGGTTTTCGGCATAAAAAAATAATTTTTAGTAAGAAATATCAATAATATATTTTTTTAATATTTTTATGATGTAAAATGAATGAATTTATTATTTATTTAAAAATAATTTCATTTTTTTATTTTCCCGTAAAAATTATGAAAAGTCATCGTAGGATGACCCTAGGTTTTCGGCATAAAAAAATAATTTTTAGTAAGAAATATCAATAATATATTTTTTTAATATTTTTATGATGTAAAATGAACGAATTTATTATTTATTTTTAAAAATTTCATTTTTTTATTTTCCCGTAAATATTATGAAAGGTCATCGTAAGATCACCCTAGGTTTTCGGCATAAAAAATTAATTATTCATCAGAAATATCAATAATATATTTTTTTAATATTTTTATGATGTAAAATGAACGAATTTATTATTTATTTAAAAATAATTTCATTTTTTAATTTTCCCGTAAAAATTATGAAAGGTCATCGTAGGATGACCTTAGGTTTTCGGCATAAAAAAATAATTTTTAGTAAGAAATATCAATAATATATTTTTTTAATATTTTTATGATGTAAAATGAACGAATTTATTATTTATTTGAAAATAATTTCATTTTTTTATTTTCCCGTAAAAATTATGAAAGGTCATCGTAGGATGACCCTAGGTTTTCGGCATAAAAAAATAATTATTCATCAGAAATATCAATAATATATTTTTTTAATATTTTTATGATGTAAAATGAACGAATTTATTATTTATTTTTAAAAATTTCATTTTTTAATTTTCCCGTAAAAATTATGAAAGGTCATCGTAGGATGACCCTAGGTTTTCGGCATAAAAAAATAATTTTTAGTAAGAAATATCAATAATATATTTTTTTAATATTTTTATGATGTAAAATGAACGAATTTATTATTTATTTTTAAAAATTTCATTTTTTTATTTTCCCGTAAAAATTATGAAAGGTCATCGTAGGATGACCCTAGGTTTTCGGCATAAAAAAATAATTATTCATCAGAAATATCAATAATATATTTTTTTAATATTTTTATGATGTAAAATGTACGAATTTATTATTTATTTTTAAAAATTTCATTTTTTTATTTTCCCGTAAAAATTATGAAAGGTCATCGTAGGATGACCCTAGGTTTTCGGCATAAAAAAATAATTATTCATCAGAAATATCAATAATATATTTTTTTAATATTTTTATGATGTAAAATGAATGAATTTATTATTTATTTAAAAATAATTTCATTTTTTTATTTTCCCGTAAAAATTATGAAAAGTCATCGTAGGATGACCCTAGGTTTTCGGCATAAAAAAATAATTTTTAGTAAGAAATATCAATAATATATTTTTTTAATATTTTTATGATGTAAAATGAACGAATTTATTATTTATTTTTAAAAATTTCATTTTTTTATTTTCCCGTAAATATTATGAAAGGTCATCGTAAGATGACCCTAGGTTTTCGGCATAAAAAATTAATTATTCATCAGAAATATCAATAATATATTTTTTTAATATTTTTATGATGTAAAATGAACGAATTTATTATTTATTTAAAAATAATTTCATTTTTTGATTTTCCCGTAAAAATTATGAAAGGTCATCGTAGGATGACTCTAGGTTTTCGGCATAAAAAAATAATTTTTAGTAAGAAATATCAATAATATATTTTTTTAATATTTTTATTAAGTAAAATGAACGAATTTATTATTTATTTTTAAAAATTTCATTTTTTAATTTTCCCGTAAAAATTATGAAAGGTCATCGTAGGATGACCCTAGGTTTTCGGCATAAAAAAATAATTATTCATCAGAAATATCAATAATATATTTTTTTAATATTTTTATGATGTAAAATGAACGAATTTATTATTTATTTAAAAATAATTTCATTTTTTAATTTTCCCGTAAAAATTATGAAAGGTCATCGTAGGATGACCCTAGGTTTTCGGAATAAAAAAATATTTTTTAGTAAGAAATATCAATAATATATTTTTTTAATATTTTTATGATGTAAAATGTACGAATTTATTATTTATTTTTAAAAATTTCATTTTTTTATTTTCCCGTAAAAATTATGAAAGGTCATGACCCTAGGTTTTCGGCATAAAAAAATAATTTTCAGTAAGAAATATCAATAATATATTTTTTTAATATTTTTATGATGTAAAATGAACGAATTTATTATTTATTTTTAAAAATTTCATTTTTTTATTTTCCCGTAAATATTATGAAAGGTCATCGTAAGATGACCCTAGGTTTTCGGCATAAAAAATTAATTATTCATCAGAAATATCAATAATATATTTTTTTAATATTTTTATATTGTAAAATGAACGAATTTATTATTTATTTAAAAATAATTTCATTTTTTAATTTTCCCGTAAAAATTATGAAAGGTCATCGTAGGATGACCCTAGGTTTTCGGCATAAAAAAATAATTATTCATCAGAAATATCAATAATATATTTTTTTAATATTTTTATGATGTAAAATGAACGAATTTATTATTTATTTTTAAAAATTTCATTTTTTTATTTTCCCGTAAAAATTATGAAAGGTCATCGTAGGATGACCCTAGGTTTTCGGCATAAAAAATTAATTATTCATCAGAAATATCAATAATATATTTTTTTAATATTTTTATGATGTATAATGAACGAATTTATTATTTATTTAAAAATAATTTCATTTTTTAATTTTCCCGTAAAAATTATGAAAGGTCATCGTAGGATGACCCTAGGTTTTCGGCATAAAAAAATAATTTTTAGTAAGAAATATCAATAATATATTTTTTTAATATTTTTATGATGTAAAATGAACGAATTTATTATTTATTTAAAAATAATTTCATTTTTTAATTTTCCCTTAAATATTATGAAAGGTCATCGTAGGATGACCCTAGGTTTTCGGGATAAAAAAATAATTTTTATTAAGAAATATCAATAATATATTTTTTTAATATTTTTATGATGTAAAATGAACGAATTTATTATTTATTTTTAAAAATTTCATTTTTTTATTTTCCTGTAAAAATTATGAAAGGTCATCGTAGGATGACCCTAGGTTTTCGGCATAAAAAAATAATTATTCATCAGAAATATCAATAATATATTTTTTAATATTTTTATGATGTAAAATGAACGAATTTATTATTTATTTAAAAATAATTTCATTTTTTAATTTTCCCGTAAAAATTATGAAAGGTCATCGTAGGATGCCCCTAGGTTTTCGGCATAAAAAAATAATTATTCATCAGAAATATCAATAATATATTTTTTCAATATTTTTATGATGTAAAATGAACGAATTTATTATTTATTTTTAAAAATTTTATTTTTTTATTTTCCCGTAAAAATTATGAAAGGTCATAGTAGGATGACCCTAGGTTTTCGGCATAAAATATTAACTATTCATCAGAAATATCAATAATATATTTTTTTAATATTTTTATTAAGTAAAATGAACGAATTTATTATTTATTTTTAAAAATTTCATTTTTTAATTTTCCCGTAAAAATTATGAAAGGTCATCGTAGGATGACCCTAGGTTTTCGGCATAAAAAAATAATTATTCATCAGAAATATCAATAATATATTTTTTTAATATTTTTATGATGTAAAATGAACGAATTTATTATTTATTTTTAAAAATTTCATTTTTTTATTTTCCCGTAAAAATTATGAAAGGTCATCGTAGGATGACCCTAGGTTTTCGGCATAAAAAAATAATTATTCATCAGAAATATCAATAATATATTTTTTTAATATTTTTATGATGTAAAATGTACGAATTTATTATTTATTTTTAAAAATTTCATTTTTTTATTTTCCCGTAAAAATTATGAAAGGTCATCGTAGGATGACCCTAGGTTTTCGGCATAAAAAAATAATTTTTAGTAAGAAATATCAATAATATATTTTTTTAATATTTTTATGATGTAAAATGAATGAATTTATTATTTATTTAAAAATAATTTCATTTTTTTATTTTCCCGTAAAAATTATGAAAGGTCATCGTAGGATGACCCTATGTTTTCGGCATAAAAAAATAATTATTCATCAGAAATATCAATAATATATTTTTTTAATTTTTTTATGATGTAAAATGAACGAATTTATTATTTATTTAAAAATAATTTCATTTTTTTATTTTCCCGTAAAAATTATGAAAGGTCATCGTAGAATGACCCTAGGTTTTCGGCATAAAAAAATAATTTTTAGTAAGAAATATCAATAATATATTTTTTTAATATTTTTATGATGTAAAATGAATGAATTTATTATTTATTTAAAAATAATTTCATTTTTTTATTTTCCCGTAAAAATTATGAAAAGTCATCGTAGGATGACCCTAGGTTTTCGGCATAAAAAAATAATTTTTAGTAAGAAATATCAATAATATATTTTTTTAATATTTTTATGATGTAAAATGAACGAATTTATTATTTATTTTTAAAAATTTCATTTTTTTATTTTCCCGTAAATATTATGAAAGGTCATCGTAAGATGACCCTAGGTTTTCGGCATAAAAAATTAATTATTCATCAGAAATATCAATAATATATTTTTTTAATATTTTTATGATGTAAAATGAACGAATTTATTATTTATTTAAAAATAATTTCATTTTTTAATTTTCCCGTAAAAATTATGAAAGGTCATCGTAGGATGACTCTAGGTTTTCGGCATAAAAAAATAATTTTTAGTAAGAAATATCAATAATATATATTTTTAATATTTTTATGATGTAAAATGAACGAATTTATTATTTATTTTTAAAAATTTCATTTTTTAATTTTCCCGTAAAAATTATGAAAGGTCATCGTAGGATGACCCTATGTTTTCGGCATAAAAAAATAATTATTCATCAGAAATATCAATAATATATTTTTTTAATTTTTTTATGATGTAAAATGAACGAATTTATTATTTATTTAAAAATAATTTCATTTTTTTATTTTCCCGTAAAAATTATGAAAGGTCATCGTAGAATGACCCTAGGTTTTCGGCATAAAAAAATAATTTTTAGTAAGAAATATCAATAATATATTTTTTTATTATTTTTATGATGTAAAATGAATGAATTTATTATTTATTTAAAAATAATTTCATTTTTTTATTTTCCCGTAAAAATTATGAAAAGTCATCGTAGGATGACCCTAGGTTTTCGGCATAAAAAAATAATTTTTAGTAAGAAATATCAATAATATATTTTTTTAATATTTTTATGATGTAAAATGAACGAATTTATTATTTATTTTTAAAAATTTCATTTTTTTATTTTCCCGTAAATATTATGAAAGGTCATCGTAAGATGACCCTAGGTTTTCGGCATAAAAAATTAATTATTCATCAGAAATATCAATAATATATTTTTTTAATATTTTTATGATGTAAAATGAACGAATTTATTATTTATTTACAAATAATTTCATTTTTTAATTTTCCCGTAAAAATTATGAAAGGTCATCGTAGGATGACCCTAGGTTTTCGGCATAAAAAAATAATTTTTAGTAAGAAATATCAATAATATATTTTTTTAATATTTTTATGATGTAAAATGAACGAATTTATTATTTATTTAAAAATAATTTCATTTTTTTATTTTCCCGTAAAAATTATGAAAGGTCATGACAGTAGGTTTTAGGCATAAAAAAATAAGTTTTAGTAAGAAATATCAATAATATATTTTTTTAATATTTTTATGATGTAAAATGAACGAATTTATTATTTATTTTTAAAAATTTCATTTTTTTATTTTCCCGTAAATATTATGAAAGGTCATCGTAAGATGACCCTAGGTTTTCGGCATAAAAAATTAATTATTCATCAGAAATATCAATAATATATTTTTTTAATATTTTTATATTGTAAAGTGAACGAATTTATTATTTATTTAAAAATAATTTCATTTTTTAATTTTCCCGTAAAAATTATGAAAGGTCATCGTAGGATGACTCTAGGTTTTCGGCATAAAAAAATAATTTTTAGTAAGAAATATCAATAATATATTTTTTTAATATTTTTATGATGTAAAATGAACGAATTTATTATTTATTTTTAAAAATTTCATTTTTTTATTTTCCCGTAAATATTATGAAAGGTCATCGTAAGATGACCCTAGGTTTTCGGCATAAAAAATTAATTATTCATCAGAAATATCAATAATATATTTTTTTAATATTTTTATGATGTAAAATGAACGAATTTATTATTTATTTTTAAAAATTTCATTTTTTTATTTTCCCGTAAATATAATGAAAGGTCATCGTAGGATGACGCTAGGTTTTCGGCATAAAAAAATAATTATTCATCAGAAATATCAATAATATATTTTTTTAATATTTTTATGATGTAAAATGAACGAATTTATTATTTATTTTTAAAAATTTCATTTTTTTATTTTCCCGTAAAAATTATGAAAGGTCATCGTAGGATGACCCTAGGTTTTCGGCATAAAAAATTAATTATTCATCAGAAATATCAATAATATATTTTTTTAATATTTTTATGATGTAAAATGAACGAATTTATTATTTATTTAAAAATAATTTCATTTTTTAATTTTCCCGTAAAAATTATGAAAGGTCATCGTAGGATGACCCTAGGTTTTCGGCATAAAAAAATAATTTTTAGTAAGAAATATCAATAATATATTTTTTTAATATTTTTATGATGTAAAATGAACGAATTTATTATTTATTTAAAAATAATTTCATTTTTTAATTTTCCCTTAAATATTATGAAAGGTCATCGTAGGATGACCCTAGGTTTTCGGCATAAAAAAATAATTTTTATTAAGAAATATCAATAATATATTTTTTTAATATTTTTATGATGTAAAATGAACGAATTTATTATTTATTTTTAAAAATTTCATTTTTTTATTTTCCTGTAAAAATTATGAAAGGTCATCGTAGGATGACCCTAGGTTTTCGGCATAAAAAAATAATTATTCATCAGAAATATCAATAATATATTTTTTAATATTTTTATGATGTAAAATGAACGAATTTATTATTTATTTAAAAATAATTTCATTTTTTAATTTTCCCGTAAAAATTATGAAAGGTCATCGTAGGATGCCCCTAGGTTTTCGGCATAAAAAAATAATTATTCATCAGAAATATCAATAATATATTTTTTCAATATTTTTATGATGTAAAATGAACGAATTTATTATTTATTTTTAAAAATTTTATTTTTTTATTTTCCCGTAAAAATTATGAAAGGTCATAGTAGGATGACCCTAGGTTTTCGGCATAAAAAATTAACTATTCATCAGAAATATCAATAATATATTTTTTTAATATTTTTATTAAGTAAAATGAACGAATTTATTATTTATTTTTAAAAATTTCATTTTTTAATTTTCCCGTAAAAATTATGAAAGGTCATCGTAGGATGACCCTAGGTTTTCGGCATAAAAAAATAATTATTCATCAGAAATATCAATAATATATTTTTTTAATATTTTTATGATGTAAAATGAACGAATTTATTATTTATTTTTAAAAATTTCATTTTTTTATTTTCCCGTAAAAATTATGAAAGGTCATCGTAGGATGACCCTAGGTTTTCGGCATAAAAAAATAATTATTCATCAGAAATATCAATAATATATTTTTTTAATATTTTTATGATGTAAAATGTACGAATTTATTATTTATTTTTAAAAATTTCATTTTTTTATTTTCCCGTAAAAATTATGAAAGGTCATCGTAGGATGACCCTAGGTTTTCGGCATAAAAAAATAATTTTTAGTAAGAAATATCAATAATATATTTTTTTAATATTTTTATGATGTAAAATGAATGAATTTATTATTTATTTAAAAATAATTTCATTTTTTTATTTTCCCGTAAAAATTATGAAAAGTCATCGTAGGATGACCCTAGGTTTTCGGCATAAAAAAATAATTTTTAGTAAGAAATATCAATAATATATTTTTTTAATATTTTTATGATGTAAAATGAACGAATTTATTATTTATTTTTAAAAATTTCATTTTTTTATTTTCCCGTAAATATTATGAAAGGTCATCGTAAGATGACCCTAGGTTTTCGGCATAAAAAATTAATTATTCATCAGAAATATCAATAATATATTTTTTTAATATTTTTATGATGTAAAATGAACGAATTTATTATTTATTTAAAAATAATTTCATTTTTTAATTTTCCCGTAAAAATTATGAAAGGTCATCGTAGGATGACCTTAGGTTTTCGGCATAAAAAAATAATTTTTAGTAAGAAATATCAATAATATATTTTTTTAATATTTTTATGATGTAAAATGAACAAATTTATTATTTATTTGAAAATAATTTCATTTTTTTATTTTCCCGTAAAAATTATGAAAGGTCATCGTAGGATGACCCTAGGTTTTCGGCATAAAAAAATAATTATTCATCAGAAATATCAATAATATATTTTTTTAATATTTTTATGATGTAAAATGAACGAATTTATTATTTATTTTTAAAAATTTCATTTTTTAATTTTCCCGTAAAAATTATGAAAGGTCATCGTAGGATGACCCTAGGTTTTCGGCATAAAAAAATAATTTTTAGTAAGAAATATCAATAATATATTTTTTTAATATTTTTATGATGTAAAATGAACGAATTTATTATTTATTTTTAAAAATTTCATTTTTTTATTTTCCCGTAAAAATTATGAAAGGTCATCGTAGGATGACCTTAGGTTATCGGCATAAAAAAATAATTTTTAGTAAGAAATATCAATAATATATTTTTTTAATATTTTTATGATGTAAAATGAATGAATTTATTATTTATTTAAAAATAATTTCATTTTTTTATTTTCCCGTAAAAATTATGAAAAGTCATCGTAGGATGACCCGAGGTTTTCGGCATAAAAAAATAATTTTTAGTAAGAAATATCAATAATATATTTTTTTAATATTTTTATGAAGTAAAATGAACGAATTTATTATTTATTTTTAAAAATTTCATTTTTTTATTTTCCCGTAAATATTATGAAAGGTCATCGTAAGATGACCCTAGGTTTTCGGCATAAAAAATTAATTATTCTTTAGAAATATCAATAATATATTTTTTTAATATTTTTATGATGTAAAATGAACGAATTTATTATTTATTTAAAAATAATTTCATTTTTTAATTTTCCCGTAAAAATTATGCAAGGTCATCGTAGGATGACCCTAGGTTTTCGGCATAAAAAAATAATTTTTAGTAAGAAATATCAATAATATATTTTTTTAATATTTTTATGATGTAAAATGAACGAATTTATTATTTATTTGAAAATAATTTCATTTTTTTATTTTCCCGTAAAAATTATGAAAGGTCATCGTAGGATGACCCTAGGTTTTCGGCATAAAAAAATAATTATTCATCAGAAATATCAATAATATATTTTTTTAATATTTTTATGATGTAAAATGAACGAATTTATTATTTATTTTTAAAAATTTCATTTTTTAATTTTCCCGTAAAAATTATGAAAGGTCATCGTAGGATGACCCTAGGTTTTCGGCATAAAAAAATAATTTTTAGTAAGAAATATCAATAATATATTTTTTTAATATTTTTATGATGTAAAATGAACGAATTTATTATTTATTTTTAAAAATTTCATTTTTTTATTTTCCCGTAAAAATTATGAAAGGTCATCGTAGGATGACCCTAGGTTTTCGGCATAAAAAAATAATTATTCATCAGAAATATCAATAATATATTTTTTTAATATTTTTATGATGTAAAATGTACGAATTTATTATTTATTTTTAAAAATTTCATTTTTTTATTTTCCCGTAAAAATTATGAAAGGTCATCGTAGGATGACCCTAGGTTTTCGGCATAAAAAAATAATTATTCATCAGAAATATCAATAATATATTTTTTTAATATTTTTATGATGTAAAATGAATGAATTTATTATTTATTTAAAAATAATTTCATTTTTTTATTTTCCCGTAAAAATTATGAAAAGTCATCGTAGGATGACCCTAGGTTTTCGGCATAAAAAAATAATTTTTAGTAAGAAATATCAATAATATATTTTTTTAATATTTTTATGATGTAAAATGAACGAATTTATTATTTATTTTTAAAAATTTCATTTTTTTATTTTCCCGTAAATATTATGAAAGGTCATCGTAAGATGACCCTAGGTTTTCGGCATAAAAAATTAATTATTCATCAGAAATATCAATAATATATTTTTTTAATATTTTTATGATGTAAAATGAACGAATTTATTATTTATTTAAAAATAATTAAATTTTTTGATTTTCCCGTAAAAATTATGAAAGGTCATCGTAGGATGACTCTAGGTTTTCGGCATAAAAAAATAATTTTTAGTAAGAAATATCAATAATATATTTTTTTAATATTTTTATTAAGTAAAATGAACGAATTTATTATTTATTTTTAAAAATTTCATTTTTTAATTTTCCCGTAAAAATTATGAAAGGTCATCGTAGGATGACCCTAGGTTTTCGGCATAAAAAAATAATTTTTAGTAAGAAATATCAATAATATATTTTTTTAATATTTTTATGATGTAAAATGAACGAATTTATTATTTATTTTTAAAAATTTCATTTTTTTATTTTCCCGTAAATATTATGAAAGGTCATCGTAAGATGACCCTAGGTTTTCGGCATAAAAAATTAATTATTCATCAGAGATACCAATAATATATTTTTTTAATATTTTTATTAATTAAAATGAACGAATTTATTATTTATTTGAAAATAATTTCATTTTTTTATTTTCCCGTAAAAATTATGAAAGGTCATCGTAGGATGACCCTAGGTTTTCGGCATAAAAAAATAATTATTCATCAGAAATATCAATAATATATTTTTTTAATATTTTTATGATGTAAAATGAACGAATTTATTATTTATTTTTAAAAATTTCATTTTTTAATTTTCCCGTAAAAATTATGAAAGGTCATCGTAGGATGACCCTAGGTTTTCGGCATAAAAAAATAATTATTCATCAGAAATATCAATAATATATTTTTTTAATATTTTTATGATGTAAAATGAACGAATTTATTATTTATTTAAAAATAATTTCATTTTTTAATTTTCCCGTAAAAATTATGAAAGGTCATCGTAGGATGACCCTAGGTTTTCGCCATAAAAAAATAATTATTCATCAGAAATATCAATAATATATTTTTTTAATATTTTTATTAAGTAAAATGAACGAATTTATTATTTATTTTTAAAAATTTCATTTTTTAATTTTCCCGTAAAAATTATGAAAGGTCATCGTAGGATGACCCTAGGTTTTCGGCATAAAAAAATAATTATTCATCAGAAATATCAATAATATATTTTTTTAATATTTTTATGATGTAAAATGAACGAATTTATTATTTATTTAAAAATAATTTCATTTTTTAATTTTCCCGTAAAAATTATGAAAGGTCATCGTAGGATGACCCTAGGTTTTCGGAATAAAAAAATATTTTTTAGTAAGAAATATCAATAATATATTTTTTTAATATTTTTATGATGTAAAATGTACGAATTTATTATTTATTTTTAAAAATTTCATTTTTTTATTTTCCCGTAAAAATTATGAAAGGTCATGACCCTAGGTTTTCGGCATAAAAAAATAATTTTCAGTAAGAAATATCAATAATATATTTTTTTAATATTTTTATGATGTAAAATGAACGAATTTATTATTTATTTTTAAAAATTTCATTTTTTTATTTTCCCGTAAATATTATGAAAGGTCATCGTAAGATGACCCTAGGTTTTCGGCATAAAAAATTAATTATTCATCAGAAATATCAATAATATATTTTTTTAATATTTTTATATTGTAAAATGAACGAATTTATTATTTATTTAAAAATAATTTCATTTTTTAATTTTCCCGTAAAAATTATGAAAGGTCATCGTAGGATGACCCTAGGTTTTCGGCATAAAAAATTAATTATTCATCAGAAATATCAATAATATATTTTTTTAATATTTTTATGATGTATAATGAACGAATTTATTATTTATTTAAAAATAATTTCATTTTTTAATTTTCCCGTAAAAATTATGAAAGGTCATCGTAGGATGCCCCTAGGTTTTCGGCATAAAAAAATAATTATTCATCAGAAATATCAATAATATATTTTTTTAATATTTTTATGATGTATAATGAACGAATTTATTATTTATTTAAAAATAATTTCATTTTTTAATTTTCCCGTAAAAATTATGAAAGGTCATCGTAGGATGACCCTAGGTTTTCGGCATAAAAAAATAATTTTTAGTAAGAAATATCAATAATATATTTTTTTAATATTTTTATGATGTAAAATGAACGAATTTATTATTTATTTAAAAATAATTTCATTTTTTAATTTTCCCTTAAATATTATGAAAGGTCATCGTAGGATGACCCTAGGTTTTCGGGATAAAAAAATAATTTTTATTAAGAAATATCAATAATATATTTTTTTAATATTTTTATGATGTAAAATGAACGAATTTATTATTTATTTTTAAAAATTTCATTTTTTTATTTTCCTGTAAAAATTATGAAAGGTCATCGTAGGATGACCCTAGGTTTTCGGCATAAAAAAATAATTATTCATCAGAAATATCAATAATATATTTTTTAATATTTTTATGATGTAAAATGAACGAATTTATTATTTATTTAAAAATAATTTCATTTTTTAATTTTCCCGTAAAAATTATGAAAGGTCATCGTAGGATGCCCCTAGGTTTTCGGCATAAAAAAATAATTATTCATCAGAAATATCAATAATATATTTTTTCAATATTTTTATGATGTAAAATGAACGAATTTATTATTTATTTTTAAAAATTTTATTTTTTTATTTTCCCGTAAAAATTATGAAAGGTCATAGTAGGATGACCCTAGGTTTTCGGCATAAAATATTAACTATTCATCAGAAATATCAATAATATATTTTTTTAATATTTTTATTAAGTAAAATGAACGAATTTATTATTTATTTTTAAAAATTTCATTTTTTAATTTTCCCGTAAAAATTATGAAAGGTCATCGTAGGATGACCCTAGGTTTTCGGCATAAAAAAATAATTATTCATCAGAAATATCAATAATATATTTTTTTAATATTTTTATGATGTAAAATGAACGAATTTATTATTTATTTTTAAAAATTTCATTTTTTTATTTTCCCGTAAAAATTATGAAAGGTCATCGTAGGATGACCCTAGGTTTTCGGCATAAAAAAATAATTATTCATCAGAAATATCAATAATATATTTTTTTAATATTTTTATGATGTAAAATGTACGAATTTATTATTTATTTTTAAAAATTTCATTTTTTTATTTTCCCGTAAAAATTATGAAAGGTCATCGTAGGATGACCCTAGGTTTTCGGCATAAAAAAATAATTTTTAGTAAGAAATATCAATAATATATTTTTTTAATATTTTTATGATGTAAAATGAATGAATTTATTATTTATTTAAAAATAATTTCATTTTTTTATTTTCCCGTAAAAATTATGAAAAGTCATCGTAGGATGACCCTAGGTTTTCGGCATAAAAAAATAATTTTTAGTAAGAAATATCAATAATATATTTTTTTAATATTTTTATGATGTAAAATGAACGAATTTATTATTTATTTTTAAAAATTTCATTTTTTTATTTTCCCGTAAATATTATGAAAGGTCATCGTAAGATCACCCTAGGTTTTCGGCATAAAAAATTAATTATTCATCAGAAATATCAATAATATATTTTTTTAATATTTTTATGATGTAAAATGAACGAATTTATTATTTATTTAAAAATAATTTCATTTTTTAATTTTCCCGTAAAAATTATGAAAGGTCATCGTAGGATGACCTTAGGTTTTCGGCATAAAAAAATAATTTTTAGTAAGAAATATCAATAATATATTTTTTTAATATTTTTATGATGTAAAATGAACGAATTTATTATTTATTTGAAAATAATTTCATTTTTTTATTTTCCCGTAAAAATTATGAAAGGTCATCGTAGGATGACCCTAGGTTTTCGGCATAAAAAAATAATTATTCATCAGAAATATCAATAATATATTTTTTTAATATTTTTATGATGTAAAATGAACGAATTTATTATTTATTTTTAAAAATTTCATTTTTTAATTTTCCCGTAAAAATTATGAAAGGTCATCGTAGGATGACCCTAGGTTTTCGGCATAAAAAAATAATTTTTAGTAAGAAATATCAATAATATATTTTTTTAATATTTTTATGATGTAAAATGAACGAATTTATTATTTATTTTTAAAAATTTCATTTTTTTATTTTCCCGTAAAAATTATGAAAGGTCATCGTAGGATGACCCTAGGTTTTCGGCATAAAAAAATAATTATTCATCAGAAATATCAATAATATATTTTTTTAATATTTTTATGATGTAAAATGTACGAATTTATTATTTATTTTTAAAAATTTCATTTTTTTATTTTCCCGTAAAAATTATGAAAGGTCATCGTAGGATGACCCTAGGTTTTCGGCATAAAAAAATAATTATTCATCAGAAATATCAATAATATATTTTTTTAATATTTTTATGATGTAAAATGAATGAATTTATTATTTATTTAAAAATAATTTCATTTTTTTATTTTCCCGTAAAAATTATGAAAAGTCATCGTAGGATGACCCTAGGTTTTCGGCATAAAAAAATAATTTTTAGTAAGAAATATCAATAATATATTTTTTTAATATTTTTATGATGTAAAATGAACGAATTTATTATTTATTTTTAAAAATTTCATTTTTTTATTTTCCCGTAAATATTATGAAAGGTCATCGTAAGATGACCCTAGGTTTTCGGCATAAAAAATTAATTATTCATCAGAAATATCAATAATATATTTTTTTAATATTTTTATGATGTAAAATGAACGAATTTATTATTTATTTAAAAATAATTTCATTTTTTGATTTTCCCGTAAAAATTATGAAAGGTCATCGTAGGATGACTCTAGGTTTTCGGCATAAAAAAATAATTTTTAGTAAGAAATATCAATAATATATTTTTTTAATATTTTTATTAAGTAAAATGAACGAATTTATTATTTATTTTTAAAAATTTCATTTTTTAATTTTCCCGTAAAAATTATGAAAGGTCATCGTAGGATGACCCTAGGTTTTCGCCATAAAAAAATAATTATTCATCAGAAATATCAATAATATATTTTTTTAATATTTTTATGATGTAAAATGAACGAATTTATTATTTATTTAAAAATAATTTCATTTTTTAATTTTCCCGTAAAAATTATGAAAGGTCATCGTAGGATGACCCTAGGTTTTCGGAATAAAAAAATATTTTTTAGTAAGAAATATCAATAATATATTTTTTTAATATTTTTATGATGTAAAATGTACGAATTTATTATTTATTTTTAAAAATTTCATTTTTTTATTTTCCCGTAAAAATTATGAAAGGTCATGACCCTAGGTTTTCGGCATAAAAAAATAATTTTCAGTAAGAAATATCAATAATATATTTTTTTAATATTTTTATGATGTAAAATGAACGAATTTATTATTTATTTTTAAAAATTTCATTTTTTTATTTTCCCGTAAATATTATGAAAGGTCATCGTAAGATGACCCTAGGTTTTCGGCATAAAAAATTAATTATTCATCAGAAATATCAATAATATATTTTTTTAATATTTTTATATTGTAAAATGAACGAATTTATTATTTATTTAAAAATAATTTCATTTTTTAATTTTCCCGTAAAAATTATGAAAGGTCATCGTAGGATGACCCTAGGTTTTCGGCATAAAAAAATAATTATTCATCAGAAATATCAATAATATATTTTTTTAATATTTTTATGATGTAAAATGAACGAATTTATTATTTATTTTTAAAAATTTCATTTTTTTATTTTCCCGTAAAAATTATGAAAGGTCATCGTAGGATGACCCTAGGTTTTCGGCATAAAAAATTAATTATTCATCAGAAATATCAATAATATATTTTTTTAATATTTTTATGATGTATAATGAACGAATTTATTATTTATTTAAAAATAATTTCATTTTTTAATTTTCCCGTAAAAATTATGAAAGGTCATCGTAGGATGACCCTAGGTTTTCGGCATAAAAAAATAATTTTTAGTAAGAAATATCAATAATATATTTTTTTAATATTTTTATGATGTAAAATGAACGAATTTATTATTTATTTAAAAATAATTTCATTTTTTAATTTTCCCTTAAATATTATGAAAGGTCATCGTAGGATGACCCTAGGTTTTCGGGATAAAAAAATAATTTTTATTAAGAAATATCAATAATATATTTTTTTAATATTTTTATGATGTAAAATGAACGAATTTATTATTTATTTTTAAAAATTTCATTTTTTTATTTTCCTGTAAAAATTATGAAAGGTCATCGTAGGATGACCCTAGGTTTTCGGCATAAAAAAATAATTATTCATCAGAAATATCAATAATATATTTTTTAATATTTTTATGATGTAAAATGAACGAATTTATTATTTATTTAAAAATAATTTCATTTTTTAATTTTCCCGTAAAAATTATGAAAGGTCATCGTAGGATGCCCCTAGGTTTTCGGCATAAAAAAATAATTATTCATCAGAAATATCAATAATATATTTTTTCAATATTTTTATGATGTAAAATGAACGAATTTATTATTTATTTTTAAAAATTTTATTTTTTTATTTTCCCGTAAAAATTATGAAAGGTCATAGTAGGATGACCCTAGGTTTTCGGCATAAAATATTAACTATTCATCAGAAATATCAATAATATATTTTTTTAATATTTTTATTAAGTAAAATGAACGAATTTATTATTTATTTTTAAAAATTTCATTTTTTAATTTTCCCGTAAAAATTATGAAAGGTCATCGTAGGATGACCCTAGGTTTTCGGCATAAAAAAATAATTATTCATCAGAAATATCAATAATATATTTTTTTAATATTTTTATGATGTAAAATGAACGAATTTATTATTTATTTTTAAAAATTTCATTTTTTTATTTTCCCGTAAAAATTATGAAAGGTCATCGTAGGATGACCCTAGGTTTTCGGCATAAAAAAATAATTATTCATCAGAAATATCAATAATATATTTTTTTAATATTTTTATGATGTAAAATGTACGAATTTATTATTTATTTTTAAAAATTTCATTTTTTTATTTTCCCGTAAAAATTATGAAAGGTCATCGTAGGATGACCCTAGGTTTTCGGCATAAAAAAATAATTTTTAGTAAGAAATATCAATAATATATTTTTTTAATATTTTTATGATGTAAAATGAATGAATTTATTATTTATTTAAAAATAATTTCATTTTTTTATTTTCCCGTAAAAATTATGAAAAGTCATCGTAGGATGACCCTAGGTTTTCGGCATAAAAAAATAATTTTTAGTAAGAAATATCAATAATATATTTTTTTAATATTTTTATGATGTAAAATGAACGAATTTATTATTTATTTTTAAAAATTTCATTTTTTTATTTTCCCGTAAATATTATGAAAGGTCATCGTAAGATCACCCTAGGTTTTCGGCATAAAAAATTAATTATTCATCAGAAATATCAATAATATATTTTTTTAATATTTTTATGATGTAAAATGAACGAATTTATTATTTATTTAAAAATAATTTCATTTTTTAATTTTCCCGTAAAAATTATGAAAGGTCATCGTAGGATGACCTTAGGTTTTCGGCATAAAAAAATAATTTTTAGTAAGAAATATCAATAATATATTTTTTTAATATTTTTATGATGTAAAATGAACGAATTTATTATTTATTTGAAAATAATTTCATTTTTTTATTTTCCCGTAAAAATTATGAAAGGTCATCGTAGGATGACCCTAGGTTTTCGGCATAAAAAAATAATTATTCATCAGAAATATCAATAATATATTTTTTTAATATTTTTATGATGTAAAATGAACGAATTTATTATTTATTTTTAAAAATTTCATTTTTTAATTTTCCCGTAAAAATTATGAAAGGTCATCGTAGGATGACCCTAGGTTTTCGGCATAAAAAAATAATTTTTAGTAAGAAATATCAATAATATATTTTTTTAATATTTTTATGATGTAAAATGAACGAATTTATTATTTATTTTTAAAAATTTCATTTTTTTATTTTCCCGTAAAAATTATGAAAGGTCATCGTAGGATGACCCTAGGTTTTCGGCATAAAAAAATAATTATTCATCAGAAATATCAATAATATATTTTTTTAATATTTTTATGATGTAAAATGTACGAATTTATTATTTATTTTTAAAAATTTCATTTTTTTATTTTCCCGTAAAAATTATGAAAGGTCATCGTAGGATGACCATAGGTTTTCGGCATAAAAAAATAATTATTCATCAGAAATATCAATAATATATTTTTTTAATATTTTTATGATGTAAAATGAATGAATTTATTATTTATTTAAAAATAATTTCATTTTTTTATTTTCCCGTAAAAATTATGAAAAGTCATCGTAGGATGACCCTAGGTTTTCGGCATAAAAAAATAATTTTTAGTAAGAAATATCAATAATATATTTTTTTAATATTTTTATGATGTAAAATGAACGAATTTATTATTTATTTTTAAAAATTTCATTTTTTTATTTTCCCGTAAATATTATGAAAGGTCATCGTAAGATGACCCTAGGTTTTCGGCATAAAAAATTAATTATTCATCAGAAATATCAATAATATATTTTTTTAATATTTTTATGATGTAAAATGAACGAATTTATTATTTATTTAAAAATAATTTCATTTTTTGATTTTCCCGTAAAAATTATGAAAGGTCATCGTAGGATGACTCTAGGTTTTCGGCATAAAAAAATAATTTTTAGTAAGAAATATCAATAATATATTTTTTTAATATTTTTATTAAGTAAAATGAACGAATTTATTATTTATTTTTAAAAATTTCATTTTTTAATTTTCCCGTAAAAATTATGAAAGGTCATCGTAGGATGACCCTAGGTTTTCGGCATAAAAAAATAATTTTTAGTAAGAAATATCAATAATATATTTTTTTAATATTTTTATGATGTAAAATGAATGAATTTATTATTTATTTAAAAATAATTTCATTTTTTTATTTTCCCGTAAAAATTATGAAAAGTCATCGTAGGATGACCCGAGGTTTTCGGCATAAAAAAATAATTTTTAGTAAGAAATATCAATAATATATTTTTTTAATATTTTTATGAAGTAAAATGAACGAATTTATTATTTATTTTTAAAAATTTCATTTTTTTATTTTCCCGTAAATATTATGAAAGGTCATCGTAAGATGACCCTAGGTTTTCGGCATAAAAAATTAATTATTCTTTAGAAATATCAATAATATATTTTTTTAATATTTTTATGATGTAAAATGAACGAATTTATTATTTATTTAAAAATAATTTCATTTTTTAATTTTCCCGTAAAAATTATGCAAGGTCATCGTAGGATGACCCTAGGTTTTCGGCATAAAAAAATAATTTTTAGTAAGAAATATCAATAATATATTTTTTTAATATTTTTATGATGTAAAATGAACGAATTTATTATTTATTTGAAAATAATTTCATTTTTTTATTTTCCCGTAAAAATTATGAAAGGTCATCGTAGGATGACCCTAGGTTTTCGGCATAAAAAAATAATTATTCATCAGAAATATCAATAATATATTTTTTTAATATTTTTATGATGTAAAATGAACGAATTTATTATTTATTTTTAAAAATTTCATTTTTTAATTTTCCCGTAAAAATTATGAAAGGTCATCGTAGGATGACCCTAGGTTTTCGGCATAAAAAAATAATTTTTAGTAAGAAATATCAATAATATATTTTTTTAATATTTTTATGATGTAAAATGAACGAATTTATTATTTATTTTTAAAAATTTCATTTTTTTATTTTCCCGTAAAAATTATGAAAGGTCATCGTAGGATGACCCTAGGTTTTCGGCATAAAAAAATAATTATTCATCAGAAATATCAATAATATATTTTTTTAATATTTTTATGATGTAAAATGTACGAATTTATTATTTATTTTTAAAAATTTCATTTTTTTATTTTCCCGTAAAAATTATGAAAGGTCATCGTAGGATGACCCTAGGTTTTCGGCATAAAAAATTAATTATTCATCAGAAATATCAATAATATATTTTTTTAATATTTTTATGATGTAAAATGAACGAATTTATTATTTATTTAAAAATAATTTCATTTTTTGATTTTCCCGTAAAAATTATGAAAGGTCATCGTAGGATGACTCTAGGTTTTCGGCATAAAAAAATAATTTTTAGTAAGAAATATCAATAATATATTTTTTTAATATTTTTATTAAGTAAAATGAACGAATTTATTATTTATTTTTAAAAATTTCATTTTTTAATTTTCCCGTAAAAATTATGAAAGGTCATCGTAGGATGACCCTAGGTTTTCGGCATAAAAAAATAATTTTTAGTAAGAAATATCAATAATATATTTTTTTAATATTTTTATGATGTAAAATGAACGAATTTATTATTTATTTTTAAAAATTTCATTTTTTTATTTTCCCGTAAATATTATGAAAGGTCATCGTAAGATGACCCTAGGTTTTCGGCATAAAAAATTAATTATTCATCAGAGATACCAATAATATATTTTTTTAATATTTTTATTAATTAAAATGAACGAATTTATTATTTATTTGAAAATAATTTCATTTTTTTATTTTCCCGTAAAAATTATGAAAGGTCATCGTAGGATGACCCTAGGTTTTCGGCATAAAAAAATAATTATTCATCAGAAATATCAATAATATATTTTTTTAATATTTTTATGATGTAAAATGAACGAATTTATTATTTATTTTTAAAAATTTCATTTTTTAATTTTCCCGTAAAAATTATGAAAGGTCATCGTAGGATGACCCTAGGTTTTCGGCATAAAAAAATAATTATTCATCAGAAATATCAATAATATATTTTTTTAATATTTTTATGATGTAAAATGAACGAATTTATTATTTATTTAAAAATAATTTCATTTTTTAATTTTCCCGTAAAAATTATGAAAGGTCATCGTAGGATGACCCTAGGTTTTCGCCATAAAAAAATAATTATTCATCAGAAATATCAATAATATATTTTTTTAATATTTTTATTAAGTAAAATGAACGAATTTATTATTTATTTTTAAAAATTTCATTTTTTAATTTTCCCGTAAAAATTATGAAAGGTCATCGTAGGATGACCCTAGGTTTTCGGCATAAAAAAATAATTATTCATCAGAAATATCAATAATATATTTTTTTAATATTTTTATGATGTAAAATGAACGAATTTATTATTTATTTAAAAATAATTTCATTTTTTAATTTTCCCGTAAAAATTATGAAAGGTCATCGTAGGATGACCCTAGGTTTTCGGAATAAAAAAATATTTTTTAGTAAGAAATATCAATAATATATTTTTTTAATATTTTTATGATGTAAAATGTACGAATTTATTATTTATTTTTAAAAATTTCATTTTTTTATTTTCCCGTAAAAATTATGAAAGGTCATGACCCTAGGTTTTCGGCATAAAAAAATAATTTTCAGTAAGAAATATCAATAATATATTTTTTTAATATTTTTATGATGTAAAATGAACGAATTTATTATTTATTTTTAAAAATTTCATTTTTTTATTTTCCCGTAAATATTATGAAAGGTCATCGTAAGATGACCCTAGGTTTTCGGCATAAAAAATTAATTATTCATCAGAAATATCAATAATATATTTTTTTAATATTTTTATATTGTAAAATGAACGAATTTATTATTTATTTAAAAATAATTTCATTTTTTAATTTTCCCGTAAAAATTATGAAAGGTCATCGTAGGATGACCCTAGGTTTTCGGCATAAAAAAATAATTATTCATCAGAAATATCAATAATATATTTTTTTAATATTTTTATGATGTAAAATGAACGAATTTATTATTTATTTTTAAAAATTTCATTTTTTTATTTTCCCGTAAAAATTATGAAAGGTCATCGTAGGATGACCCTAGGTTTTCGGCATAAAAAAATAATTTTTAGTAAGAAATATCAATAATATATTTTTTTAATATTTTTATGATGTAAAATGAACGAATTTATTATTTATTTTTAAAAATTTCATTTTTTTATTTTCCCGTAAAAATTATGAAAGGTCATCGTAGGATGACCCTAGGTTTTCGGCATAAAAAAATAATTATTCATCAGAAATATCAATAATATATTTTTTTAATATTTTTATGATGTAAAATGTACGAATTTATTATTTATTTTTAAAAATTTCATTTTTTTATTTTCCCGTAAAAATTATGAAAGGTCATCGTAGGATGACCCTAGGTTTTCGGCATAAAAAAATAATTATTCATCAGAAATATCAATAATATATTTTTTTAATATTTTTATGATGTAAAATGAATGAATTTATTATTTATTTAAAAATAATTTCATTTTTTTATTTTCCCGTAAAAATTATGAAAAGTCATCGTAGGATGACCCTAGGTTTTCGGCATAAAAAAATAATTTTTAGTAAGAAATATCAATAATATATTTTTTTAATATTTTTATGATGTAAAATGAACGAATTTATTATTTATTTTTAAAAATTTCATTTTTTTATTTTCCCGTAAATATTATGAAAGGTCATCGTAAGATGACCCTAGGTTTTCGGCATAAAAAATTAATTATTCATCAGAAATATCAATAATATATTTTTTTAATATTTTTATGATGTAAAATGAACGAATTTATTATTTATTTAAAAATAATTTCATTTTTTGATTTTCCCGTAAAAATTATGAAAGGTCATCGTAGGATGACTCTAGGTTTTCGGCATAAAAAAATAATTTTTAGTAAGAAATATCAATAATATATTTTTTTAATATTTTTATTAAGTAAAATGAACGAATTTATTATTTATTTTTAAAAATTTCATTTTTTAATTTTCCCGTAAAAATTATGAAAGGTCATCGTAGGATGACCCTAGGTTTTCGGCATAAAAAAATAATTATTCATCAGAAATATCAATAATATATTTTTTTAATATTTTTATGATGTAAAATGTACGAATTTATTATTTATTTTTAAAAATTTCATTTTTTTATTTTCCCGTAAAAATTATGAAAGGTCATCGTAGGATGACCCTAGGTTTTCGGCATAAAAAAATAATTATTCATCAGAAATATCAATAATATATTTTTTTAATATTTTTATGATGTAAAATGAACGAATTTATTATTTATTTTTAAAAATTTCATTTTTTTATTTTCCCGTAAATATTATGAAAGGTCATCGTAAGATGACCCTAGGTTTTCGGCATAAAAAATTAATTATTCATCAGAGATACCAATAATATATTTTTTTAATATTTTTATTAATTAAAATGAACGAATTTATTATTTATTTGAAAATAATTTCATTTTTTTATTTTCCCGTAAAAATTATGAAAGGTCATCGTAGGATGACCCTAGGTTTTCGGCATAAAAAAATAATTATTCATCAGAAATATCAATAATATATTTTTTTAATATTTTTATGATGTAAAATGAACGAATTTATTATTTATTTTTAAAAATTTCATTTTTTTATTTTCCCGTAAAAATTATGAAAGGTCATCGTAGGATGACCCTAGGTTTTCGGAATAAAAAAATATTTTTTAGTAAGAAATATCAATAATATATTTTTTTAATATTTTTATGATGTAAAATGTACGAATTTATTATTTATTTTTAAAAATTTCATTTTTTAATTTTCCCGTAAAAATTATGAAAGGTCATCGTAGGATGACCCTAGGTTTTCGGCATAAAAAAATAATTTTTAGTAAGAAATATCAATAATATATTTTTTTAATATTTTTATGATGTAAAATGAACGAATTTATTATTTATTTTTAAAAATTTCATTTTTTTATTTTCCCGTAAATATTATGAAAGGTCATCGTAAGATGACCCTAGGTTTTCGGCATAAAAAATTAATTATTCATCAGAGATACCAATAATATATTTTTTTAATATTTTTATTAATTAAAATGAACGAATTTATTATTTATTTGAAAATAATTTCATTTTTTTATTTTCCCGTAAAAATTATGAAAGGTCATCGTAGGATGACCCTAGGTTTTCGGCATAAAAAAATAATTATTCATCAGAAATATCAATAATATATTTTTTTAATATTTTTATGATGTAAAATGAACGAATTTATTATTTATTTTTAAAAATTTCATTTTTTTATTTTCCCGTAAAAATTATGAAAGGTCATCGTAGGATGACCCTAGGTTTTCGGAATAAAAAAATATTTTTTAGTAAGAAATATCAATAATATATTTTTTTAATATTTTTATGATGTAAAATGTACGAATTTATTATTTATTTTTAAAAATTTCATTTTTTTATTTTCCCGTAAAAATTATGAAAGGTCATGACCCTAGGTTTTCGGCATAAAAAAATAATTATTCATCAGAAATATCAATAATATATTTTTTTAATATTGTTATGATGTAAAATGAACGAATTTATTATTTATTTAAAAATAATTTCATTTTTTAATTTTCCCGTAAAAATTATGAAAGGTCATCGTAGGATGACCCTAGGTTTTCGGCATAAAAAAATAATATTTAGTAAGAAATATCAATAATATATTTTTTTAATATTTTTATGATGTAAAATCAACGAATTTATTATTTATTTAAAAATAATTTCATTTTTTAATTTTCCCGTAAAAATTATGAAAGGTCATCGTAGGATGACCCTAGGTTTTCGGCATAAAAAAATATTTTTTAGTAAGAAATATCAATAATATATTTTTTTAATATTTTTATGATGTAAAATGTACGAATTTATTATTTATTTTTAAAAATTTCATTTTTTTATTTTCCCGTAAAAATTATGAAAGGTCATCGTAGGATGACCCTAGGTTTTCGGCATAAAAAAATAATTTTTAGTAAGAAATATCAATAATATATTTTTTTAATATTTTTATGATGTAAAATGAACGAATTTATTATTTATTTAAAAATAATTTCATTTTTTTATTTTCCCGTAAAAATTATGAAAGGTCATCGTAAGATTACCCTAGGTTTTCGGCATAAAAAATTAATTATTCATCAGAAATATCAATAATATATTTTTTTAATATTTTTATGATGTAAAATGAACGAATTTATTATTTATTTAAAAATAATTTCATTTTTTAATTTTCCCGTAAAAATTATGAAAGGTCATCGTAGGATGACTCTAGGTTTTCTGCATAAAAAAATAATTTTTAGTAAGAAATATCAATAATATATTTTTTTAATATTTTTATGATGTAAAATGAACGAATTTATTATTTATTTTTAAAAATTTCATTTTTTAATTTTCCCGTAAAAATTATGAAAGGTCATCGTAGGATGACCCTAGGTTTTCGGCATAAAAAAATAATTTTTAGTAAGAATTATCAATAATATATTTTTTTAATATTTTTATGATGTAAAATGAACGAATTTATTATTTATTTTTAAAAATTTCATTTTTTTATTTTCCCGTAAATATTATGAAAGGTCATCGTAAGATGACCCTAGGTTTTCGGCATAAAAAATTAATTATTCATCAGAAATATCAATAATATATTTTTTTAATATTTTTATGATGTAAAATGAACGAATTTATTATTTATTTAAAAATAATTTCATTTTTTAATTTTCCCGTAAAAATTATGAAAGGTCATCGTAGGATGACTCTAGGTTTTCGGCATAAAAAAATAATTTTTAGTAAGAAATATCAATAATATATATTTTTAATATTTTTATGATGTAAAATGAACGAATTTATTATTTATTTTTAAAAATTTCATTTTTTAATTTTCCCGTAAAAATTATGAAAGGTCATCGTAGGATGACCCTATGTTTTCGGCATAAAAAAATAATTATTCATCAGAAATATCAATAATATATTTTTTTAATTTTTTTATGATGTAAAATGAACGAATTTATTATTTATTTAAAAATAATTTCATTTTTTTATTTTCCCGTAAAAATTATGAAAGGTCATCGTAGAATGACCCTAGGTTTTCGGCATAAAAAAATAATTTTTAGTAAGAAATATCAATAATATATTTTTTTAATATTTTTATGATGTAAAATGAACGAATTTGTTATTTTTTTTAAAACATTTAATTTTTTAATTTTACCGAAAAAATTATGAAAGGTCATCGTAGGATGACCCTAGGTTTTCGGCATAAAAAAATAATTATTCATCAGAAATATGAATAATATATTTTTTTAATATTTTTATGATGTAAAATGAACGAATTTATTATTTTTTTTAAAACATTTCATTTTTTAATTTTACCGAAAAAATTATGAAAGGTCATCGTAGGATGACCCTCCGTTTTCGGCATAAAAAATTAATTATTCAAATGCTACACAAATTCCTCAATATTCAAAGTCTGGAACATTCAAAAAATCATGCCTAAGAGTAAAGTTAATCAAGTCTAAGAAATAAATATCACATATTATAATGACAATATTTAGAAATAGTAAAAACGAAAATAGATAATATTTTAAGGAACAGTGTCAAAAAGAACCATGATTGTGAAATATTTATACTTTATATAATTATTTTATATTTATAGTAGTAAGTATAAAAATAAAATTTTAATATCATGTATTAATAATAAATCAAACATCAGAAAAAAAAATTGACTAATTAGTAGTATTAAATTAAAAGTTGGAGTGAATATACGAAATCAAAAATGGAAAAAGATATAAAAAAAATTATAAATCGAAATACTTACATGATTTTATCAAAAAGAAAAAGAAAAAAAAATCAAATAAAGAAGATCAATTAAAAATTACTACAGAGGTAAATTAAATCTAATTGATTTGTAAGTGCAAATTGGATGTTATAAAAACCGTTTTCTTGAGTTGTCTCAACACTTAACCTGTTTTTTCACTTTCATGACACATAAGATGAAAGGATCGCTTCCGACACTCTCTGAAAGAAACAATGCCGTGCCTATTTTTTAATCATACTTGTTTTATGATCGAAAATATAATATAATTGTTAAGTTATGGACACTACTTTCACATTTACTATTACTATTTACCATTGAGATTTTTTTTAGTACTTTTATCATAGTGGTAGAGTATCTATCGTTATTCCAGAATAATTTTCTAAAATAAAAACTTATCATCGTCAAATGTCAAAAATTTCATATTAATTTCTTGTTTTTAAATAATTTATAAATAAAATAGAAAAATCTATTTACTTTTAAATTTCCCCGACATGTATGTGATAGTTTGTCAATATCTCGATAGATGGGAGTGAATGTTTTCAATTGTTAGTGCTGCCACCGGCGGATTAATGAATGCTTTGTGTATCTCTCGCCTACTGTGATGTTCTCACGCCCTTCAACCGAGCGCCTCCCACTCCCATCAACACGGCTACCTGAAACAGTTCAATTTTGATAACCATCTAAAAAATCCGGACCAAATTAAAACTCGGAATCCTCTTTCAATGCAGCCGATTGGTCGCCACTGGTCCTATAATTTATGTTGTTTAGAGGTTTTGCGTGTGGCCTTAATTTGGCCTCGTTGGTGACACACTGGTCCACCAAGAAAATCCAAAATGAAAATCATTGGAGGAAGAAAAAAAAATGTCTTAAGCCTTATTTAAATTTATTTCTTGAAAATATTTTTTTTAATTTATCGATAAATTTTTTATTTTATTATCGTAAAATTAACAATGAAAAAGAATTTCTAGATAAGAGATCGCGAAAGGTGATTAATTTTACTAAATATAGACAATAAAATACAAATAGGTTTTTTTTTTCTTTTCTTTCTTATTATTATAATATATATCTTGTACTAATATATATTATAATTATGATGAAGAATTCTAGAATATTTGAATTAAATATTTATATTATATTTCAAATAAAAACTGTTTTTTTACATGTCGCTGCAGCGGCGACAACGGAGTGCATAGCGTTAAATAAGTGACTATATATTAAAAAATTCATAATTTTTATAAATAAAAAAAAAAAATAATAAAATAAAAATATTTTCTATTTTATTTCCTCCAAGCTCCAAGTTTATATGATTGCCATAGAATAATGAGGGTTGTTTGTGGAATCAATAGCACAATGACAAGAATAAACAATCCCTGATACAATTTCTTCGTTTGTAAGTCAGTCAATTGGCAGTTTTTACCAGACAATCTTGTAGTGATTCATTTAATTGGATTTAAACATCTTAGTTAGTAAACTAACTTTACACAACTTAGAACAGAACAAATGTGAACAAGTCCCGTTAACTATTGAGACGCAATGATATTTCATATCCTTTATTAAAATGAAAATATTCAATAAAATTTTGAATAGTTATGAAAAATAATAAAAAATATATTAAAATTAAAAAAATCTATTTTATAAATTATTTTGTACATTTAAGTTTTAAGGTCTCTTAAGTATTATGGTACCATTTTAAAGTGTAATGATTTATTTTTTAAGTACATATTAGACAAAATTTCTTTACTTACTAAATCAATACTTAAATACTGAATTTTTAATTAAGGCGACCAAATGAATAAGTAAATAAGAATATTTATATTAATCAGATTAGTTAATTAATTAATCTGTGTCCAACCGAGAAACACAAATTAATAAAATATTCCTTAAATTTAAATTATCCATCATATAAAAAATTTAAAACAACATTTTCCTTATCATTTTACTTAACTACTTTAATGAAGTAAAACAATTAAAATGGTTTTGACCCCGTCTTGTTCATCTGATGTTTATCTCTCGCTTCAGTTTCTTTAATATCTATCTATTTAAAAGACAGTTCTATCCCCTACTCCTCCTAAACGACTTATGCGATTTGGCCCATTCCAATGCCATTGGATAGCCCTCGTGCTAATATATTAACAGCGTGAAATTCATTCGAAAACAAGAAATACTTTTTGAGAAAAGTGAAAAAATAATTGTTTTCTTACTTTTTATTATTTTTGACGTCATTTGTGACGTCACATCCAGTGCCTCTTAAATCTTACACTGGTCCGCTAATATATAATTAATTTACTGATTGAATTAAAATATATTTTAAATAAGAACACAAAAAGAAATGAATGTTTTATGTAATATACGGATTGAAACAAAATGGATGAAAACCTTTTACTACTTTCAATCAAATACTATGTACGACTCGGGGTACAGGGGGCGGCACTCTTAGCAGCTAGCAATATATTAGTATTCAATCAGAAAATTCGACAAGAGACTTACCGAAACAAGTTTGCCCCCCACCCCCCTCCCAACTAGATCGTCAAATGATTTAAAGAGAGAGACACATAATTGGATGAATGCGGCACAAAACTGATAAGAATCGAAGTATCTAAGAGAGGCCTATGTTCAACGAAGGAGGAAGGGTGCTACTTGATGATCATGTTCAATAATTAATATAAAAATTGTATGAAATTAATTGATTAAACTGTAAGTACTTATTATTTGAAAGATTTTAATAGGTTAAGTAAACTATGATTATAAAAATCACAAATGTTTTAATAAATATATTCGTGATAAATTGATATTTATCAAATAACATTTAGATTTGTTAATTTATTCTAAAAATTATATTATCTCATTTTAATAAATTTAATAAAATTATTAGAAATTATTTTCTTTAAAGGCGCCACAGGGTAGGAGGCAACATTGTTGGCTCATATTTTCGTAGTCTCGAGTCTAACAAGGGAATTTCGCTAGCTGGTGTCTATGGGACGGAGTCAATCCACATTCCGAGATCAAAATTGGGAAACTACTTACTTGATAAAAAGTAGCGAATCCGATCAAGAAAATCAAGGTAATTGATAGGATCCGTTCTACTGATCATAGGACACCTCATCATTTATAAAAAGTTTTTTTTTATCATCTTTAATAAATATGTATGTTAAATATCTATTAATATATATTAATCTATTAATTTAAAATAAATAAATATATAGTAAAGGAATATGAAACACGAAAGTTGTTAACTTGTTCCAATCGTCTCTATTCTACCTCCATCCACCGTCTATTCTCTCCTAACTCACTCATGTTTCTCATTACATTGTGTACATCTTTCACTAACAAGTTTCTTACTAATTAATCTTTTCTCTCTCATTCAAGCCACATATTTCACCGTTTGCAACCTCTTCGATTTTATTTTATACATAGAGATGATACAATTTTCAATCTTTCCCTATTTTCAAATACTCTAAATCTATTTTCGTCTCCTAAAGTCATAGACCTCGCCTCATACTCATATTTATAATATAACTTAAATAAAACTGGTAAAATAATTGTGATTTTTATATTTTAATTATGATTCCTTTGTATAATGTGCATCTTTACACTTTACTGTATACTATATCAGGTGTTATTTCAATTTCTACTTTAATTTAAATTCACATCAACGAACATTATTTATTATTCTTCATTATTTCTTGTTGAGAATAGAACTATATCAAATTTTTTAAATTATGTTACTAAATGTTATGTTGTCTTCAAATTATTAATTTCGAGTTCAACTTCTTTTACTCTTTTAATATGCTAAATTATTCTTCATCTCTATAAATGCTTAAATATGTGAATTTTAAAAAAATCTCGTAGACAATTTACAAAATCAGATAGACAAATTTGAAAATTTAAAATGTTTCCATGTTTTTCCAATATTTTTCAAAATTTTTAATATTAAATTCAAGGATTCTTTTCAGGATTTGACTAAAACGTCGATAGATTTATTGAAAAAGAAGTTGGAGAATTTCTGTTAGAGTTCAAATATATTCGTATCTAAGTATATTTATTTTGTTCAATTTTGTAAGATACTTTTCTTATATATAATTATCAACTTTTAGACTTTCAAAGAAGTATTATTATTAGTACTAATATTGATTGATTCAATTATAATTTTTTTCATATTTATGAAGATAATATTAAGTTGAAAATAAATTAAGTAAGTACTACAAAAAATTATTAAAATTTATTGCTCAGTTATCATCATTTATAATTAAATTAAATGATGATTTAAAAAAAATATAAATTTCTTGAAATTATTATTATTTGGATTGAAAAACTCTTGGATTTATTTTTTTTTTTATTTTTTTTTTATCCTTCCATTCTGCACTGGCACAGCCTATTTACTCGTCTACGATACAAATCTAAAAATTCCCAGAGATGATTATTCATTGGAAATCTCTAATAAGCAATCTATTTAGTGGCACACATGGCTGACATAATTCAGATGAAATTTGGATCTTTCTCCCCCTCCCCCTCCCCCCCCCCATCCAATTTCAAAAGAAGATTTCTTTAAAGTAAACATTCAAGCAGAAATGATATTTTTCCACGAATTCCACGAATATATAAATAGACCAATCAAACTATTTTTTTTTTCTACGAGTAGTGTGTCTATTTATTCATCGAAAAGTTGCCCCGCATTCAACTAACGATTTAAAGCCTTCTTAGGATCACAATAAGGCGCCAGACCAATCAGCCCTTACTTTCTAATAATCCATTATTCCGATGTCATTATATTTCAAATGATTTTTTTTTTAAATTAATATTTAAATGCCTTTTGAATGATTTTTTTAACAACGGATATTGACTATTGGAATAAGATCGATCGATCGATCGATCGTTCGAACCCATTCAACATTTGATATATAATATATATAATAATAATAATAATAATAATTCTTGCTTTTTTTTATAAAGAAGCAGAGGAGCGTAATAATAATTATAAACACTGTTAATTATAGAACCAGGAGGCCGGTTTGGTCATGTAATTCGACGACGTGGTCTTAACAATATACAGTATACAATTCATTGATGTAATTTCATCTGAGGGATATGTAATTTGGAAGAAGATTGTGATTATCCCATTCTTCGTTGGGTCTTGGAGCTTCCAAGACGTCCGGATTTCAAGGTATCGATCATTATTACAAGTACACAGGAAAACTTTTCTTGACGAGTTGTGGTCGTCGAGGTTGCCGACAGTGCATGTGTGTGATTGTGAGCCTAGCGTGAAGCGACCCGATGCGTGCCAAGAAAATAATTGCTAGTCAGAAATGAGGCAAGTTTGGAAAAATGAGACAAATTGAAAAAAAAAAAATATATATATATATATAAAATAATATACCAACTCTTTATATATATATATATATATATAAAGTATAGATAATATTATATATAATTGGAAAGATTAATGTAATGGTGTTGAAGTTTAGACAGGTGGTTGAAGATCCAAATTTGTGGCAAAAAAGTATTTATTATAACAAAAATTAGAAACAAAAAAGAAAACAAATAAATAAATATTTAAAACGCAAAGTTTTACATTTATATATTCAACTTTAGATTTGGCAGTAAAGGCCTTGTATTTATTTTTTTAATTGTTGTCTTGATAGCAATCTACCTTAAAAATATTCCATATGAACTTTTCAAGAAATATATATACTATTATCACTTTATAAATTAATTAATATTTTTATTTTTATCTTTAAATCAATTGTTATGAAAATGTGCCAGATTTTTAATGGTATTTATCAATTTTTGGATTGATTTGTCTCTCTGATCAAACATATTAATAAGAACTCTTTATTTTTGAAACGATAACATTTATAAGAATTTATAAGAAAAAGAAAAAATGATTTTTTACTTCCATATCACATATCACAAATTTTATTTATAAAGAAATAAAAAAATTAAATTTTTAAATTATTATAAGTAGTTAAGTTAAAATTTTAATAGTTGATTAAAAAAATATTTTTTACCAAACATACTATTTAACTAGAAATTATTGTTATAGGTAATATGCAGGAAAAAACGCAAATTCTACTTCAAATATACAATTATCAGAAAAGGAATAAGTTGACCTGTGGCCAGGCGCAGAACCGACCGACGGTTTGAAATAAATTAATTTCAAGCTACAGAAACAATTTCAAATAATTTAAATGCAACTATTAATGCAATAAAAAACAGATATGGGTATAACATAAATATTTTTAATTTTATTTTATTTAAAATATATAAGTAGGCCCTGCTGTGACGTCATGAAGGGGTGGGTGACATCATATAATTTTAAATTGAGAAAAAACTAATGAAGATGATTTTCCCGACGATCAAACCAATACAAAGAGCATGATTCGTAGAGATATGTAAAAATCTCCACATGTGAAATTTGTTGTGAAAACAATACCTCCCTTACTCGGTTGGTAAAAAAACAACAGAAAGCTTTGCGCATATACAATGAAATGTCCTACGCATTCTTTTCCTTTTCTTGCATGTTTGGCGCCCATACTTTCTTTTATTAGATATGATTAATTGTAAGTAAATCGTGGTGTGTGTGTGTGGAGTAATTATTTTATGCATTTTTTAGTATATTTAAATAAAAGCGTGTTTTTTTTTATTTTTTTAATAAAATAATACTTAAAAATGACTAAGTGTTGTTTTAATATTACTAAAAGATTTAAATATTCATAACATAAACAGAAATATATAGTTATTAATATTCTTTTGGGGCCTGTTTTGTATTTACTTTTTACAGCCGACTTGCCGACTAACCCGAACATAACCACAGCGACCTTTGCTGACGACACCGCTTTGCTCGCTTCACATAAAGACCCAATCGTGGCTTCTGCTATGCTCCAGGAAAGTCTAGACCAATTAAGGCCTTGGCTTGAGAAATGAAGGATAGCAGTTAACGAAGACAAATCTGCACACTTGACTTTTACTTTGAATAGACAGACCTGCCCCGTAAATTTAGACAAACCCATTCCGACTAAAAGTACTGTAAAGTACCTCGGTATGCACCTTGACAGACGCCTAACATGGGAGATGCACATCAAGTCAAAAAAGAAACAACTGAGACTTAAACTTAACAAATTATACTGGCTGCTCCGACAAAAATCTCAACTGACGATAGACAATAAACTTCTAATTTACAAAATGATCCTTAAACCCATTTGGACCTATGGCATTCAGATGTGGGGGACAGCTAGCAAATCCAATAGAGACCTGATTCAGCGGTTTCAAAACAATACCCTTAGACTGATAGTCGGTGCACCTTGGTATGTCCCTAACAGACTGATTCATAGGGACCTCGGAATAGATACAATCGAAATGGAAATTAAAAATTACAGCCTTCGCTACAAAGACAGACTCCTTAAACACCCTAATCCCAAAGCCCGATCACTATTAGACACACAAAAGACTCAAACCACAGGACTTGACAAGAGACATTAATAAATAGACCCGCGATGGTGCCCTTGCTGGGATTAGCCATCAGGCTAATAATTCAGTGACATTACCTTCTTCCTCCTCGACTATTTTCCTACCCACACTTCCAATGACTCACTCTCCTTAACCTGCCCTATAATTTCCTTTTACCTCCCTTCCCCATTTATTACTCTTTATTGTAAACCATGTATTATTGCCTTCGGGCAGATGTACATTAGCTGGAGTGTCTCCACTCGACTATCTCGCAATTTGAATTGGATTAAATAACATAATATATTATATTTAAATTAAATTTAATTAATTATAAATTATAAATAATAAATAATAAATATTAAACCAGCGCATGTTTGGCTTTTTGTTGATGGCACCACGTCACGTGTTGGCGCGTGAGATTTGCAGTGTTAAAAAATTAATTCTAGTACTTTCAGTGATTCAATCAAGCTGAAATTCTATATATAGCAGTTTTATACAATTATTAATCATGTGAAAAATTATCAAACATATATCTTTATTTTTACGGTCACTTTAGAGGAAAAAAAATCAAAACGTTGTAGGTAATGACCCTCTTCCGGTTGACCTACATTTCTCAAAAGTTGATAGAAAACTATGAATTTTGAATAATGTCCATGTACCAAATTTCATCATTCTAGCTCAAACCGTTTTTGCGTAATCTTGCCTACATACATACACACACACATACACACACACACACATACACACACACACACACACACACATACAGAGATTTTTCTCAACCTTAGTGAAAATGATTCAGGAACCTTCAAAACGTATAAAAACATCAAAATCTCAACATCGAAAATTTTCGTGATCGCAATACTATCTCTGGCGAGATAGTAAAAATAAATGGATGCTAAATAAAAAAAAAAAAAAAATTAATATTCTAATAAACTCAATATTAAAACAATATAAAATATCTAGTAATGAAAAAGAAAAATGTCACAATCATTGAAAATCTAACAATCTAAAATCTAAAATTGAAATTTAAAAAGAAAAATTTTTCCCATGAATAAAACAAAATCTTTTAAAAACCGGTCTAATTAATATTTGTTTAGAAAAATCATTTCATCATTAAATCGAAGTGTTTTGACAATTTGTTTCCCCCAGGTCATTAGGAAGTAAATTGACCAAAAATATAACACTTTTTCTTGTTAACATGAGAATGAATCGTTTTTTATATTAAATAGGTACACTCGATCTAGATATTTAAATAAGTATCTTAGCTTATCTAATTTTCAAATTTGTTTTTTTTATTTTTAAACAAATAAGATAATGATAAATTTGTAATATATTATCGTTTAATATAATTCATAATATTTTGGTTATTACTTAGTAAATTGAATAAAAAAAAAACAATGTCTAATTTAGAATAGAACATCATTAGATTAGATGTGATTAAAAATCTTTAGGTAAGCAAGAAAATGACGTTATAAACGATTTGATATTCCTTATAACTAATCTTGTAACATAGCATAACATAACTAACTGTCCAACTGTGTCGATTATTTCATTTTTATAATTATTTATTCTTAATTAGAAAATGCAATAAAAATCATAAGAAATATTCTTCTCACTTCTCACACAACTAGCATATCAAAAATATTTAAAAAAAAAAAATTAATTTATAAAACATAAAATTAAATTATAAATTAAAATGATATACCTAAATATTTTATATTTTTAAATTTCAAAATATAATAAAAAAAATTATTTATTCTATATATAATAAATATATAAACATCTCTGAGAATGCTAGGAAGCGAACTTTTATTCATATTGATCATCATCATTTACTTTCTTAATATTCCGGGTAAATTTTCCAATGTTTCCGCAGGGGAATTTTCCCAATGTTCCCTGGAATTTCCCTAATGTTCATGGGCATTTTTTTAATGTTTACAATAATGTCTAAACATTTTTTCTTTACAATTTTACATTATAAAAATAACACTAATTACAGTAGTTATAATATATGGGAAATTTTCAATTTGGACCGCCAATTTGACCGATGTTCCCAACCGAATTTTAAAAAACCAAGACCACTTTCCTATTACACTTTTTTAAGCTCTACTCGAATCCAAAATCAAAATTTAAAAAATCGAAAGTTTTTGGCGACAGACACACAGACAGAGATTTTATAAACGAACTAAAAGTTCGTTGAAAATATCCCTTCTTCCCTCTTTAACTTTTATAATATATAACAACATATAGGTAAATATAGAATGTGTGACATTGATAATAATACATAATAATAATAATAATAATAATAATAATAACAATTTATAATATGTATAAATTTTTTAAAATAAAATAAAAAACAAAACAACAAATATTTTAATATTTTCTTTTTATTTATCACAAAAAAGAATTAAAATAAATTTCTTTCATGAAATATATAATATAACAAATAAATAAATAAAGTCAGTCAACGAGGGTGTTTTATCAATGGTAAGATTTTCTATTGAAATCAATAAGCAATCAAGGCTATAATTACAGGTGGTCAGACGATATAATATAATTTGACTGGGAGCAGCTGTGGCTTCACGTGGCCGCCGCTCCTGCAATCACTTCTTGATTATTATAATCAGAAGCCACCGAAGACGCCTGCTTTGCCCAGCGTCTAATGTCTAATCTCTTTTTAGATCAGCGGCCTTTTCGACATTCGATACCTGATTTTTTAGAAAAGACCCATGCAAACTGTTCAATACTAACACCCCCTTCCTCTTTATATTTAATTTTTTTTTTTTTTATCACATAATTTGTTTGTAATAATATAAATATTTAAATAGTGTTGATAAGATCAATAAATAAATATATAAATTAATAGAAAAATATAATAATTATTTTAAATTAATTTTATATTTTATACACAATAAGTATATATCAAAAAACAAAAAACAAAAAAACAAAATAAGTTGACCTGTGGCCAGGCTCAGAACCGACAGACGGTTTGAAATAAATTAATTTCCAGCTACAGAAACAATTTCAAATAATTTTAATATATCTATTTATACAATAAAAAACAGATATCGATATAACATAAATATTTTTAATTTTATTTTATCTATAATATATAAGTAGGCGCTGGGTGTGACGTCATAAAGGAATGGGTGACGTCATATAAATTTAAATTAAGAAAAAACGAATGAAGATGATTTTTTCCCGAGGATCAAACCAATACAAAGTGCATGATTTGTGGAGATATGTAAAAAAATCTCCACATGTGAAATTTGGTGCGAAAATAACCCTTCCCTTCCTATCGTCGATCGCTAATACTACCACTTCCGGTTTCCGGATATACACCAAAAGTGGATCAATTCATCATACTGATGAATTAAGTAAATATACCAAATTTTATCAAAATCCGTTGAGCCATTCAAGCTGTACGCATCTATACGGACACACAGCGGACGGACGGACGGAAGGACGGACAGACATCATACTAAAAATACTTTTTTCTGTTAAGAAAATGCATGATTCGTGGAGATATGTAAAAATCTCCATATATGAAATTTGGTGTGAAAACAATACCTTCCCTTTATATCATCGGTTGGTAAAAAAATAAAATAATTCTAAAACACACAAAATATTAAAAATATTTTTTTAATAAAATTTGAAACTACATTATCAATATGTATGTTATTTTATTTGATAAATATAATAGCTATTATCTAATTTGTAATTAGAAGAAGAAAATAAATATATTAGGTATACTCGTATGAAAATACAATTCAAATTTCTCTTTAAGAGGAAAAGTTGATTTTCAAAATAGAAAGGGCCGATTTTTTTTGAACAATTTCTTACTAGAAGTAGAATTGTGGATTTTTCTTATAAAAATATGAATTTCAAATTTTTTATTAAAACTAATTTTCCTTTGAAAATGTTGAATAGTCATCTTTTGGTATTTTCATTGAATATTGAAAGTAAATTCTTCCTCATTTCACTTTTTCCTACTTGATTATTTATTTTTATAAAATTTTCAAAGTCACCGATTATAAAAGAAAGAAGTAAAATACCAAAGCATATATAACGATTATATACGAGTATATTCCTCCCCCCTCCCCCGGAAATTGGAATTCTTTACTTTAATCTTGAAAATCTTGAATGAATTGCGAAATTAATTAATGATTTCCTTGCTAAATATTGGTTGTATTTGATTGGTTGGTATTCTGTCAGTCAGCGAGATGTCATTCCCGTTGGAAGGTATAAGATAATGATGATGATGATGATGATGATGATGATGATGTGTCAGGGAGGGAGGCATCGCGTGTGAGTCCTGGGTTGGCAATTTGGGCCCCGGGAATCCTTCCAGTAGCACTCGGAATTCGGTCGGTAGCTGTCTTCAGCTTCAGGATCGTGACTGGCGGCTCTACAGGATGACTCAGGAAAGTCCAAGAATGTTCCCAAGGTCCAAAATGGGTGTGCATGTGTGTGGGAGCTGAACGATATGGTAGCATCCTCCTCCTCCTCGTCCTCAGTCCGGATCCGACTAGTCAACTCCAAATTACTATAATTTTTGCGATCCCTTCCCTTTAATAGAAGCAAAAGAGAGAGTAAATTATAAATAAGTTATAAAAAAGTGAAAAGCATCTTTAATAGAATGGCATTAGGCTCGATTGTGTCAATAAAGGCCACCGACTAAATGCCACTTTCAATGAATGCTTGATGCAGCAGCTCCACACAATTGGAGATTAATTAAAATGTTCCAAGTGTCAAGAAATTGATCGCTTGTTTTCTAACCATAAATCTTACCCTTTGACAATTGGAGAGATAATCATCTCGGACGATATGACGTCACATTGTTTTCAAACCAGTATCAATTGATGAGGATCGCTGCAAAGTTGTATGTCCCCTTGAGAGTTCAGTCAGGAATCCAAAAAACCGTCCAATTATCGAGCTGAGTTTTTTGAAAAAATAATTTGGCATTAATCAAAGGGGTAGATTATCAAATTTTTATATCGTTTTATTTGAGATCTTTCCCAAAAGACGAGATAAGCATGAGGCAGCTGTTCAACTTGGTTAAAAAAATATATATTTATTGTATTTAAAGGGAAGCGGGGGGGGGGAAGCCTCATCCAAACATTTTTCAACCCTAATTAGTAACAATACAATTTACCCAGGTGATTTATGAAAAACTTGATAGAAAATCATAGAATGATAATATGTATATCTTTAAAGTTTTACCTAATATAGAGAAACACTTAAATTTAATACAATTGACTGTAAAACGTTTTTCTTTATTATTTATACTTCTGTTTACCGCTTAAACTATTTCTATTAAAATTAAGTATAAAGTTGATTCTTCAATCAAGTTTTCTATATGAAAGATTATAAAATTGAAAATTATTAAATTATTGAAATACCATTTTTACTATCTCGCCATAGATATATATAGTATTCCGATCACGAAAATTATCGTTGTTGAGATTTTGATGTTTTTATACGTTTTGAAGGTTCCTGAATCATTTTCACTAAGGTTGAGAAAAATGTCTGTCTGTGTGTGAATGTGTGTATGTATGTAGACAAGATTACGCAAAAAAGGGTTTGAGCTAGAATAATGAAATTTAATATACGGGCATTATTAAAAAATCGTAGTTTTCTATCCACTTTTGATTAATGTAACTCAACCGGAAGAGGGTCATTACCTACAACGTTTTGATTTTTTTTTCCTCTAAAGTGACCGTAAAAATAAAGATATAGGTTTGATAATTTTTCACATGATTAAAAATTGTATAAAACTGCTATATATAGAATTTCAGCTTGATTGAATCGCTAAAAGTACCAGAATTAATTTTTTAACACTGCAAATCTCACGCGCCAACACGTGACGTGGTGCCATCAACAAAGAGCCAAACAAGCGCTGGTTTAATAAATATTATTTATTAATTTTAATTTATAATTGATAATTTATTAAATTTATTTTAAATATAATATATTATGTTATTTAATTAATCCAATTCAAATTGCGAGATGGTCGAGTGGAGACACTCCAGCTAATTTTATATCAAATACGAATCAATTTTATGAAAATATTAAAATATTATTTATTAAAATTAGAATCAAAATGTAAAGAAATGAAAATAAATAAAATATCATAAAACTATGTGATCAATCTGATAAATCTTTACAAAAAGGCAAGTGATATACTTATTCTTATGTTAACCAATAAATATCCCTTTAAAAAATGTTTCTAGAGAGAGATGAGAGAGAGAGAGAGAGAGAGGGACACTGTATCTTGTGTTCGGTTTCGAACTGGCGGTAAATTACACGATTTTATCACGCAAGCTGAAAACGTGATACCACCGGTAAATGATGTGCAGACAAAAGAACTCAAGGACAATGCCTGAGGGTGGCACAACCACCCTATCACCAACATTGCTTTCATTAAAGTCTTCTCACCCTTATTAGGCAAAGGGACATTTTGTTGTCATCTACACGCGATTTGAAAGAAATGTGGAAACTAATAAGAATAATGATAAATGTTATTGGATGCTGGAGCGATTTTCTACAGAAAATATGTTTCCACTTAAATTCATTAAAGAAAAATAAATTAGAAATGTGACAGATTGAACAAAACAATCCTTAATGGAATATTTTTTTTATTTTAAATTAAAATAAATTATATAATTTAAACTTAAATAATAATAATAATAATAAAGAATTTTTCAAAAGTGATTTTTGACAATAAATAAATAAAAATGTGTAAAAAAAAATATTAATAGTAATGAAAATGATAAAAAAAAGTATATTATTAATACAAATAAATAAATAATTAATTTTAAAAGAATTTAATAATATTAACTTTATATACTTTATTCTATTAAGTTACTTTATAAATAAAATTTAATGAAAAATCGTTTTTTTTTTTTTTAATTTATTAATCACTGTTATTCTATAAATATAACGAATATGTATTATTTATATAAATATTTATTTATAAGATTAACAACTATTGTAACAAGTTAGTTTTTTTAGAAATAATTAATTATAAATGAAATTTCAAATGATTTATACAAATGTAAAAAAGATCTATCTCTCTAAGTATTTATCTATCTCTGTAAATCTACGGAACTCGAAAATTCTTGGCCGCAACAATCACATTTCTTTAAATGTGTTCTTATCCTGTGCTACACCCATCCAACTACTATTTTCTCCCATCTCTCCCTTGTATCTTCCTACTATTGTTCGCCCACTGCTTCTTTAACCCCACCAATATATCCCCCCCCCCAGTCTTTCCTCTCCCATTCTAGCCACGATCCCTGCCCATCGTAGCCTTCTCGATTTTATAACCTTAACTATATCCGAAGATGCATAGAGGTCATGCAATTCTTCGTTATGCACCCTCTACCATTCCCCTGTGGCCTATAAATATTGCGAAGGATGCTATTTTCAAATACGCTCAATCTACTCTCGTCTTCTAAGGTCATAGACCATGCCTCACACCCATATAATACAACCGACAAAATAATTATTTTATATATTTTAATTTTGATCCCCTTTGATAATAATTTTGACGAGAAAAGCCTGAATAGTATTGATAATCTACTAAGTTTAATAAAAATAATATTTGAGTGAATCTCTTATACGTTGTCGTTTAAAGAGAAATTTCCCTGTAGTTATTGTAAGTGCAATAATGATTGTCTCTTGCCATTTTAATGAAATCTTTTTCCTTATGCCAGATCGAAAGAACTAACACTACTAAAAGTTTTTCACTAAAATTTAATTAATTCTCCAAGTATCATTTCTGCCTCATGTAACATGTGTACCATATGGCTAAGATAAATCTGAAAAATATATAAATTATTAAATAATATTAATAATAAATAATATAACACAAAATCTAGATTTTATTATTTATTTTAAAATTATTATTTTTTTATTCTGTTTAATTTTTGTATCTTATTAATTATCTTTAACCTGCATGTGCAATGATTTGTATATTTTGATGTGTAGGTATGTCATGTCTAGTAAATAGAGTATAAATAAATAAATGGGGGAAAATGTTATCTCTTGTTTTGAGATTATCGTTCAAAATTAAGGTTCAAAAAAATTAAAAAATACATTCTTATAACATCTACTATAAAGATAACACTTTAATTCAATTCAAAAGATAATCACCATTGATAGCATTCGATAATAATATATAAAAATGAGTATAAATTTGAAAATCTATAAAAAAAAGAGAGAAAATTATATAAAAAAAAAATCTGGAGTTTCTCCACTCGACTATCTCGCAATTTGAATTGGATTAATTAAATAACATAATATATTATATTTAAAATAAATTTAATTAATTATCAATTATAAATTAAAATTAATAAATAATATATTTATTAAACCAGCGCTTGTTTGGCTCTTTGTTGATGGCACCACGTCACGTGTTGGCGCGTGAGATTTGCAGTGTTAAAAAATTAATTCTGGTACTTTTAGCGATTCAATCAAGCTAAAATTCTATATATAGCAGTTTTATACAATTTTTAATCATGTGAAAAATTATCAAACCTATATCTTTATTTTTACGATCACTTGAGAGGAAAAAAAATCAAAACGTTGTAGGTAATGACTCTCTTCCGGTTGAGCTACATTTCTCAAAAGTTGATAGAAAACTAGGAATTTTGAATAATTCCCATTTGCCAAATTTCATGATTCTAGCTCAAACCGTTTTTGCGTAATCAATTGTCTATCAATTGTCTAGATTCACACACACACACACAGAGACATTTTTCTCAACCTTAGTGAAAATGATTGAGGAACCTTCAAAACTTATAAAAACATCAAAATCTCAACATCGAAAATTTTTTTGATCGCAATACTATCTCTGACGAGATAGTAAAAATGAGTATAAATTTTAAAATCTAAAAACAAAAAAAAAGAGAAAATTATAAAAAAAAAGAAGTATATTTATTTTCACACACCCACTCACACATTTTCTACGATTATACTATATAATTAGAATTACATGCTAGTTTATAATGTTATTTCTTGTATAAGAATTTATATTTTTAATAATTTCTAATAGCGAATTTTCAAGAGAATATATTTAGGAGGGATTTCTGTGTGACCAAAAGGAAGATTTTAGACTTGGTATATACTAGATATAGAAAATTTAATTTTCTTTATATATATTATGTTTAGTATGCTAAAAATGAAAAATCTTTGTGATGTTGATATGACGGTATATGAAAATAAATGAAATATAATTTGAGAGGACGGAATATTTAAAATAAAAAAACGATTATGAATAGGAGGAGCAGCCCGGGAACTCAATGATGAATGAAAGTCAGACGAGTGGGGGCGGGTTTCATTTGGCGAATCTCTCGAGGTCATCTCGCTACACCGCGTATTTAAACATTTCACAGAGGAAATGGAATTTTAATTTTTTCATTCATAAAGAGGCTCACAGAAAAAAAAAAATGTTTCCTTCTCCTCTTCATCTTGGTCTTGTCTCGTCCGTCGCATCAACCTTTTTTTTTTTTTTTTACTACTAACGCGATTAATGCTCGTTTAAAGTTAATTAAATGCAAATCACTGCCCAACTCGCTTGCGAACGTTTTTTTTAACCACATTACATTGATGAACTTTCCAAGACATTTCGAGCAATTCTCTTTACAATAATTTTCATTTAATCGCATTTCTGCATCTCCTCCACAACGGGAATAATTTTCATTCATCAGAAAATTTGAATGCAATTAAAATATACAAGATAATAATCCATTTAAAGCATAAGCTGTCATAAAACAATCGTTTGTAGCATAAACATTATTACTAATTACTTTATTAAATAAAGAATTGGTAGCTGGCATTAAGATAACAGAAGACTTACGGAGATAAGACGAGGGAAGGGAGTGGAGGATATATAATAATAATAATAATAATAATAAAAGAAAATTTTAATAATGTAGATTATTAGATGATATACAATTGGAAGAGATTAGATGATTAATTTTTTATAATATTTAGTCTCACGTCCAATTGACAAAAAGCTTCATAATTTGTAGATATTAAATTATTAAAGCTTTGGTGGCTGTTTTTATTTATAAGTGAATTTTGTATATAAAACCACATATTGATATTTGTTATAGTAAATTTATTCAAAAAATACAAAAAATACACAACGTTTCGATTGCTACTTCTGCAATCGTTATCAAGAGACAGCAGAAGTAGCAATCGAAACGTTGTGTATTTTTTGTATTTTTTTGAATAAATTTACTATAACAAATATCAATATGTGGTTTTATTTACTAAATTCCCTTATAGCTTCATAATTCATAATCTTTGTATATAATATGTTTTTAAGGATATTTCATCCTACAAGATAAACCAATTTTAATTAAAAATACAATAAAAATATTTCTTATTTATCTTTATTTTGAAAATTTTGTTTCTTTTTCATATTTCTAATGTCATACAAACATTTTATATTTTATTATATTCTACTATCGAGAAAGTAACTGATAGATCGTAGTTAGTCGTTACCTCCCATTGGAGAGATGAACTAAGACCCAGATGAGTAGATAAAACAGAGCAAGTTGAGCAATTAGAAAAGATGCGCTCTAGAAGGTTTTCTTTATAAATCATAACAGATAAAAAGAGAATTCAACGAACTAATATTAAATTTAATACCATCTTTTTATTTTTCATTTTTTTTTTTAATTACATCTTAGACTTAGATATTCTTTTGCTTCTGCTATTCTATTAGGCCAGGTGCTCTTCTGTGTTTGAGAATCATTGTAAATAGGATTTAGAATGAATCATCAGGATGATATTATAAAATATTTAAAATAAAACTAACATTCTGAAATTTTTTTTTTTCTTATTTTTTTTTTTTGTAAAATGTCAAAAGAAAATTTAAAAATATTATTATATTCCATAAATTTGTTTTTGTTTGTTTTTTTTATAAAAATTAAAAGAAAAATTAGGTAAAATATAATTGAAGTGAATATTTAGTTGTTTTTTTTTTTCCTTTTTGATCCGACAATTTAGATCGTCGTTGATAGAAACTTCCGTAATACGAGAGTACTTTGTTTAAACTGGTTCTTTAATCTTTGAAATTTGATAAATAATATATATATATATATATATATATTATATTATATTAATTTATAGGTAGAAAGAATGAGTACTCAACATGCAAGAAAGAGAATTCTTGTTTGAAATTCACTCAAAGAATCTTTTACAAACTGTGCTGGACAATGTAATAAAAATTATCTTTCTTTATAAATTTCTTAACATTAAAAAAAATTAGGATTAATCAAATGGATTATATAAGTATATTCTACATTGATAAGCTTTTAGTAATTAATTGAAAAATTTCTTAATAATCTTTAATTTTGATTTTTAATGTATGGAATCACTTTATTTTAAGTATATAATATTTTATTTTTATATAGATAACATTTTAGAGGCGCCATTGGGTGTGCGGGTAGCGAACCTGCCTCACATTCACATGGTCCTGGGCTCAAGTGCCGGGCCTGGCAAGGGAATTTCCCTAGCTGGGGTCTATGGGACGGAGTCAACCCAGCTTCCGGGAACAACCTTGGGGAAAAGCTACTTGATAGCGTCTCCGATCAAGAAAATCAAGGTAAAGGTGGAGAGGACCCGTTCTACTGATCATAGGACACCTAATCGTCACATAACTGACTTGATAGGCGTTCTTGTGTAGGACGTACAAAAAAATGAAATGAAATGAAATTAGTGTCTTAATAAAAAGAATATAATATGAACATTTAGAAATGAATAAGTAATTTAGAAATATTAAAAATCATATTAAAAATCAAATAATTTATGTAAATTTTATGGGTATTTATTACTAAAAGTCTTCATCAAAGTATGAGTTAGTTATATTAATTAACCAGGAGAAATGGGACATTTATATTATAGCTATTATTAATGATAAACCATAAAATGACCTTGTGTATGTATTATAATATTTACAATAGAGATTCATATCTTGTTGGATTTTTTTTTTTTTATAAATTTTAAAATATATTCAAGGATTCTTTTGGCAATGGGATTGAAAGAGAAATTAGTTTCTATTCTATTCTTAGTTAGTCGCAGTAGTATAGATATTCATGATAGAATAGTTGAATAATCTAAAAAAATGATTAAAAATAATAAATTATTTATATACTTATAATATTTATGTGTGTATTTATCTTTAGATATATGGCGCTTTTTAAGAATTTTATATAATAGTAATAAATTTTCAGATGATCACATTTTTATGAAGACCGATGACCACAATTATCATCACCTGCAATTTCTTTTAATCAATACTTATCTGTGCATTCTTCACATGTCAACTTGCAGACACAAAATTACTAAATGAAAAAAAAAAAAAAACCTCCGACTTTGAACGTCCTACGCAAGGACGACGCCTATCAAGCCGGCTGTATCAATGAGGTGTCCTATGATCAGTAGAACGGGTCCTCTCCACCTTTACCTTGATTTTCTCGATCGGAGGCGCTATCAAGTAGCTTTTCCCCAAGGTTGATCCCGGAGGCTGGGTTGACTCCGTCCCATAAACCCCAGCTAGGGAAATTCCCTTACCAGGCCCGGCCGGGACTTGAACCCGGGACCATGTGAATGTGAGGCAGGTACGCTACCCACACACCCAATGGCGCCTTAAAATTACTAAATATCTTTATTATTATTTTGTTTTTATTTTTTAATAATAATAATAATAATAATAATAATATTAATATTTAATCTAATAAAAAAGTAAAATTCATATAAAACCGGTGTAAAAATTGATCTGAGAAAATTGAAATAATTTTTAAAAAATTATAAGATATATTTTTATCTAAAACATAAACGAGTTATTATATTATATTTATTAAAGTTTAAATTTTGATATATAGCTATTCTAAATTAAAATTATTTTTTAAATTAAAATAAAAAAACAAAAGACTGATAATCTTCCGTAAATTCAAATTCGTGCAATATTCAATGAGATGGGTATTAAAGATATATAATATTATTATAATAATCTAATTAAAATTATAACCAGATTTGAATTTAGGCGAGATTAATGACTTGAAGTGTTTATCGCTCCAATATAATAATAATTCATAAAACGTTTTATGACATCAAATGGTGAGTTTATCAAATTAAGACTTAGTCAAAGATAATCTTTTTTATTAAATAAAATAATAATAATAATAATAATAATAAAACAGGGAATTTTAAGAAAATTGTGTCCAGAATACTTGATAGTCATCCTGCTTTGTCAGGTTTTTTTAATTATCTTAATTTAATCTACTAATTTTTTTTTTAGGTATGCTATTGGTTATTATTAACTAATTATTTAATTATAATTATTAATATTATTTCCACTATTATCTGTTTCATAAGCTACGTGTTTTGACATTTTTGGAATTGTATGTATGAATGTACATAAACACATTTAAATGGACAAGAGTTGAAAAAATATATATTTGACTCTGTAAAATGAGCAAATCGAAATGAAGAAATATAAATATTCTTGTCCACTTGAACATCATAATCCAACATTTATTAAGCGGTATTCCAAGTTAATTCAGTTTATATATTTTGAAAACAATTTAAGATGAGTTCTTAATAATATCTATCTATCTAATCTTCTTATGCTAGCTAAAATTGTATCTATCTATCTATCTATGTAAATGGGTTCTCAGAAACCGCTCTAACGATTTTTTTTGAAATTCACACCATAGATAGTATTTATAAAGAAAAATCGATCTGTATTGGTTTCATCCCTGGGGAATGTCATCTTCAATAGTTTTTTCCTTAATTTAAATAGATATGACGTCACAAATGACGTCACTCAGCCCTTCATGACGTCATATCCAGTGCCTCTTATATTGTAAATAAAATAAAATTAAATAAAATTAAAACTATTTATGTTATATCCATATCTGTTTTTATTGCATCAATAGATACATTTCAATTATTTGAAATTGTTTCACAATGTTTAGAAGATTTATCTTTATTCGATATAGGAGAATTAAATGACGTCATCAATTTTGAGTCAAAATTTCCCGACAGAAAGACTTAATTTCTGTGGTTATTGAATATATATCGAAAAATAGAGGTATGCAATTTCATCGAAATCGGTTCAGCCAATTTTGAGTCTATAAAATTTCCAGGCAGGCAGACAGACATTAAAAATTCTAAAGTCACTCTTGGATTCTAGAGGTCGTGAAACGCGAAGATATGCAAAAAATTTTAAATTCACAGCAATGTGCAGAGAAAAACCTTTTTATTTATATATATAGTACATATGTTATAAATAAATCAAATTTACGAAAATATATATATTTTATATCAACAGGAATACTTTTATGTCTTTCAGTGCATACGTTTAAGGAGTATATGTTTTATTAGTCATTTAAGTTGTTTTAAATTATTGAAACGGTGACTCGGTATTATCAGCCAAACCCGATAATAAAGAATCATTTTTTTTATTGACCGAGTGGTGGCTCGATGAACCAGGTATTAATTTGAGGACCCCAAGTTCCACTCATTTTAATCAGATTGATACAATGATGTCACATTTAATAATTGTAATAAATAATTAAAGAATTGTATATCAATATATTTTAAAGGGTCAAGCGAGAGCTCGGTGTCCCAGGTACTTATATTATAGGACCATCTTACTGGGTTCAAGGATAAATTATGAACATTGCTATAATGTTAAGCACCCCTCAAACAACAGCTTTTCCAAAATTTCATCACGCCATGCACACCGGAACTGACAGATTAACCTTCCCAAGTTATTAAAAGCTTCGCTACGTGTGACCTTTCACAATTAACTAAAATAATTGCCGCCTCGCTTGACTTTTACAAATACATACATTACATGAACTGTTGTTAATATTGAATTATGATTGTAAAATGAAAAAAAAAAAATTACCATTCATTAAATAATAGGCAAAAAGTAAAAGGAAAAATGTCGGATTTTATATGGATTTTTGATATTCTATTGTATTATATATTGAGAAATGCTATTTATAATATTATAGATATTTTATTAGATTATCATATTATTTTTAAATAACTTACAAGAACGTAAAAATAAATAAATTTAGGCATTTATCATTTATTAGAAAGTTAAATAATAAGGAGAAATGAGTAATTAAATGTAAGTGAAAATAAAAAAAAATTATTGTATATTCTTTATGTTGTTAAATTAGTCTCTTACAATACTTCCTTACGTTATATAATCACAATAATATAACTTTAATGCCATTCTTCTTTGATCAATTTATAAGTAATCAAAAACTATCACATCTATCTACGTATATATCTATCTATCTATCTAAATCTATCACTGTGACTCTACTAAACTCGAAATCTTTTGGCATTCACATTTCTCCAACTGTCCCTATCCTGAGCCATAACCATCCAAATCCTAATTTCTTTCATCCTTTCTTACGTCCCTTCCTATCAGTCATTTCCCAATTGGATCTTTCACAAATAGATTTTTCGTTCATCTTTCTTCTCCCATTCTTGCCACGAGCCCTGCATGTTAAGATTTTGTGTGTTAATACTAATCCTTTCAGATACTAAATATTTGTCTTAGCACTATTAATTTCAACCTCTTTTCATGCGTCTATTAATTTTTCTATTCTAACTTGAATTGCATTTGCCTAATCTCTTATTATATTTAAATAGTCAAAAACCACTACAAATCAATAAAATTAATATATGTAATAATCTATTTTTCTAATCATAATAATATTCTATATATTAAAATTATTTTTTCAATAATAAATAAATTAAAATATTGTTATAAATATATAATACAAATGAATCTTTACTAAAATTTACTACTAATACCTATTTAAATATTATAAATGTATATACGAGTAAGATATAAAGTTTAATAAATAAAAATACACACAAAGGTTCATTCTTATACTCGTACATATAAGTATGTATGTATAAATTGTCAATTTTCATTTTTATAGTGTTTTATTTAACTTGCTTGGTTGTCTGTATGGTTCAAATCTAGTAACTCATTTTTAACACCGTTGCAGTTGACCAATCGAACTAAAACTTTACATACTTTTCAGATTTGGATGACAATACATGAATATGAAATAAAGTTTTCATTTTCTTAATTAATTAATTAATTAATAATTTAAAGTTGACCAATCGAACTAAAACTTTGCACACTTTTCTCAAAGTATATTCAAATAAAACTTAAAACCAGGGCTTCGAACCGGAACTGAACCGAAAAAAATATCGGTTTATTTCAGTTCAGTACGTGTTCAAGCCAGAGTTGCCAGAAGTGGTGTTTTGGCAACACACAAGCCCGAATTTTTTTCAATTAGTTATGCCTCGCACTGCATGTTGTCTCTAAAAACGTTTCAAAAATTAACATAGTGTCCTAGTCTTACTCTCCCTTCGGTTGCGTTGGCAGCATACGATGAAAAGGAAGACGATTTAGAGAATTTTTTAAGAATTAAAGAATTGGCAATAGAGACACTTAGTCTCCCTATTTCTACAGATGTTGACATTGAATTCATATTGAATAACTTTGACCAAGTACGAAGATTAGACAGTAAAAATCATATTTTAGAATTTTGGTAGGAAAATGAAAATACATATCCTCATTTATACAAAATTGCAATGGTGGTTTTAGGAGCTCCTGCAACACAAGTTAGTGTTGAAAGAGCTTTCTCTGGTTTAAAGTTTATTTTACGAGACAATAGAAATAGTTTAAATGAAAATATATTGGAAAATATTTTAATAATTAGAGGTAATTTTCATCTTTTATAATTATAGTTATAATTATAAGTAAATATATCCAAGAATCCTGTATACTTTAACATTAAATATACGAATTTGTTTTGTTTGTTGAGTGTTTGAAAGTAGAGGGATGTAAAAAAATATTCATACATATATGTTCCGTTTAATAAATTATATTAACATCTTATATTAAATACTTCTAATTATTATACCTTTAATTAATTATTATTATTTATATTATATTGTATCAATTCATGTAGTATGATTTAGGGTCGTAGTAAGAAATATTTTTCGGGCGCTAATTTATGGCAGACTCGGCATACCCAGACCTAAATTTCTAATACAAATAAAAGCTCTTTAAAATTAATTAATCGGAACTGAACCGAAAACCGAAAACCGAAAAAACCATTATTTTTGCCGGAACGAAAACCGAAACCGAACTGATATTTTTTTTTATTGAACCCGAACGAAAACCGAAACGAAAAAAATAACGGTTCGAAGCCCTGCTTAAAACCTTAAAAATTTATTTACTAAAAAATTAAAAATAAAATAAATAATTAAAAAAAATTAAGTTACAGTGTTTTATTTATAAATGCACTAAAAACTAGAAAATAATTTTTCACTTCAACAACAATGGTCTAGATTCTTTGAATAAAGAGCCTAATTAAAATGAATTCGTTAATTAATTTTCTAGGGATCTCTCAAATAAAACGCTTGGATTTAATTTTTAATTTTGTCACCATTTTTAATTTAAATGCAAGCGTTTTATTTGAGAGGTCCCTAGAAACTTAATTAACTAATTCATTTTAATTAGGCTCTTTATTCAAAGAATTTAGACCATTGTTGATGAAGTGCTAAGTAGGCGGTCCCTTGTAGAACCCCATCATGAAGAGGAATATACTTATTGATGCTAAGAGAAAAATTATTTTCTAGGTTTTAGTGCATTTATAAATAAAATACTGTAACTTAATTTTTTTTTTTAATTATTTATTTTATTATATATTCAAATAATATTACTAATTAAATGAATTTTTGGCAGTTATTTGGTTGGCTGAAAAGAAAAGAAGAACTGACTGTTGTGTTGACATTTAAATATAGGATATAATTAAATTTAATATGTCTATTTTATAATCATTTGTCTCCATAATAATATCTTAAAAAATAAATAACACTAAAAATAAGCATGCAAAATATATATAATTGAGTTTAATTAAATACCATGTAGGTATATTTATAATAATTTTAAAATGTCTTTTTAATTGAGATTTTCAAAAACAATTAAATAAGTTTTATAATAAATTAAATAATTTCCATTTTGAAAATAATAATATAAATTATGAGATCTAATCAGATTGAATAGATGGGCTTGCTTAATGTTTAAATTTATTATTAAGATGGCAGGGTAATTAATTTCTTGATATATGTAAATATAGAATATCACTAATCCCAAATTGAGAATTCGTATGTAGGTATATACATGTAAATTATTAATATTAGATTCAATAAGGTCAGGACCATATAAAGTAGTTAAGAAAATTTCTAACTCGATATATGAAGTGGAAAGTGAAAACAGATCAGAACCTAAACTATATCACATTTCTAAATTAATACCATGTCATGTAAACATAGTATCAAATGTGACAAATTTTTCTGGAGCGGAGATGTAAATGATTAATATTAATAATTCATAATTTTGTCATGTCTATTAGGGCAATAAGCTTTAAACAGTTGGTATGTCAAAACACAATATACATCGTGTCTATATTCAAACAAAAAATATTACATTAGATAAGACTGGATAAGACACAAAATTCTTATTACATTAATTAAATTTATAATAAAATATAAAAAGAATATTTGATATTAAAAAAGTGTATAAAATGACTTTTAAAAAACCGATTGTTTAAGGTAATTCATAGTTTTAATTTATTCGTAAATAATATATGTAAATAATTAATAAATTGTTATGTTTAAGGTTAACTATTATTCACCTACCAAAATAATATTTATCTGAAAAGGAGTTAAATACTATTTATATACATAAATAGATAACATTGATTAGAAGTTATAATTTATAACCTGTTTTTGTTTCTTGAAATGGAAAATCCAAAAATATTGTTTAAAATATTGATGTTATGTCCCTGTTCAAATTCGGTAATTTTTCACAGCAGTTTATATATGTGTATATATAGACTTGGCATACGTCCCGGTTTCGCCGGGACAGTCCCGGATATAGTGGGTTGTCCCGGCGTCCCGCCCGGTTGTTGAAATTGTCCCGGTTTAGATTCAGGGCACAGTTTCTTGGAAATAATTGAGCAAAATTATTAGAACAGAGAATGATTAATCTACTCTTGTGTGATTAGTAACGTTTTGGCAAGTAACACAGTAATACAAATTTTTGAACCAAAATTTTCATTGGGAAAAACCAAATGTGAGGCTATAATATTAAATGTAATAATAGCACCTTTAGCGCTGGAAGAATTAAAGAATGATTTAATAAATGCAAATTTTGTTGCACTAAGTATGGATGCTTATTATCTATTCTATATTTTAAGTGTTTTTTACATTACTGTTTTCATAACCCCCCCCCCCCCCCCCCGAAAGTAAAATAGACAGAACTGTCCCGGTTGGTCCTTGAAAAAATATGGCAACCCTATATATATATATAAATAAGTATATACTAAAAATAAATAATTAGTTGTCATTTATGATATTTTTGTATTATTTTTGTACGAAATATCCATTTATCTTTTTTTTATTTTTATTTCCCAATTGATATGTATTTATTTCTAGATCATTTCAATGTTTAATAGAACAGTGGTTTTTGCTCTTTTCGAAGTTAAAATCATTACCATTTTTATACCAGGAATTGACATTTTGACATTTATTTGTCCATAAAAGGAAATTAAATCACTATTTACATATACGATATAATATTGATTATCTAAATATATAAATATATATTAAATATTATAAAATTTAAAATATCGAGAATTAATGAAGATGTCAGACTCCCCAAGATCGTAGCTACCAATCGTCCTGAAGGGGTCAGAAGTCGAGGAAGACCAAAAAAAAGATGGAAGGAGAGTTTTCATCACGACGTCTGAGACAGATATTGGTGGAACAGGTGCTTGCACCTATACAGAAGAGGAAGAAGAAGAAGAAGAAGAGAGAATTAATGAATATATATACAAATTGCCACTGAATGTTAATTTCCAATTATTGATGTGTTTTGTAAAAAAAATTATTAATATTTTGGTGAATTTTTGTTCAATCATTGTTTCAAATAATCTATGATAATAATATTCTTGATGGACCTCTAATAGAATAACAAAGAAATGTTAACAAATCAATCTGAAAAAATGATTTGTTTTCGTTTTTTTCTTTTTTATGTTTTAAGAAAAGAAAAAATGAAAATAAACAAAAAAACTTTCTACGATCTGTATAAATATTTTTCAATGTTTCCCTTTTTCTATCAATAGTGAAGATCAAAGTTGATTTATTAACTCTCTCTCTCTCTCTCCACCACCCACCCACTCTCTTCCCTCTTCCCAATGAATGTCGCCCGCTCTCCGGCTGTGCTTTCGTCAGAAGAAAAAGAGGTGGTTTCAAGAACAGAAGGACTATCGTTATCACTTCAGGCATGAATTGAGATGTCACTTCCTTTGCCGCCGGCTGCTTTGTGCCCTGAGAACCAACTCTCAGTCTGGCGACAACCCCCCCCCCTCTCTCTCTCTCTACTCCCCTGAACTACGTAACCAATTTATCCTTTTTTTTTACCTTCCTACCTTTTTCTTTAAAGAAGCATGTTTGCTAATGTCTGAAACAAAAGTCACTGAACAGAAAAGAAATTTTTCTTTCTAAAATCGAAAAAATCTTTCTAGTTATTTGTCGTAATTTGTTCGTGATTTTCTTTATTGTAACAAAAGGGAAAAGAACTAATATTATCTCACTAGTATAACATAGAACAATTTCTTTTCTTTTTTTTTTTGTTATAGTAATTTATATTTTGTAAAATTTTTTGGCACCCTGGACTATAGACCCCCCTAGGGCCTAGGCATTAAAATTCTTATAGATAATTTTTTTAAAATTTCAATGTATGCAGTTATAATAATATATAAAATTATTTTGTTAAATGAAATCTAATCAAAAACATACCTGTTAAAAAGGGGGCCAAGTTCCTATCGGCTATTTGTTTGCCTAAAAAAGGGTTCAAATCCATCCCAATGCCAAGTTTAGATGCACTTCAAAACCATTGATAATCATTTTTATCAACAGCCTGATCCACTGGTAAACATTTGGCATTCCAAAGAATCGCCACCACACCCAGTCCTCCGCCTCCTGCATCCAGGCACGCCACTTTATTCACGTCAACGGTCCATCTGGCCGAAATTCACTTTACCATACACCCAACTTAAAATATGGTATAGTTGTTAAAATACGTAGGTACATGGTTTAAAATATCTAAAATTATAATACTTAGAAATTTGAACTTGGCAGGTTTTCGTGCTGTACAAAACACTCAGTCCCACACCAAGTCCTCCGCCTCTTTCTTAAATTTCATAATTTTTTGTTAACCTACTTATAACACACGACCTGTATGCCAAATTTCATAGCGCTAGGACAATTGGAAATACCCTAAGAATTTTGTTGACCAATCAGTGAATCAGTTCCAAAATAAGCTATTTTCACAGGGTCATATTTCAGGATCTACTGAAGCTATAACTATGAAATTTGGCATACTGCTTTAGTTCTAGTATATGACTATGTAGATAAAATTTTATCTCTGTACTTGCAATAGGCACTGAGATACAGGGGGGTCAAAAGTGACTCCAAACCATTCGTGTAAATATACTTACGGCATGCGCGCGGCTTGCTGGAACTTGGCCGGCGCACTGCCGTGCGCATAGATTCCAGTTAATCTTTCATTTAATTTCATTTTTAGTTTAAGCATATTTAAAAATTAGTCATCTTAAAGTTCGTGGAGCCCCTTAAGCAGGGGGGGGGACTCTTATGGGACCACTTGAAACAGTTTCGCTTGTTCGCAGCACAATAGGTTACATAGAACTTTATTCTTTTCATCTAGATGTGCAATTTATATAATTATATAATATGGTGCCAGGCCGGTTTTTTCTCCATTAGTTCGTGTTCGCATCCCTATAATTTGGCGCTAAACGCAGTTTCAAAATTTAACATTGCGTGTCCCTGCCCTGCCCTTAAGTAACGGCGCCTCTGTGCTTTAGCCCAAATAGCCCATAGGCACAGACCATCTATAAGATTAGTAAACTCTATTGTCTTTGCTGAAACAAAGTTTTTGGCGCCACCATGTGAGTGCAGGCAGTAATTAATTGGAAAAAAAATCTGGCTTGTGTGTGTGTTTTTGCCTGGTTTTTGCATGCAGAGTTATCGGTCATGCGCCTCTTAGCGGTGCCACATAGAGACATCATATTAAAAAAAATGGTATCACCGATTTCTAAGGAGTTGGGGGGCCCTGCCCATAGGGCATATGTGTATCAAAATATATTCAATCAATTTCAATTTTCCAGGTTTTTTTTTCATTTCGTTGATAGGAGAATGTTTCTCAGTACGTTTATTCTAAGCTTAAACAGGTGTTCAGGGTGGCCATATTAAATTTTTATTAATTATATTATAAATCAATTTAGATTAAATTTTTTTCATATAAATTATATAAAAATTGATTAAAGAAATAAAATTAACATAATTTAAACTTTTCAAGAAATGACAGACGAATATACTTATATTAATGAAAAAAATTAAAACTAGTTTAAGATTTTTGTTAATTTACTATTTTGGTCAAAATTATGATTTAACTTTTTTGAATAACAAAATATGTTATTTAATTAGAATTATAAGAGAAAACAAAAAGATTTTATAGAATTTATATAATTGTCAAATAGTTAGAATCTTTTCACTATTTTATTAATAATTAATTAATTTTGTAAATATTTTTTCAAATTTTAAATACATATTATAATAATATTATAGATTATAAGATATTTGTATATAACTATTGTTAATATTGTTTTGGAATTTGTGCTTATATTATATATTCTCAAACTCAAATTACATGGAATGATATTGAAAAAAGTATGTTTTATAATTAAAATTAAAATCATTATGATCTTTCTGAAAGTATGAAGTAAACAGTTTTCACATAAAACTTGAATCCCACACTCCTAGATAAAAATTTTTTAAAATAAATATGCAAATAAATATTGTGAGAATTTAAAAATCAATATCTCAAATATATTAAAACAAATGATTACTTAGAATTAAATACTTATTTTCTGGAATTATATTATACTGTAATTTAACATTCAAATATATGATTTGGTATATTTTTATGTGTAAATGTTTATTATATTCTCTCTCTCTCTCTCTCTATGGCTTTAGGGAACTCAAAAGTTTTTGGCCGCAGCAAACACATTTTTATAATAATATTCAGAGGACTAATTTTGACAATAGTCCTAACAAAATATTTATGATAAATTAAAAATAAAAATCATTGCTATTCACTTTTTGATTAATATACTAATAGCTAATAATAAGTAATAAATTATGTCCATAGCCTTATTTATTTTAAATGAAACTTATACTTTTACTACATCATCAAGACCATTACGACAAAGTAAATTAAACTTGAAATTAGTTATTTATGTATTTTATAATTTATTTAATTATAGAAATTCCAAATATTTATATTTAAAAACAAAAACTAGTTTGTTTTTATAATAAAAAAAAGTTTATAATTTAATTTTTCAAATTTCCATCTTATGAATTCAAATTGGTTATAATTTTTGTATATTTAATAATTAACAAGTCCAATCTTCATTTACTTTATTAAAATGGCTCAAGTCAAGTTGCACCGAATTAATTGCAGGTAATTGCTAAATGGTATTAATCTTAGTTGGCCTGGTCAAAAGGCCGACGCCGCTCTCCATTAAGATGGCCGATAGGGGCCCGCCGGCCAACTCTAATTGTTCATTAATAGGTCTCCTTCATCAGGGCCGTAACGTTTCTGCAATTATTATTCATTATTATTATTTAGAACCGACCCTTAGGGGTGATAAAAATCAAATTGAATTCTAAAACACCCTCCCCTTCTTCTCTCCCCCCTTTTTTGCATGAATTAATTATTGAAATTGACAAAAGGGGTTAAAAACAATACAGAGGGCACTTAGAGAAATTACTTACTATTTCCTTAAGTAATTAATTTAATTAGTCTTTTGACGCATTCTGATGTTAGTATTCTTCGAACTAATTTTAAGTTTTGAACCAGAACGTTTTATCCCTAAAATTAACTCATTTAATTTCTTTTCTCGCTGTTTCTTTTATATATTTCAGGATATTGTAGCAGATGTTAATTTTTTACCGTATAATAATTGCAATTTTAATTTAAAATTTCATTTTTTTCCAAGGAAACAAGCAAATACCAATTTATTAAATGAATGAGATTAAATTTATCTCTTTTTTGTGCTAAATAGCTCCATAAAAATAGCATTTATGATTAAATATTATAATTTTCCTTTAACATTTTCATATATAAATTATTCTTTTTGAGTGGCAGTGAATTATTTTAATTATAGCTAAAGGAAAAGTACAAAACCGCTTTACTTATTCAAATCAGTGAAATTGAAATTTTTAAATAATATATATATATAAGTATACATAGAATTAGTTTTGCATATTCTGATACAATTATGTTTTTATTTTTAATACAATGTTTCAAATTCAGATTATTTTTTTTTTATAGTATTATATTTTCATTTAATAGTAATAAATAAATATGATCATCAATCAATTATAATTATATTTTAACTATAATGAATATGAATTGCAAAACATATACTTATATATATTCTGTTTTCAAAAGAAAATTTAATTTTTTTTTTATATTTTGACAAAATTTGACTACTTTGTTAGTACGTATTAATATTTATTAATTATTCGTGTAATCTTTAAATATATTAGGTCACAGGATCAAACACATAGGTACACTTGGGCCAAACAAACAAGGTTTAACTTTAGGCGGGCCGCAAAAAAAATATTTTACCTTTTTATTTTTTAAGAGACAAATTGAAAATTTTTTAAAAAAGTCGAAAGTGGTCGCGGGCCGCGAGTTTGACACTCCTGGATTAGGTTATACATTAATTCATTCAATTAGCTAAAACTTTAAATTAATTTTATTAACAAAAATTTGCAATATATACAACAATAATAATAATAATCTTACCTTTAAATGAAAAGATTATATAAGACCTTTTATCTCATATTTAAAGATTTACAAATTATTCATTTATATTTCATTAATATCAAAATATTTTAATCATAGTAATATTTTATACTTTAACAAATTATAATATTAATATTAATCTTAATATGATTACCAACTTAAATTAAATATAAATAATAACTCCCTAGAGGCAATGAAAATAATAATAATTAAAAATAATATTAATAAAATTAAATTAGAAATACATATTGTCTAATTTATATTCGATACTCAAATTTGTATTTTTAACATTATTATATTAATAAATAGATGATTTTAGGTGCAATACCTGTTTTTTTTTTAATATAATACGAATAAATCTGCTAATTTAAATGTTATCAAATGATTCATAAAATTACTAATCATTGATTTATCTTTAATGTATGATTTATGAATGTACGTATATGAATGACATATTATTATATTTACCTATCATAGAAATTTCTATTTTGTTCATCTTTTGTATCACTAAAATGTGATAAACTATTGTAAAGTTTATTTTAATCTTTTCTAATAAGTTGTTAACGTGATAGGTGAGTCAATGGCACCAGAGATGGAGTGTCAAAATGTCTCAATCAACAGTGCCTGTAAATTTCCAACTTTACAGAGACAAGCGCCACTGCGGCAAGCCTCTGTCCGTCTGAATGTCCGTGCCATTACCTGCTTTTATCGCCTCCATGGTCATGTCATGAAGAAAACGGCTCTCAATCTTGTCCTCTCCTTCTTTTTAGTTCCCAATACACCGCTGCTTCTTAAAATCATTACTTTATTATCACGTTAAAATCATAGAGAAAAAAAGGGTCGATAAAGAATAAGAAATAAAATGAAAGTAAAAACTCAGCTCCGAGTAATTTGATACAGATACCTGGTTTGGGACTGCCTGAATCGACAATTTATTAGTAGTCGGCTAACGTGACGTTCTTTGGCCGATGCTCTCAATATATATTGTTAATTCTTGAAAGGCCGATTACACCTCGGACATATTTTTATAATTTAAATTTAGATCGTTTTCGTAAACCAAAGCAAATTATTATCCTGTGTGACAAGAGTTAGATTAAAAACAAAAAACAAAATCTTGTGAATAAATAATGAAAACTTAGAAGAAAGAATTTAATTTAAATGAATGTAATATTTTATCTTGATTTGGAATTTGTTATTAATAATACATATGTAGAACTACATTTAGAAGAGATTCTATAAAAAAAAAAATTTTTATATAATGAAAATGGAAATTGGAAGGGGAATGGGGGAGGGGAGAAGAAAGGTGATTACCAATTTGCATTGATTCCATCCGAATGGTATCGGTGTGTGTGTGCGTTTGCTCGACATGTGTATACAGTATAATAGTTAACGAAGCCATTTGGCCAACGTCCATTAATGATTAGAATCACATGTTTACTAGTCGATGACGTTTCATTTAATTCAAAAATATAACTCAAAAATATAACGACGATTGTCTGTTTATGAAAATATAGAGATTTGTGTCTCATTAGTGGTCGAAATGATTCCGGTGGTCCTGTCAAAATGAAAAGATGCATAATTTATGTAACTCTCTACCCCCCCCCCCCCCATCCTTTTGAGAGTTAAAATAATATTGCGTTTATTTGGTTTAAAGTTGTTAAACGACCTCGACGTCTCATATATAAAGTATGTTTGGAGAAGAGGCAGCAGACAGAAAGAAGACTTTATCTGATTGAGAATTGGGAATCGTGGGAGAGTGAATCTCTTGACCGCCAATCCATCTTACCGACACCGACATCCGACTATCTTCACCTCGATCCGGCATCGTTGCCATCCTCGCTCCGGTTCAGTTCCATTTCATCACAGAGCATGTTACCATGTTCTCTGGCATCCACTTAAGAGGTGCGACAGAGGCACCGGCCTCATCAATTATGGGACTGATATCCTTCGCGATAACTGGTCAGGAGGACCTTTTTTCGTCTAACCTCGCGATGAAAGCCCTTGCACTACAAATGACGGATACATTCATCTGATGCTTGTTGTCGAACCAATCATAATTGATGAACAAAGTGAACAAAGATCACGAAAAAGGATTAACACATAACATGTTGACTTGGTGAAATCAAATATTATTGAACGTGTTGGTTTAAATTAAAAAAAAAAAACAAAAAAAACAAAAAAAACAAAAAAACAAATGACTAGTTGACTCTCCTAGAAAGTAATAGAAATTTTATATCTTGGATGCTATTAAATCTTTTTTTTTTATTTTGTTCATTTATTTATTTTTTCTAAATTTCAAAATGTTTAAAAATATTTTTATTTAAAATCAGAATTGATCTTAATTAAAATGAAAAAATATATTTATTTACTTTAGTTGTTTTCAGTTTGAAACTTTTTACATATATTTTATATATACAATGATTATTTATTATTTATATTGGTACATATTTATATAAAAAAATGTACTTAATTTAAACTTTTATTTCAAAATATAAAATTTATTAAAATCGTAAATCTATGTCTGTATTTAAGTAAATATATATGAAATAATTTAAAACTAATATAGATAATATAGATTTATTTCAAATAAAATCGATTTTAGATTTTCTTTTTATAATATTTTGATAAATGCATTTCATTAGGGTTTTTTTTTTATAAAACCTGTTTTAGATTATTTGAATTCCCCCACACACGGAAATTTCCTATCATCGATTAAAAGGATATTCTTGTTCTGAGATAAATATTTTTTTTTAAAAAAAACAACAAATGGTATTCAATTTGCATTTCTTAATAATAATAGATCATTCGGAGATGACTATATAGTATATTTTATAACATTTTTATTAATCTATTTAATTTTCCTAGACAAATTTCGAGTGGGTGCCCTCATGATTCATTTGTTCTTACTGTTTTATTTACGTCACACTAAATTATGTCTACACTATCACATTTTAAAAGAAATACAAATCTTTTCTCTCACATTAATCGTAGTCTGAAGTTAAATAAACCAATAAATTTATTTAGTAAAATAATAATAATAATAATAATAATAATAAAAATAATTTTTATACTGTTGTTATATTTATTAACTTCACGTTGGTTACGGTGCTTAATAATAAAACCCCCATAATGATATTTTTGCATTCTAATGATACATATTAAATTCTAAAATATTTATTTTATTTAATGAAGAATAAATTATATTCTTATTATTCTACTATAATTTTACTTAAATTTATTTCCATATTCCTAAAACTTAATATACCAAATATCTTTATTAATATAATAAATTAATAATAAGCAAAAAATAATATAATAAATAAATAGAATATAAATGAGTATTCTAAGATTTTAAATCTTGAATTAAATTTCGATTTGAGAAAAGAATTGAAATTAATTTTACTTATATTTATATTTTTATAAATAAAAAAATATTTTGTATGTTTAGTTAGTTTTTACATTTATTTATATATAATATCTATATATTCTATTCTAAATTTAAATAAAATGTTTGTAGATACCAGTGATGTGTGATTGTAAAATAAGAAGTAAGGGAACGCATAATGGGATCAAAATAAGTCCTATTTTCAGTAAACTATTTTTTATCCATATAAGTTTTTATTTTTTCTTATTCTTACTATACAAAATATTTACGAACACAAAAAAAAAGAAATTCTAACAGTAGATTTAAGTGGGATTTGTCGGGATATGAAAAAGTACTGGAACGCGTTCCGGTTCTGAAAAAAGGTAAGGGAACGTCGTTCCCCCACGTTCCCCTCCCAATACCTACACCACCTATTATAGTTGTATCTACGCTTTATTATTTTGTTTTACGATCCTTAACCAATTTAATATTTTAATATCTTTTTTATTATTTTATATTTTTTTAAGATGGAAAGTTATTTTTATTTTAATAGAGCACACTCCCTTAAAATATTTAGAAAATAAGTAGATTAAATTAAACTCAAAATTATTATTTTTTTTTTCTATTAGCTATGACGTTAGATCTTAAAAAAAACTTGAATATATTTTGTTTTATTTATTTATTCATTCAAAAATATAATATTCAATTTATATTTAGTTATATTTTCGTACAAAAACTAAGGTGAAAAAAAAATATTCTCTTCAAATAATTTATACTTTATAGGTTATACTAATATCCAAGGTTAATTTTATATTATCCTTGTAAAATATTGAATGTTTTATTCAAAAATATCTTCAAGATAACATAATTTTTCCACATACTTAGTAGTAATCAAAATGTAAATTAATACAAAATTCAGTCCAATTTTATATATATATATATATATATATAATAAATAACATAATAATAATCCATTTAGTTTTGACAGTTGACGAAAAAAGTGTGTTAAATTTTGTCAAAGTATTTAAGAATTTGAAAAAAAACTTGCTTGAATTTTTTTGACCTGATTTTATAATCCCATTAAATTTTTTGATTATTTAAAATAGTTATCTTGGATTATGATTTCTTCTAATCTCCAATATAAACGAGTTTTCATTTAAATTTTAATATTTTATATCTTTATATATTTTATATGGTATATTTTTATTTAATTATTTATTATTAATCTGTTGAATATTTAAGTGCAGCCTAACAATTTGTAGCGGAGTGACGATGATATTTTCTTGTCAAAGTCTGAGGGCCGTTAATCGCTGCTCACCAAATGAAATCGGATAGCCTGCCGCCTCCAAGGCTGGGAAAAATCACAAAAGTTGGCCCTCACTAACCACTCAGAAACGCTTGCATTTTTTTTTAATTCAATTTCAGTAATGGAAATAAAAAGATGAAGAATGAAAATCTCTAGAATCATTCAGATGTGAAATTTATTATATTTATGTTGAAGAATTGCGAATTTACCAGTTAAATACGCTAAGATTGGGAATTAATTAAAAATAATAATAAAGAAACCATTGAGATTGTTTTTCCTTTCTTTTGAAGAATTGATACATCTTAATTTCATAGTGTATATAAAATTAAAATGACAGAATGAGAAAATTTTATTTTCGTATGGGATAGTTAAATAAATGTATAATATAAATCTTAATAATTATTCAAATGATAAATTAAAAAGAAAAACATAATATAAAGACAAAATTAAAAATAATTTTGACAAGATTAGTATAATTTAGAACACTTTAAACTACTTATATTCACGACATCCTAAAATAAAATAATAATGATAATAATAATAAAAATTCAAATAATGCAAATGTTATGTAATTAATAATAATAAATATAAATAATTATAATGAATTTATAAATAAACTCATTTATTTATTTTTTGAATAAATAAAACAAAATTTTTATTTTTCGTTTTCATAATAAACTTACTTACCATAAGTAGTTCGATATTATAATATACAAAATGTTAATTATTTTGAGATCTTTGTGTTTTTTTTTCAAATCGTCATTAAATCAATCCAATAAGTTGGCATAAAATGCCCCATTGATTGTTTTACCTTTGTGAAAGTAATCAATGTGTATTAATACCGCGTGCATCCCAAAATGACTTTATTGGCACCTTGGCCTTTTTTTTGTGCCGATTCACCCCGAGAAACCCACAGTTTTGACTGCAGTTTGATCTCTGCTGTGTTGTGGTTGAACCACGTTTCATCAACGGTTACGAAAACTCATCCATATTGCGGTTAAACAACGCCAAACACTCTTGCGAAATTCACTTTTTTCCATTTTCTTTTCAAATTATGATGTAGTCTGCTATTAATGGGTGTCGAACAAAAACTAAAAAACCCAGCTGGTTGAAATTTCGATAGGAGTCAGTTGATAGTTGCCTGCTGACAGGAGCTGTCTGGCCATTTCATTTAAGAGACGGGAAATTAAAAAAAGTCACAGACTTATTGATTCGCTCTCGTAATTTCAAATATATCTAAAATTTTTAAATAATAGCATTTATATTTTTTTTTGCAGCAGAATAGTTTAACGTAGATACGAGGCTATCGTTATAACATCGTTTATAACTTTTAATTCTTTATACGCACAAATAAGATTATGTGCTAGCAACTTTGACTAGAATCATCAATTAAAACATTTATATACAAAATTAATTTATTCTAATTATACAATTGTTTGGTGTTAAGTTTAACTCTTAAAGGAGGGGAGTTTGGTCATATCAAATGAACTTTTAGGTAAATTGTATAACTAATCAAATGTTATTGTCTAAGAACGGTATTAAAGATAACATACAACCTCGGGTGGTTTGATGGGATATTCAAAAGTGAAAGAAATAGATAGCACCGGATGAAAAGCTTGAAATTAATTAATTGAAGACTTCACACAATATTAATCAAATAATAAAAGAAAAAAAGAAAATGTATTTTTTGTTTAAATAAATAATTTAATGATAATTTTTTTCCTTAAAACAAAAACAAAAAATAATTGATGTAAAAATGGTCTTAATTTTTAAAATTAAAAAAAAAAAATAATCGATTTCTTAAAAGAGATAACAGTCTTCAAAATTAAAAAAAAACAGTTTGTAAATGTTATCCAGCAACATGGACACGTGAAGTTGAGCCTCTTATTCATCGAGTAAAAAAAAAACAACACCCAGTCGAACAGGGGAACTTGACAATTGATGTTAAAGATATTTGAGAAGACGATTGTATTTTCTAAGCCAAATAAACACACGTTGAGGTTGCAATCAAACCCTCGTATACGCCCACTTCCTTCTCAAATTCAAGTTCCTTCCACACAAATTCAATGAGTTTTGAATGAAAAAAAAAACGAAAAAAATATTTAACCACCACAACCGTTTAAGAAATATAATAAAAGGTGTCAAGAATTACCGATTTGTTATAGAGCTGAATTTTATATAGAGCTAATTCAGAAAGGCTTAAAAAAAAATTCGATGTCAAATTTGAAAGTGGTTGTTATTTTGAAAATGAACGATAAATTACCTACTATTTTTGATGTTGTTGAATGGAAGAAGAAAATCAGTGAAATTTAACCAACTTAGACGTTGAATTGGTAAATAATTACATTACATTAGAAAATTATAATAAATATAAAGAGAAGAAGGTATGTCGATTTACCTAAAAAGGTCATAAGTCGTTTTATACCTTAAGAATATCCATAGAATCTAAAGCAATCGATATTTAGATGGATGCCATCAAACAAAATTTTAAAATATTTTTGTTCTTAAAAAATTCTCTACAGGGTCTATAAATAAATTTATATTATTTAATTAAAAGACTAAAATTCTAAAGAGTAGATATGGTATATGGTTATGGTTTATAGTTGTAGTATCAATCAATCTACAAAATAAATAAATTATTCCGGTTTTATTAATCTATGTTGATAAAATTTAATTTAATTTTAATTAATATATGAACTCTTCAATTAAGATTAATCAAATATTCGTTTCATTATTTTTTATATGTATAATCTATTTAAATAAATGTGACTAGGGGGATTGTAATAAATTTTAAGTATACATAACTATACTTTTAATATCAAATTTAATTAAATCATTAAATGTCTGTTGAGAAATACTACATAAATACATCACAAAGTATTGTTTATAACATCTTCATCTTATATATATATATATATATATAAAGTGTTATATATAATAGATAACTTAATAAATATTATTAATAATATTTATGAAGAATCTTATATGGAAATAAAAACAATGAAAAACAAGAGGGAAGTTTTTTTTTTTTTTTTTTATTAATTAATAAATAGAATAATTAACTCATTTCAAATGTCATAAGAGAAAAAAAAAATTCCTATAAAATTCATTAAGAAAAATAATTTCTACTATAGGTAGATGTGTATACGAGTATATAGATAGAAAACTGAATAAGATATATATATATATATACTATATAAGTATTTAGAGTTTAAAATAAAAATATTATATATATATACACTCGTATATATATAAAATTATTCTCAAAGGGGATAAAAGTCAAAATATATAAAACAATTATTTTACCGGGTGTATTATATGAGTGTGAGGCCTGGTCTATGACCTTAGGTGACGAGAGTAGATTTAGAGTATTTGAGAATAGGATTCTGCGAAGTATTTATGGGCCAAAGAAAGATGAGGTCACCGGGGAATGGCGGAGATTGCATAACGAGGAATTGCATAGTTAGAATTATAAAATCGAGAAGGCTAGAGACACAGAGAATAGATAAATAGATATATGGTATATATACTATGGCCCCTACACCTTGCAGAATTTGATGAAACTTGGCCAGTTGATTCTTTGGTTAATTCTAAGAAACTTTTTCCTTAGGCAATTCTTGGGAAAACTTCTAGTTTCCGAGATAAAAAGGATTAAAGATTGGATATAAATCCATTGATATCCCATTTAGCTACCAAGTTTTATCAGTTTGACCAGCAGAGGGCGCGGCTAATTTTCGGTTTTTTCAGTTCGGATTGTTTATAGAAAAATTAAAAAATTAATTAATTAAATAATTTCGCTATATCCAAACCGAACAGAAAAAACCAAAAATTAGTGAATATGTGAATAATTAGTAAATTAGTCAATGAAAATTTCTTAATGGCTGCACATTTCGACATTCATAACCATCTAATTTATATCCAATCTTTAATTCTGCGAGGTGTAGGGGCCATAGTATATATACCATTTAAATGATGATGATGATGAGGTAACCTTGTAAATTGACATATATCATTCGAAAAAGGTTTTGGTCGAAAATCAATTATAAAAACACATTTATTACAATATACAATGAAATAAATTTATTAATATTGTATTATAATCATTCTCAGTGAAATAGTAATTCATTTACATATGTGTTAATAATCGTGTTATATATTTTATAGATATAATGTTGGAGGGAAAAAAAAAGTTCTATTCAAGTAAATGTCATCAGAGCGCGCAGCGCTCCTCGCCAAAATTCAAAATAAGTTAATAATTTCTGACAGATAGCATTTAATGTACCAGGAATGATTGTTTCTATTAATTAGATTCTTTTTAATAGTAATTGTGTGTTTAGTATCACTTTTTAATATCTTATAAGTATAATATATTTAATAAATATATATTTATTAAACAACACATACAAAATTAATACTATATTATTTTTTCTTACATTTTAATAAATTTTGAAATGTTATTAAAATGATTTACAAACAAAAGCTTTTATTTAAATTGGAAAAAAAATAACAAAAAAAAAACAAAACAATCATCTTAAATCATTTTAGGGGTCTTTTCTTAGGTCTTTCATTAGATAATTGAGACATCTTTCATTCATTCTTATGAAGGGGTCTGAACAAATTTGATAGACCTCTTTATCTGGCTAAACACAAGGCGAATGGCAAAGTTATTTATCTAAATGTTGAGGAGAGGGTCTGATTGGCCCATCTGATAACAAGAGCCTCCCTCCTCATTCTCATGGGGGATACAATTTATGACCACATTTCAAGAGATTTTCTTATGTTGTCTCAATGGAACGAACATTTTCATTCAACACAGCCTCTCTCTCTCTCTCTCTCACTCTCACTCACTCTCTCTAACACACACACACACACACACATATATATATATATATATTTATTTATTTAATAGAATCTCATAACAGTGAGCAAGACAAACTTGAAGAAAAGGCCGTTGTCATTTGTGTATTCTATTTTATTTAATCATTTATATTTATTGATAATTATCACAATAAATTGAACAAAATATTCATGCGCTCTACCTTGTTAATTATAATAATACCATTGAAAGAAATAGTTTCAACAAAAAAGTGGAAGGGGGTTTGGGGCATGTTTTGGGTTCTGAAGGGGTCGGGTGACCCTCTGGACCAAATAAAAATGGACAAGTTAAGCCTAAAAAAACGGTAGTATCTTTAAGACGGTGACACTCGGATTGACAGAGGCAATTAACTTCTTTGATGAATGAATCGTGTCGAGACCTCCTCCCCTCTTGATCTGCCGATAAACCCGTCCAGTTTTGTACAAATAGAAATTATTAATTCTCTATTTTAGCGATCATTCTTTAATAGAGGACAATTTTAAAAAGTGAGGGTTGAGTTTTTTGTTTTTTTTTATTAATGAACTTTTCTAAATATTTAACGATCATACAATAATTTAATAATTTTCATAAAATATTATATGAAAAAATAAATTTATATAAAAATAAAACAAACAAAAATATTTTAAAGAGAATCATGCCAATTATATTATAATATAATACTAAAATAAATATTATAATATATTATATTATCAGTTTATTTAATTTTTTTAATAATAAAAATAAGAAAAGCAACATATAACTACATTACACTACATCACTACATTTTATTGAATAAAAATTAGATAATTTTTATTCTTTAATTAAATAACTCACATTCAGTGATTTCTTCAAGAATTTATAATATGTATAAATATAATTTAATATAATCACATTAAATTATATTTATTTATTTATTTACTTGCAGTACATTTTTTTCATTTAATCTAATCTACAAGGCATATTTTAATAAAAGTTTTAAAACTTTATTGTCTGCTGCTTATAGTACATTCGAAGAAAATTATGAAATAAATAATAGTAATTATTCTATAAAACTGAAATAACTTCAATAAATAAATTGATGTGTTTCTACTTGGCTGCTCATTCCGTAAGTACTTTTTTGAATCTTTAATAATTATCGAGGATAATCAAAATATCAAGTACTATTAAATTAATATTCTTTTTAATATATAATTCATTTAACAAAAAAATAAATAAATAAAATTATTCATGTTTTGAATATAATATATATAAATGCTTATATGAACTATGATTATAAAAATTATCTGCACTTGAAGTAATCACTAATCATATATAATAAGGTGCTAAATTCTCGGATCGTTCAAATGGATACCTCAACAAATCTGAATTTAATTAAAAAAAAAAAAAAAAAAATAATTTAATTTTTAAAAATGATTCTATTTTTTTTTTTTTTTTTTTTTTTCTTGATCAAGATTAAATATAAACACATCGTATGTAATATATATTTAAAATATAATTAGTATATTTTTCATAAGCTGAAATAAATCCAATGGCCATTTGCAAGTTGGTGGCCTTAAATTAAAACGTGAAGTAGACACCAATTAGTTTCTCCCATAAATTGTATCGAAACGTTATATGGTAGATCAACGCGCTTTTTTTTAGCTCCCAGTACATACACGACTAATTATATTATTATCAGATGTTTGCTTCAATGAAAAAAAAAAAAAAATCAGAAATACAATTTCATTCAAAAAAAGGTCATCAACTCATTTATATATAATATACATGTGTTTTCAGCTTAACGAATGAATTAGATTTGCTTTATAAATAAAAAGATTTTATTAGTTAGAAATTAAGAGGTTTTTTTAAAAAACGTTTTTAGGAAGCGTATTTTCATATCTAGAACAAGAATAAGTTTGATAAGATTAAGCAAATAAATGCAAGTAGGAGTATTTATAGGCAAAACTCTCTCATGATCATAATTTCATAATTACAATAAGCTGGAGTGTCTCCACTCGACTATCTCGCAATTTCAATTGGATTAATTAACATATATTATATTTAAATTAAATTTAATTAATTATAAATTATAAATTAATAAATAATAAATAATATTTATTAAATCAGCGCATGTTTGGCTCTTGGTTGATGGTACCACATCACGTGTTGGCGCGTGATTTGCAGTATACAAAAAATTAATTCCGGTACTTTCAGCGATGCAATCAAGCTGAAATTATATTTATAGCAGTTTTATACAATTTTTAATCATGTGAAAAATTATCAAACCTATATCTTTATTTTTACGGTCACTTTAGAGGAAAAAAAAGCAAAATGTGCAGCATCGTACACGTGGCGGAAGTGAAACTTCTTAGAATCTAGAGAATAAGAGAAATTTTAGTTGAGAGTGTGAGTGAGAGAGAAATAGAGAAAAATAAAGGGATCATTTCGAAAGACATATAACAGTATAAAATTTTCGTAACAAATATTCGCTTTATTATTATTATTATCTACTCTATCATCATATCTACATTGCCTGTACTATTGTCGGTTGGTGCTTCAATTGGTAATACTGATATTAATGGCTTGTGATAACTAAAATAAGATATATATGTTCGTGATTCGATATTTTCTATATAACGTGTAAAAACAGCATCTATTGTAGTTCCAGATTTTGTTGTTGATTCCTTGGGATCGTTATTTATAAGCAGACCAAATGTTTCTTGAAGAAAGTTGATCAACGGCAACGAATCATCAGATCCAAAATTTACATTAAAATCTCCCCCGAGAATTAGAGGGATTTTATCTTCGCCTCGTTCAAGTGCATTAGCACCTGTGTGGCTATAAACCAGTAGTGAACGGTGTATGAAATAAATAATATCGTCTAAATTTTGGTCGTTATTTTTTTTCGGCATAGTGAAATCTGTGGAGTAGAGAAAAGCAGTTTTAAATGCAATAATAATTTTAAATCGATTTAGTAGTGTTAAAGTAATGTTGAGATTCGGATAAATAACGTGAATGGTCATCGACGCACATAACTGTATGTGTTGGCGTGTGAATCGCCGACCATGTTCACACACACAATTACATGCGTCGGTATGCGTGCACGCTGTATATTTGACTTGAGAATTTTAATTATTTCACGATATATATATATATATATATATAAATATCAATTTTTACTATCTCGCCAGAGATAGTATTGCGATCACGAAAATTTTCGATGTTGAGATTTTGATGTTTTTATACGTTTTGAAGGTTCCTGAATCATTTTCACTAAGGTTGAGAAAAATGTCTGTATGTGTGTGTGTGTGTGTGTGTGTGTGTGTGTGTGTGTGTGTGTGTGTGTGTGTGTGTGTATGTGTGTGTGTATGTATGTAGGCAAGATTACGCAAAAACGGTTTGAGCTAGAATGATGAAATTTGGTACATGGACATTATTCAAAATTCATAGTTTTCTATCAACTTTTGAGAAATGTAGGTCAACCGGAAGAGGGTCATTACCTACAACGTTTTGATTTTTTTTCCTCTAAAGTGACCGTAAAAATAAAGATATATGTTTGATAATTTTTCACATGATTAATAATTGTATAAAACTGCTATATATAGAATTTCAGCTTGATTGATTCGCTAAAATTACCAGAATTAATTTTTTAACACTGCAAATCTCACGCGCCAACACGTAACGTGGTGCCATCAACAAAAAGCCAAACATGCGCTGGTTTAATATTTATTATTTATTATTTATAATTTATAATTAATTAAATTTAATTTAAATATAATATATTATGTTATTTAATCCAATTCAAATTGCGAGATAGTCGAGTGGAGACACTCCAGCTAATTATATATGACTTAACTAGCGCGCATGCGCGTCATGGACTTTGGACCTAGAGTGGGGATTAGAACGAAAAACAGCACAAAAGGGAGACGCAGATAGAGGCTATCTCATTCTCACTCGTTATACCTATATCTTCTTTCTCTCTTGCGTTACGAAATTTCAATTTTTCAATTCACTCTCCATTCTCAACCAAATGTCAGGACGCCGCTAAAGAAGTTTCACTTCAAAAATCAAAACGTTGTAGGTAATGACCCTCTTCCGGATGAGCTTTATTTCTCAAAAGGTAATAGAAAACTATGAATTTTGAATAATTCCTGTATACCAAATTTCATTATTCTAGCTCAAATCGTTTTTACGTAATCTTGTCTACATACATACACACACTCATACACACACACAGACACGCACGCACACACAGAGAGAGAGAGACATTTTTCTCAACCTCTTAGTGAAAATGATTCAAGAACCTTCAAAACGTATAAAAACATCAAAATCTCGACATCGAAAATTTTCGTGATCGCAATACTATCTCTGGTGAGATAGTAAAAATGGATTCAATAATAAATTTTTAAAATTTGTAATATTGAGATTTAATAATTTTCCTATTTAATTGAAGAAATATATTTCTTATTATATGTATTATATATTATACTACAACAAAATCTCACTCAATGTTCTTTCTTTCACCAGTGAATAACGATTGCCTGCGGTGTAAGCGATTTCTTTAACGAACAACTTAAAATGATATTAAGAATTTATTTTGTTCGTGAATGAAATATTAGAAGGGCAGACTAGAATTATCTTTTTGTTATTTTGTCATTAGAAATATAGATATCATTGATGTTAATTTATAATTACATAGAAACGTTGTTCTTAGTCATTCTATTATTATAATGAATATACATTAAAATCTAATTAATTTTTGATTTCACGACCCTTTTCTCTCTCTCTCTATCTCTCTCTCCCTCTCTCTCTATATATATATATATTTATTTTTAATAATAAAAATATATATAATTATAATAAAAAGCAAAAAAAACAAATGAATGGTCTTTCTAAAAATATGGAATTTATTTTTTTTATTTCTAATTCATAATTATGGTTTGTTTTTTTTTTAAATTAAGAGATATATATACAATTTTTTCTTTATTAAAGATATTAAGAGACATGTAATACCTATTAGATAATTTTCTAAATTTGATTGTAAAATGTATTTGGTCTTCTCTCATATGACATCTTAGTAACACATCAAGATAAATAAATAATTTTTGCTTATAAATATAAGTTGATTATATGTATTTTAAGAAGCCAACAACCATATCATAAACATTATTCACTGTTCACAAAATTATAGTTAAATGTTATATTTGAATCTGTTATTTTAGGTTTCAATGGAATTAATATAAATTGTAATTAGCAATCTCTGCATAGTATCAACAACATTAATTTATTATTTTCTTTGAACTAAAAATTATATATGTATTTCTAATCTATTGAAACTAAATTTAATAGAAAATTTGTACAAAAAAAAAATTTATTTTGATTATAAACATGTTTTTAAATAATATATATATATATATCTTATCTTATTATACTAGCAAAAATTGTAATTATATATATATATATATTTGTATTTTTGAAATATTAAATCACTCGAAGAATTTTTTTGAAATTCTCCCCATAGATAATTTTTATAAAGAAAATCGATCTGTATTGGTTTCAGCCTCTGGAAAAATAATCTTTATTAATTTTTTCTTAATTTAAAATTGGAAATTTAAAAGACGTCAGCAACTAAGTCAAACAGCGCTTCATTAAATACAAAATATTATAAAAATAATTAAAATAATATTATGAAATATATATTATGTTATATCCACAGGCCATACTTTTCTGTCTTTTAGTACATTAATACGTACGTTTAAGGGGAGTATGTTTTGGACTATTTTTTTTTAATTTATGTTCTTTTACATTATTTGAACGGCTGCTCGGTGAACCAGGTACTATATATACTTATATATGGGTATATATTAATAATAATATTAACAATAAAAATTCTATAAAAGATTTAAAAAAAATTCAACAAATCAATAAAATCAACAAAATTAATGGATAAAAGAGAATTTAAAGATTTATTTTAAACATTAAAATGTGGAATGCACATTTTGAAATAAATTAATCAATAATAATAAATTCTCAGTAAAATTTTCTACCAACCTTATTGGCGATTAATTAATTAATTTAATTTATTATTGAATAAATAAAAATACTCCTATTCCTAATTATATTGACATTTTTGCTTTTAAGTATTAAATTATAAATGTTAAATTTATAAAGTCGACATTTTCTGGTTTTTGTCATTTGTTACTCAACTAGCAGTATTTCTATTTTTTTTTCTTTTTTTTAACAAACGGATGTAATATATAAGCAAAATAAATTATGAGAAGTATAAATTATATGCATCGTTTGAACTTTGTGATGGATTAGTCTTTAGCAAGTGATTCGAGGCCATATCTGTCTGATGTGAATTACAGGAGAGCTCGGCTGTCGGTGCCCGGCTCCTGTTGCACTAATTATACAGTGCTCGACGCCTCCTAATTGCTCCCCATCTGGTCTCAAGATTCAAGACATCTGACAGTTGCCGATGTCTCATCCAAGTTCCGCTCTTCTCAATTTCAACTATATTTTTATTCTGTTTTTTAAATGCGAAAATCCTTTTTATTTTATATTTTGGTTTTTGTTTTGTTTTTTTTATTATTTATATTTAAACATGGTTAAGACATATATAAATCAAACGTAATAATAATTTATGAACGGGCTATAACTACTGTTAGTTTTATTTTTGATTTTATTTAATGTCTAAGTTTTCGTAAATAAATATTAAAAATAAATTATAATTCATTAATAAAATTTTCATATTTACATCAATGAATTGATTCAATGATTTCAAAAGTTTTTTAACATCCAAACATTCTTATTCTTACTTCTATTCTTATCACGCATTCACCAATTTGCCAGTTGATTCGTTTTCTTAACCACGAGTATATTCCTAAAAAAAATAATACATGTATATAAATAAAAACTAGCTGCTCAGGGCGCCTTCACACCTAGACGGGGGCTCCGCCCCCTGTACCCCCAGTGATACATAGTAGTGGTTGAAAGTAGTAAAAGGTTTTCATCCATTTTGTTTCAATCCGTATATTACATAAAACATTCATTTCTTTTGGTGTTCTTATTTAAAATATATTTTAATTTAATCACAGTAAATTAATTATATATTAGCGGACCAGTGTGAGAGCCCTCACACGCAAACAAATTGAAACGCAAAAGATTGAAAAATATAAGATATAAGAGGCACTGGATGTGACGTCACAAATGACGTCAAAAATAATAAAAAGTAAGAAAACAATTATTTTTTCACTTTTCTCAAAAAGTATTTATTGTTTTCCAATGAATAGCACGAAGGCTATCAAATAGCATTGGAATGTCCCAAATCGCATAAGTCGTTTAGGAGGAATATGTGATAGAACTGTCTTTTAAATATATAGATTAATTAAACTAAAAAAAAAATGTACAAGAAAATCTAGAAGAAAATTTAGAAACCTCCTATATGTTGTAGGTATATAGTAGCTTTTCAGACCACCTTCGGCGCTCCTTGCTCTGCCTCCTGTACCCCGAAGTAATACATAGTATGTATTTTTTTTTATTTTGCCTCGTTAACACCTTAATAGATTTGTGTATCTACGATTGTTCGGAACTTTGTCGAGCTAACCATCATTCCCTTCTTTCTTTAACTAATCGAGGTTTCCTCTCATTTGGATCTTCATTTCATCTAATATTTGCAAACTGCTCAATTTTTTAAATTAAAATATTAGTTTTAAATTATAAAATTAAATAGAAAAAATATTACCAACTTTGTTTTAAATAAGAAGATATTAATTAATTAATATTTAATTTAATTGAAAAATTAATTTAAACGTAAAAATCACAATATTAACACTGATGTTTAAAAAAAAAATATTTATAACATTCAATACAATTTGGAATTAATATTATCATTTGTTTTTTATTTTAATCTGTAATAGTTGCGTTGACAAATAAGCATATCTATATATTTAATACGACAGTGTCCGTCTGTACGCAAAAAACTCCAGAGCCTAAAATACAAGGAGTAAGGTAACCAAATTTTTACAAAAATTTACTTTTAATATTATTGAATATTAGAAATTAAAATAAAAATTTAAATATTATAATCATTATTTGTATGATTATAATATTTATTTTATAATTTATTTATTTTATTTAATAAATAATAAATATCTGATTCTTAGTAAATGATTATCAGGCAATATTCTTTTTTAAATTATTTTTTTAATAATTATTATAGATTTTATTATAATATAGATAATATTATTTTGTTTTAAATAAAAAGTAAAAGGGACCTCACCAGCACAATTCCAGTAATTATATTTTTTTCTAATCGTGCGAAAAGCCATTCGGTTAAATTTCATGGAAAAACAGAATATAAATAAAAATACGATTAGAATTTATTTATTTTAATAAAATCTTTTAGTTTACATTGCAAAGTGAATGTGATAAGTCGGATGGGCTGTGTCCGTCCACCTTGCCAGGTAATTCATTAATAAGTATTAAGTATTTTATTCATTCTCTTTAATTAGAAATTAATTTAATTATTTATTTGTTTTCTATCCCCACTTTCTATTAAAATGAATATTTTAATTAATTATTTATGTTTTTTTTTGGGATTAAATTATTTGATTTTTTCGACTAAACGTTATCTACTTTTTTTGATCATTGATTTCATTTTTCATTTTTTAATGCTCTCATCATCATCTTTAGAATATATTAATTAATTCATTACAAATATCCATCAACAAAGAGTTGGCCAAACATGTTGCGCTGGTATAATAAATATTATTTATTAATTTTAATTTATAATTTATAATTAATTAAATTTAATTTAAATATAATAGATTATGTTATTGAATCCAATTCAAATTGCGAGATAGTCGAGTGGAGACACTCCAGCTTAATTTTTTTTATGTAAAATGCAATCAAAATGAAAAGCCTTACATACATTTATTAAAAGTAAAAAATAATAATATAGTAAAATAAATGTATCTATATAATAAAATATATGAAAGTGGAATTGGGAGGATGGAAAAGGACTGAAAGAGTACCAAAACTTTATTTAATCCAAAATAAACAAAATTTAATTTTAAGAAAAAAATAATTAAACACTTTAATTAATGTAAAGTGTACTTTTTAAAAAAATCATTATGTTGATGATGATGATGCTGATGAAATGCAACATAATGGTTAGATGAAATTAATACCTACCATATTATCTTCTTATCTTAAAGGATAAAGGATATATATAATATATATTTTAAAGAGAAGACGTAAGCAGTTGATGTTTTCTTCACCCTTAGGGAAATAGATAATTGATTAAATTCAATAAATATTAACTAAAAATAAATTTTCATCTTTGTGACGTGAATTAATGACACTTTAATAAATTATCATAGTATGAATTTCTTACATGTTTTTTTTTCATGTTCTACTATAATCGGAAAATGAATATAAATTAAAACTTAGAAAAAATTTAATATGAATGTATAACAAGTTGAGCATGGCACTAATTCATTCAATTGGATTTTTGATAAGCATACTTAAGAAACCTCCTAAGGACACATGAAGATGGATATAATTATGATTTTTTTCCCCTCTCCTTTCTTGTTCCGATTAATATATCTTGTGAATAAAAATAATACATGTAATTAGTGTGAAGAGCAGGTGAAGGATTTCGCCCCAAGGCGAACGAACACCCCGATTAAAGATCAATTAACCATGGTGAAGTTCACTTTAATTTCAATAAATCATTTTCCAACTCATCCGTATTTCAAATACGAGTATACCATGAAATAAACATTATACATCAAAAATTTAAAGTTTACAAGACAAATGGAAGAGTCGTTATTGGGAATAAATCATTGTGCGATTAATTATAAAAAAAAAAAATTGTAACAGCTAAGTCATTTGTATTTAGTGTCTTATTTGAACACAAAACCATCTTTTTCTTTGTCTAATTAACAGACCAAATTGTGCTTCCAACAAAAATAATTAGTAATAAATAATGTCTAGTAACTAAAAATGACGGTTTTAAAAGATTCTATTTGAATTTTAAAGAAGAAAGATTTTTTTATACTAATAAGATAAAACTCTCAAATATATTTATATTTTATATAAAATAAGTTGACTTGTGACCAGGCACAGAACCGACCGACGCTTTGAAATAAATTAATTTCCAGTTACAGAAACAATTTCAAATAATTTAAATGTATCTATTAATGCAATAAAAAAACAGAATTGGATATAACATAAATATTTTTAATTTTATTTTAATTATAATATAAAAGGAGGCGCTGGCTGTGACGTCATGAAGACCTGGGTGACGTCATATAATTTTAAATTAAGAAAAAACTAATGAAGATGATTTTTCCAGAGGATAAAACCAATACAAAGTGCGTGATTCGCGGAGAATTTTTTTCTGAAGTTAAAAATATTTTTAAAACGTCAATTAAAATGACTAAATAAAACATAAAGAAAACAATTATTAAGTCTTTTTTTATTTAAGTAATACGTTTAATAATACTTTTGTGATTTTATATTGATAAAAAATAATATCAAATCGTATATAAATTAAAAAAATAAAAATTTTTATATTTAAGTAATTATAATATTAAAAAAAATATAAATATTATTTGAGAATATTTAGAATAACATTAGTTAGATATTGATAAATTTATAAAAAAAAAATACTCATTTTAATAATATATGATATATACACTATTATTCATAAAATCGTATCATTATAATCACTATTTTCATATTTCATAATAAACAAATAATAATTTCTCTACAGCATACGTTTCTTATTCTCAAATAATCATAGTTTTTTTTGTAAATAATTGTATCATTAAAACAATCAGCAAGAAAAAATACTAGGAGATCAAATCAAATCCGGTGAATATGGTTGATCAAGCCTGAATGTGGAGTTTTTTAACAAAACAAATTACTAATATGCACTTATTTGATGTCAAATAAACAAAATAGCTGAGATTAGGAACACCTGTTAGGGATAGGGATTGGTGTACCAACTTAAGAAACAAAAAAAAATCAAATTACCTATATTAAGTATTAATAATTTTTAAGAATTTGTTTAAAATCAATATAGAGGTAATAATCTACATTTACAGTACATTAATTAAATTATAAATTTAAAATAAAAGAAAATTGATTTATGAAAAAAGCTCAAATGGTAAATCACAAATATTAATATGTACTTATAATACTATATTTAGAGTGAAGATAAGTGAAGATGGAAGGTGGGTTTGAATTTCTTTTTTAAAAATGTTTTCATTAATAAATTTGTGAATTTCGTTAATATTTTTAATTTTTAAAAATATTGAAAAATTTTATTACTTACTATAATATACTTACATTTTTAAATATAAAACAATATAATTTAGGGAAAAATATCAAATAAGTTTTAAAGAGGTGTACTTCTAAAGTAAATAAAGTTAGAATTTCATGTAAATTGATATTTAGGAAATTAATTGACATTTACTAACTAACATTTATTTGAATGGATGTATTTTTTAAACATTTTTTCATAATCATAAAATATTTATCGATTTATATATAAGTATAAGCGGAATGTGAATATATATATATATATATATATAATACGTAGATATAAAAAAATAAAAATTTATAGATCTATTATTTGTTTCTCAATATCATAAATTTCCCGAGCAACATCAAAATCTCAGAGAGTGTAATAAAGAATTAACATCTCTATCAGTCGGTTATCGTGGAGCAAGGCATGTAAACAGTTAAATTATCGCCAGTGCCCCAACAACCTCCTAAAGCCATGACGCGTAGAACCGTACTTGGGTACTAAATCAAAAAGCATCTTCCTGGTCAATGAACGAATCGGTAATGGTACAAACAAATACAGAATTATTCAGAATCGCAAACAATGCCAAATAAATCAGGTTAATGGGTGTATAACATAGCAAAAGTGTAGGTTTCAAACCCCTGCGGCGTTCGTTCTAGGGGGAGAGGAACGGAAGTATAAATCCTCGCGAGTCCTTTGTCTCTGTGCTCTCTACCGCCTGTGCAGATTGCTATCTTTAAATTTGCAACCATTTATCTATTTTATGGATTTGATAAATAAACATATTTTATTTTTATCGTATACCAAAGAAAGTATCACTTGCATTTTAACAGGATAATCATTCAAATAAAAAACAATTCAATTTAATTGCTTTGCTTATATTAATTAATTCACTACAAATTGGGTTGTATTTTTATTCAACTAACTAACTAATACCTCTGACATTTGTACATCCTACGCAAGGTCAGACCCTATCAAGTTGATTATATTCATTAGGAGTCCCGACTGATAGAGGAGAACTGGTCCTATCAACCTTTATCTTGATTTTCTTGCTCGGAGGCGCTACTTTTTATCAAATAACTTCCCAATTTTGATCCCGGAGGCTGAGTTAACTCCGTACCATAGACCCCAGCTAGAGAAAATCCTCTTGCCAGGCCCGGGACACGAACCCGGGACCACGAGAATGTGAGCCAACTGTTGCCAAATGACTCTCACCCCCTCTAGTGCTTTTATTTAACTAATAGAAACTTTAACATTTTTTTTTTTGTAAAATATTTTTCTATATATTATATATCTTATGAGAAACTGCAAATGGTTTAAAATTAAAAAAAAAATCTTATTAATATTAATTTTTATGGAAAATGGAGGAAAAACCATTAAATATATAATAATATAGGTAATATTAAGAAATTTTATATTTTTCTTTTAAATTTATTATTTTTAATACATTCTTTATTTTTGGACCCTCCTGGTAATGTGGGACTTTTACCGCATTAAAAAAAAAACACTCTCCTGTGGGTGACGGAGATACCAGACCGGAACCCTTTAGGATGACTTCAGTCCCTGCCTGCCTCCCCCCCCTCTCCTCTCTTGCTCTTCATTCGCAGCACCTCTTCCACAAATTCGGCTACGGCTACTACAATAAAATTATATATAAATATATTATATTATTCATGTAATATGTAAATTAAATTCATTTTAGATGTTTTATTTTTTATTTTCTTATTTACTGAATGAAAATGAAAATGTTATTTTACTCTTTACTACCTAAATTAAATTACCATTTAGTAGGTGTCAGAAATTAATAACTTATTTTGAATTTTGGCGAAGAGCGCTGCGCGCTCTGTCGACATTTGAATAGAACTTTTTTCCTCGAACATTATATCTATAAAATATATATAACACGATTACTAACCATATGTAAATGAATTCCTATTTCACTGAGATTGATTATAATACAATATGAATAAATTTATTTGATTGTATATAGTAATAAATGTGTTTTTATATTTGATTTTCGACCAAAACCTTTTTCGAATGATATATGTCAATTTACAAGGTTACCTCAAGATTATCATTTTAATATTTTCTTCTAATCATATATTAAATATTAAATATATTATATATATTTAATATCATAAGTAAATATCAAATTACAATCCTTTATAATTAATTAAAACCCCTTCTTTTTTTCGAACAGTAGGTATATTGGTATGAATTTATGCCTATATAGAAAACTAAACTTTACTAATAATAATAATAATAATAAAAATATCAATTTAAGGATTTGTAATGTTAAGGTAATATAATAGTTTTTTTTAAATAATATTAGAAATACAAATGTTTTTAATATGAAGAGCAACAGCATTTGTCTAATTCAAATATTCATGTTAAATTATTATAATTATAGATAAGAAACTAATTTTTTTAATATTCATAAAAAAATTATCCAAAAAAAATTTTTTTTTTTTTGTTTTTTATTATAGAATCATTTAAATGGTAAATACTTACTTAATTAAAATTAATTATGTTTTTATAAAATGAAACTTTTTGTTTATTTTGTTAATGAGAAGCGAAACACCATTTGTGAAAAATTAAACCAGAAATGCCGGAAGGTGACGGGTACAGGAAGTGGCGTCTCGACGTCATTGCCGACATTCGGCGCCCCGTCGATGTTCGTTAACCACTAACGAACGTCTAACGACCTGCCCGGTTGACACGACACGACCTCGCCTCAATTTATCTACTCTTTCGCCGACAAATTCAAAACACCACCACTGCTTAGCTATGAAATTTATTTACTTGTCCAATTCATAAGATATTGATATTGATATCCAAAAGACGTAAGTGTTTCAAAACAAACAAACTCGTATAATAATATTTTATTTTATTTTGTCAACGACATCAATTTCATAGGAATAATAATATTTTAATATTATCACATTTTACTTAAAATGATTGAACACAAAATGATTATTGAATGAAAAATGAATATTGGTTTTTATATTTTAAAAATTTAAACTAATATGAAAACATTATCAAAATATTATAGAAAATCCTCTGAATAGAGACGATTTGAAGAATATAGTTGAACTTACGAGTTTAATAGAACCATATATATGTATATATATAAAACATCTGGCAAATAGAGGAGATAGAGGAGAGGAGAGGGGGGGAGAGTGAGAGAGGTGTATTGTATGATTATAATACTAACAGTGTATTACGTTTTTCTCAACTTTTACATATATTATAACGTTTTTCTTAACTTCACTTGGCGTCTGTCTCTCTGTCCCTCTGACTCTTTGTCTGAATGTTCGCTCTTTTGACAAATTTTTTTCATCGACTTTTTATTGAGATAGACTTTTGAAAATTTTTATAGATATTTCAATGGATCCCTAGAAGGTATAAAAGAAATATAATTGAATTATAATTAATTAATTGTAATTAATTAGCGATTAATTACTTTTAGTAACTCATTCCTTTTATATTGCTCGGATTAATTTTTTTTCAACGGATTTTGAAACATAAATATTGATTTCAGGATAGATTGTCATTTTGAACGTATTTAAAAATATTTCATAGCATTAAAATTAATGATGAATTCTTATTAATCAGCACTAACGTCGATGAAGCCGGGGTGTTCTTTCTCTCATATGGCATAGAGAAAAGGGGTCCTTTTTTACTATCTCGCCAGAGATAGTATTGCGATCACGAAAATTTTCGATGTTGAGATTTTGATGTTTTTATACGTTTTGAAGGTTCCTGAATCATTTTCACTAAGGTTGAGAAAAATGTCTGTGTGTGTGTATGTGTGTGTGTATGTGTGTGTGTATGTATGTAGGCAAGATTACGCAAAAACGGTTTGAGCTAGAATGATGAAATTTGGTACATGGGCATTATTCAAAATTCATAGTTTTCTATCAACTTTTGAGAAATGTAGCTCAACCGGAAGAGGGTCATTACCTACAACGTTTTGATTTTTTTTCCTCTAAAGTGACCGTAAAAATAAAGATATATGTTTGATAATTTTTCACATGATTAATAATTGTATAAAACTGCTATATATAGAATTTCAGCTTGATTGATTCGCTGAAATTACCAGAATTAATTTTTTAACACTGCAAATCTCACGCGCCAACACGTGACGTGGTGCCATCAACAAAAAGCCAAACATGCGCTGGTTTAATATTTATTATTTATTATTTATAATTTATAATTAATTAAATTTAATTTAAATATAATATATTATGTTATTTAATCCAATTCAAATTGCGAGATAGTCGAGTGGAGACACTCCAGCTAATATATATATATATCCCCGAGAGAGAAAAATAACAAAAGAATGACCTTTTTTTGAAGATAATATGAGTACAAACAATATCCTATATACATTTATAAAATCTCATTTATAAAAATTATTTATTTATAAATATAATATAATAATTATTATTCAATAATAACATTTAATTAACATAAATGCATAAAATCAATTTTGGAAGATTAATATATTTTTTTGTAAATTTTCTTATAACTTCTATCTTTTTTATTTCTCTTGTTATATTAAATAAATTTATCAAATTAAAATTGCACTAAAAAGAATAAAATAATATAAATATAAAAATTTTTTATAAAATAACGTTTTTCCAATGAACTAAAAAGAATAAAATAATTTTCCTATAAGTTTATGGATTAATTGCTTCATATTCAACTAAAAACGTTGGGCGCTTTTAGTTTCATTTGTTTTCTTTGTAATTAACTTCCTTTTTATAGAGCTATAATTCATATATATACTAAGATACATACTACAATAAAACACTTCATTAACAAGTAACACTATATCTTCTAATATAATTAACCATTTTGGATTTGATTGATAATATGTAAATGTATTAAAAATTATTTTAAATTTTGATACATACTTTGATGTAAGTATATTACAGTGAAAAATAATAAAAGATTAATTTCTTAGCTCTTAACCTGTCAATTTTATTACATGATAAAAAAATTTGTCAGTTTATGTGTTTAATAAAATTTTTATTACAAAAATTTGACTTGATTGTTCATATAAATAAATAAAACTAAATGCGCCCAACGTTTTTCGTTGAATCTGAAGCAATTCATCCATAAACTTTGTCATGTTTATAGGAAAATTATTTTATTCTTTTTAGTCCATTGGAAAAACGTTATTTTATAATTTTTTTTTATATTTATATTATTTTTTATTTGGTTTAGCTCATCTCGACCACCACTTACTATTAGAAAAACATTTCAGAGTATTTCACTGGATGATTTCCCTTATAATAATTTTTAATAATGGACCAAGTAGTTGTTCAACAATTACATTCGTTTATAATTATGTACTATTTTTCTTATATTTTCAATTCTTTATCTTTCTCTTAATTTGTTATTCTTTCTATGACGCAATACTAAAATAGTAATTCGATCATAACAAATTAATTAATTCTTTCTGTTGGCCAAACCATAAATTCTCGTTCCTAATTAGAAATAAATTTTGAACTTATCTCAGATGAAATTCTTAATCTTAGTAAAACTAACCGTCTATTCAATTATATTGAAATATTTTTTCAAACGATTTTTTTTTTATTTTGATTTGGAAAATTTATCTCTCTCCTACTGTTTTTGTTAGTTTTAAAATGAGAGTGGTTAAATATTTTAGGCGAAATGGCTGGGTGGTTGGAACTTTTCTGGTAGCATTTGGAAATGAATGAATTCTCCAGTCTATGATCTAATCTTTTTCTATAATTGGATGTTTTATTTCAAATGTTAGTTTTTTGTTTTTTTTTTATTTTTTTACAAGAAGAATTAGCCGCTGAAATTTATCAAATGAATCAGCCATTGCCAATCAAACATTTCTTAAATTCTTATACTTTTATAAGTTGCATGTTAATATAAATAATTTGATAAATATTAATCAATTGATATTAATGCGAAAATCAAGGTGCTCAGGCCTCGTTTGTTTCTCTATTGTATATGTTCATTATAAAATATTCATTACTTTATTAGTCGTCAATTTATTATGTCTTTTATAATAATTTGACAAATTGTATGTATGTAGGTAGTTATATACATATACGTATAAAATGAAATGTAGGGAAATCTGAAGATATATATATATATACGATAAGTACTTAGCCTCACCGTCCGATGGCGCTGCTATCACATCGACACGCTCGCTTCCAAAGGCTGTCAAAACAAAACTAGTGAAGGGAATTGACTGAAACTTTGTTAGTATGTTAGATAAAGAATGTACTACATGATGGTAAAACTTTTTTGTGATAGCAGCGCCATCGGACGGTGAGGCTAAGTACTTGTTTATTTATTTATTTCAAGAAATTTCGATACAATTCTGTATTATATTCCTCCCATTTTAGGGGTTTATTACATAATTAAAATGATTTCCATTTCAATTTATGTTTACATTAATCCATTAACACAATAATAGCATTATTAAAAATTAAACTCGAAATTTTACACATTTTAAAGAATTCAAATATGAATGACCCTATATATATATATTATTTTTATAATTATATTTTTAATGTTTATAAAAGTATAAATATCAATAACGGATAATGGTTATGGTAGTTAAAACTAGTGTTCGAGATCATGAAATTCATTTACTAGAACCAAAATTTGATTGTAATTGGTGCACGAGATGTACCCGTATAGTAAATAATATATAATATAATATAATAAATATAATATAATAAAAAGATAAACAGACGTGGTAATTTCTATATTTTTCTAAATATTTCAAAATATAAAACAGGTATAAAATTCAAATTTTTTTTCCGGAAAAAAACATTGAAAAAATGTTTGTTTTTTTATTTCTAATTATTAATTAATTAATTATTTTTAATTAATTTATTGCTAATTAAACATTTTATGTGGATTTTACACTAGTAAAAATCTTTCCCCTATGCTAAAACTATTATAATTCATTGATGTGATCTTCTTACCGACCGACGATAGTAAGGGAAGTTATTGTTTTCACACCAAATTTCACATGAAGAGATTTTTTACATATCTCGACGAATCATGCACTTTGTTTTGGTTTTATCCTCGGGAAAAATCATCTTCATCAGTTTTTTCTTAATTTAAAATTATACGACGTCACCCAGCCCTTCATGACCTCACAGCCAGCGCCTCCTTATATATTATAAATAAAATAAAATTAAACATCTGGCAATGCGCAAGCTTGCATTGCCAAAACGAACTTAAGTTCGGATTAATTTAAGTTATAAATAAGTCAAGATTAAATATAAATATTATTGAATAAAATTATTTATTTTAAATTTGTAGTATAAATTAAATTACAAAAAATGTTTATATTTAAAAATGTATTTTATTATTTTAAAAAACAACAAAGAATAAATTTCTGTTTTAAAATATTCAATTTATTAATATAAATTTTAAAATTTTTAACTTTGGACGCCATTCTGACTGTTCCTGAAGTGATCAAAAAATAAAAAACACTTTACACTAATACTTTTCGATACACTATTCGAATTTGAAATCAGAATTTAAAATTTCGCATTTTTAAATATTAAAAATTTCAACTTTGGACGCCATTTTGACCATGTTCCCGAGTGGGTATCAAAAAATGAAAGGCACTTTACTACTACTTTTCGATGCTCTTTCCGAATCTGAAGTCAGAATTTCAAAATTTTGAGTTTGATGTCGGACAGAACGACAGACTGAACGATTTTATAAACTCACTTAAGTTCGTTGAAAATATTTATGTTATATCCATATCTGTTTTTATTGCATTAATAGATACTTTTAAATTATTTGAAATTGTTTTTGTAACCGGAAATTTCAAACTGTCGGTCGGTTCTGTGCTTGGTCAGAGGTCAATTTATATATTTTTTTCATTATATGTAGGAAGTATGTAGGTTCTGTATCGATATAAATAAATCCCAATTGGAATAAACCAAGTTTAATTTATTAATTCTTTCAATTGGTATTTTTTTTTTGTTCTACACTTTCCTATGGCCTTCTTTTTGTTTTTTTTAACTTATATTATTTTAATCTTGTATGAAATTATAGTTCATTTTTCAATTAGCGAATTTTGTAAAATTTCAAATATTCTTCAAATATGCTATTTGGTAACATTGAACGCGTAATTAGGCAATTCTCTAATGAAAATTAAAAATTATAAGAAATGATAATAATACAATTATAAAACCTAAAAATTATTAAAACAAAACAAAAGAAAGTGTGGATGTTCTGCATATATCTTTAAATATTATTATATTTTTTAAATGATATTTTTCTTGGTGGGTGTTAAAAATATTTAAAAAAAAAAAAAAAAGAAAAAACTTGAGTGAAATATAAATAAATTTGTCTTGTTTATGGTTATGGTTAATTAGAATAAAGTTATTAGAATTTATAATTTCGATTGCTTTGTAAATGTCGTTATGGATCCTATTTTCGACACTCTTTAGATCTCGATGTAAATCATCCTTTGCATCATCAGGAGTCCCTCTCTAATTGGAGGGGGCTCATCGTGTTTGGGACATTGTCCTCTGGCAAAGGCGCATCGGGGCCACAACATCCCTCTTGTTTGTTAGTGCCTTTGGCAGACGCGTCCTGAGGGAAGCCGCAAGTGAGATGATGCGACTTGCACGGACGCCAAGCCAAGTGTGATCTCAACAGTTATGAAGCGTGCAAAGCCGCCCCTTCTATTTATTTTAGGGCGACCCACCCCCTCACGGGTTATTTTGAAACGAGAACACGGAGAAAGTCTTATTAATTCCAATTTGTGAAAGAAACATTCAAGTTAAATTTTGTTTATCTTCCATCACTCTTTCACACTTTTATATTAAGAATAGAATGGAAGTTTCATAATTTTAAACATTTTATTTTTTATTTTTTTTTTTTTTTTTTTTTGTGTGAACATTCCATTTAATTAGATCTATTCTTTTTATTATTTTTATTAAATTTATTCGACAAGTTTGAATAAAAAAAAATAAATTTCAAATAATTTTAATTGGATTTATATATATAATGTACATATTTTTAAATTTTATATAAAAATGGCTTATTTAGTCAAATAGAGGTATATAAGAATATTGTAATGTGATTTCATCATTTAGTAATCGATTCAGTCAATTTTGAGTCTATAACGTTACAATTTTCCGGACAGACATGAAAAATTCTAAAATCATTTTTGGATTCTAGAGATCATGAAACGTGAAGATATTCAAAAAAAATTTCAATTCTGAGCAATGAGCAGGTGAAAAACCTTTTTATCATTATAATTATTTATTGTTATTGCTTTTATTTTTTTTTTTTTTGATCTAACCGCTATAATATCAAGATTTAGTAATCCATTGACTAGAGCAAATTAATTTTATTTTTATAAATATTAATATCTTAAAAAAAAATAAATAAATAAAGCTGGCATTAGTAAATTAAATAAATAAATAATTCAATTACTTAATAAGTTAAATTATAGAATAGGATAATTTTATTATTTACTATATTGTGTAGTTCTATTCTTATTTAAAAAAAAAAAGAAAAGAAAAACGGATTATAATATCCATTTGGTTTTCGTGAGTTAATGGCATTTCATTTGTGAGCAGACAGTCATGATACAGTAAGGAGATTAATTGAATGATTAGTTACGCAACATTTCAGTTTGTTTATTTCCGGACCTGTTTTTAGGTGTTAATTTTAATGCGAATTAATTAAACCAACACTACGAATTAAATAATAAGAAACTACGTATCCATTACCTATATCTATAGGTATATAATTCTCATACAATTAGATATACATATTTTACTTGAATAAATTATGATATATAAATTTGGAAATGTTTTCTTATTTTTATTTAAAACCTTCGTTTCATTATTTATTCTTTTAATATAGAAACGAAAACATTAATTTGATTGTTTTGCATCAATTTTTTTTTTTTAATTTAGAAAATGATTTCATTTGTAAAATTTAAGAAAAAAAAAATAATATAAATTTAAAATAAAATCTAATGTCTCATTTGAATTTTAAATTTGTACAAAATTTTAACGAGAATAAAAAATAATAAAACAAATAATATATGAATATCTAATTTATAAAAATTTATTTTCTATAAGTAAAATTATCAATATAATAAGTTGACCTGTGGCCAGGCGCAGAACCGACCGACGGTTTGAAATAAATTAATTTCCAGCTACCGAAACAATTTCAAATAATTTAAATATATCTATTAATGCAATAAAAAACAGCTAGGCATAGAACATAAATATTCTTAATTTTATTTTATTTATAATATATGAAGTACGAGCTGGCTGTGACGTCATGAAGACCTGGGTGACGTCATATAATTTTAAATTAAGAAAACTATAGAAGGTGAATTTCCCGAAGATAAAACCAATACAAAGTGCATGATTTGTGGAGATTTCTAAAAAAATCTCCTCATGTGAAATTTGGTGTGAAAATAATCCTTCCCTTCCTATCCTCAATCGGTAATACTACCACTTGGTGTGAAAACTATACCTCCCTTACTATCGTCGGTCGGTAAAAACTAGCAAATATGTAATTTATGTAATTTATCAGAATCGGATCAAGATGATGGAGATATTTTCGGATATTCCAGGCTAAAATCTCCTGAACAAAATTTCGCAAACCAACGTCGAACATTAACGCGTTCATTAACTCTATCATTGCCAAATGCCTGGTTAAGTTTTCGGGCTGTTTCGGCAGCGTTTTGGTTCAACTTGAGGTAAAGATAGATAATCAAGCTCAATTCACAACACATACCAATAATCTAACTTCCCCTAACCAATTCAAAGAAGGAGGGGCTGCTATATTACAAGCTCTAAATAAAAATCATCACAAAGCTATTCTTGGTATCAAATTCATTATTCACCAACATTCTTCGTCTCCCAGTGCGTTCATAGACCACAATTACCACATTTATTAACATGAACAAAGAGAAAAATTGGTCGAAAATCGCTTAACGCCATCATATAGTTAGAAGCTTAAAAAGAGGCAAAAAAATAAATAAATAAATAAACAGCATCAATGTATAGAGAACAAAATTGTCTATCGATCAGTATACTCGTATACCAACCACAAAACAGTAGAATAAATATGAAGTGACAAAAACACACAACATTAAAACGGACAAAACTCTCGTAAGCACCTAATATCATTTATATATTATCATTTTGTATTTTTGTAATAAATAATCTAAACAAGCAAAGAATTTTTATTTTAAAATATTATAAATTAATTTTTTTAGATCGTCCATATGTTACAATTAATTGTTATTGTTCATAGAAACAATTGCAATTTGGTTAAATGATTCTTAAAATTTGAATTTCTATTGTTTTAACGAAAAGAGAATTAAAAAAGTGGAATCAAGGTATATATATTTTTACCTGTTAATTTTAATTAAAAAAATACATTTTTTTTTATAATCTTTAAAGAAAATGATAGAGATTAACCTTCTTAATATATTACAAATTCAACTTTCCTTTCATTTTTAAAAAAAGTATTTATTAAAAAAAGTATTTATATATTTATGAAAAAAAAATAAAAGTCAAGGATATTCTATGCAATTTGTTTTTCATATTAATTTAATAAAATATTAGGTAATCCAATAAATGTGTTTCTTATATTGAAGATTAAAATAAAATTTTGCTCAATTAAAGTAATTAGATTTGATTAGTATAATTTTGTTTTTAAATAATTTTGATAAATGTATTTCATTATACCACACAATGGTATTTATATTGAATTTAATTTAAATTGGATACTATATGTAGGTACCATAAAACATCCATGTAGAATTTTTTATTTTAATATTTTTTAATACATTTTTTTTAGCTAATAAGAAGGGTAAATTTATACTATATAAACTGATTGCATCTAAAAAAATAAATAAATAACCATATAGAGAGATATTTATATTTATTTGATTAATAAAAAATGAAATAAAAATCTACCTGAAATTATATTCATATAATTAATTATATGTTGTATATATATATATATATATATATTGAAATTTAGTTTATCAAAAACAAGACTTGTTTATCTAGTGATCTGATGTTTAAAATTTTGTTCTCTTTGATCGCACAAGTTCAGACAAAATCACTTTTACATTTTAACATTTTTCATATTGCAAGTTGAATATGAAATGAAAAGTTCTTTGAATAGTCGAGAAAAAACGAAAAAAAAAACAGAAAATATATAAAAAATAATTAGATTTTTTTTTTTACAAAATCTATAATTTTGAAAAATTTTTAGTAAACTGTGTTAATTAATTTAAGAAAAACAATAAGAAGAAATAACTTTTATGTTTAAATTATGTTTAATATTTATTTTTTGAAAAATTATAAATATAATTGTACAAATTGAAGACAAAGAATAACATAAATAATCGATGGTCAATCAAATGACGATTTTTAATCTTTTGAATTACAAATTATATAATTCAGTTGATAAATAGACAGACATAGTATTGCGATCACGAAAATTTTCGATGTTGAAATTTTAAAGATCTTAAATTAAAGAGATGCGTTTAGTTTTTAGGTGAAATATTTAACTGAATTGTAATCTATTTACACAAGAAGAACAAGAAGAAAATTTGTTAATCAAAGTATTACTACTATTGTAGAACTAAATTTTTATAATTTATATGTAGAATTATTGTTATTCAGAATTAAAATGACACTAAAACACAATTATTTTAATTTATATCATATTTTATGACTTTCGATATATCTAAATACTTGCTATTATATATTAAGCCGAATATACATATTTATCATCATTTTAAAAAGAAAATTTTTAGAAAATTTTAATGGATAACAGGTTAATTTTTACTATTTCGCCAGATATAGTATTGCGATCACGAAAATTTTCGATGTTGAGATTTTGATGTTTTTATACGTTTTGAAGGTTCCTGAATCATTTTCTCTAAGGTTGAGAAAAATGTCTGTGTGTATGTGTGTAAGTATGTAGACAAGATTACGCAAAAACGGTTTGAGCTAGTTTTCTATCAAACTTTTGAGAAATGTAGCTCAATCGGTTTTGATTTTTTGGTCCTCTAAAGTGCCCGTAAAATAAAGATATAGGTTTGATAATTTTTCACATGATTAAAAAAATTGTATAAAACTGCTATATATATATATTAGAATTTCAGCTTGATTGAATCGCTGAAAATACCAGAATTAATTTTTTAACACTGCACATCTCACGCGCCAACACGTGACGTGGTGCCATCAACCAAGAGCCAAACATGCGCTAGTTTAATAAATATTATTTATTAATTTTAATTTATAATTTATAATATATTAAATTTATTTTAAATATAATATATTATGTTATTTAATCCAATTCAATTGCGAGATAGTCGAGTGGAGACACTCCAGCTTATTTTTTTTATTATAAACTACACTTTCAAATTGAACAAAAATATTTACAAATCGTATAAATTAATGTGTGCTATTTGTATGCCTTCTATCATTCTACAATACTTACTACATAGATAACTACTAACTAACTATTCTTGACTTGATTTATGTATGTTTGAATACAAACTTGGTAAAATCTAATTGAAATAGATCAAATTTATTAAATTTATATTATGATAATATTATATAAATAAAATAAATATAAATTTTAAAAATACATAGATTATTTTTTTTTTTTATTTTTATTGAAAGATCATTTTTCTTGATTGGAGTCACGCCTGAAAAAAAGTTTAAGAATTTACTTTTGATTAATTTATTTGTTTGAAAATTGAACGTTAGAATAGAATCCACTCTTTTATATTAATTTGTGAGCGTGGTTGGTTCGATTTAAAATTGGATTTATTTTGTTTTATCGATGAAAACGATACCCGTGTTCAGGTATTTTTGTTGATGAAAAGCGTCGCTTGTTGAATTGGGCGACATTTTTTGTTTGTTTTTTTTGTTTTTGTAGTCCAGCCTGTATATTTTTTCTGTATCATTTTATAAAATCTATTTTATCTTAATGTCGGCGTTATATATTTAGTGCGCGGGTCTGTAAAGTAACATTTGTCGTTGGGGAGAATTTCCATCCCCACACACACACACACACACACACACACCAAGACAAACACACTCGTGTTTTTATAGTCCTGTCGTTTGGATCCCAATGGAATGTACTAATGAGATGTTGGCCCGTTGCTTTGGCACAGGGTCCTCCGCGACGTCGTCCTCGTATTCTCTCCATCACATGCATACACGCAAACATTCACACTCACACACACACACACACACACGTTTGAACATCAACCACTTCCTGTGGCACCACCTTCGTAATGGCATCAGTGCCATGTGATATGAAAGAGAGTTGTTGCCGATGCACTACACACATCAGAGAGAGAATCGCTTGTACAAAATTGAACGAGGCGAATATTTGTGAAGCTTCTTTCTTCTATCATGTCAACTTCAAACACACACACACACACACTTCGACTTCATTATAAAAAAAATCAAAAAAAGGATAGATAAATAGATGTATGGTAATGTTCAGATCTCTTTTCAAATTAATTCTCATTAAACATCACCACATAAAATTTTTAATTTATTTGAATATAGAAAAAAATTATAAGGGAAACCTTTAGAAAAAAAATCAAATAGATTAATTTCTTTACGACTATCGTCAAAGTTTAAACGAATCTTTTTAGTTTTTTTTTTTTTTGTTTTTTTTTGTTTTTAATAAATTCAAAATTAAAATAAAAAAAATAAACAACTGTGACAAATGGTTTCATAAAAATAATGTTTCCTTTTAATAATTATATATAGATACTGATATTAAAAAGAAATAAATTTTATATTAGAATTAAAATAAGTTGACCTGTGGCCAGGCGCAGAACCGACCGACAATTTGAAATAAATTAATTTCCAGCTACAGAAACAATTTCAAATAATTTTAATGTATCTATTAATGCAATAAAAAACAGATATGGATTCTTAATTTTATTTTATTTATAATATATAAGAAGGCGCTGGTTGTGACGTTATGAAGGGCTGGGTGACGTCATATAATTTTAAATTAAGAAAAAACGAATGAAGATGATTTTCCCGAGGATAAAACCAATATAAAGTGCATAGTTTGTGGAGATATGTAAAAAAATCTCCTCGTGTGAAATTTGGTGTGAAAACAATACCTCCCTTACTACCGTCGGTCGGTAAAAACAAAATTTCATTAGGATTTTAATGAGAAACTACTTAGGCAATTATTTTCTCAACATAAATTCGATTCTACATAAAATAAAAGTATTATCAGAAAAATATTACTTGCCAATAAAGAAAGTAATTCAAATTATAAATTATATTTTATTCATTTTATTTTATATTGTATATAGCAAAAATTTAAATTAAATAAATTTATAATTTAAAAAAAAAATAATATAACTGTAGTGTCTCCACTCGACTATCTCGCAAATTTGAATTGGATTAATTATTACCATATAGGACTTATTATATTTAAATTAAATTAAATTAATCAATATTTTTATCTAAATAAAGATCAGTTAAACAAGTTAAATACCTATATTGATTATGATCGAACATCAAATGATTGTCTGGAAAACAAGTTTAAATATTTATATTAAAATAATCTATTCGCATAAATAAAACTAACATCCTTTAATATAAAAATTAATAATAAAAATAATAATAATAATATTAATTAATCAAACAGTAAATGAAAAATATTTTTTTTATAGATTTCAATATAATAATAATAATAATAATAATAAATAAATAAATAAAATAAAAAATAAAAGACATATAACAAAATTTAAATTGATAAAAAAAATGTATGTTATTGAATCAATATCATATATGAAAAAATAATAAAATAATGACTATGTAATATTTATATAGAAATTGAAGATTTTAATACAAAAATAAACTGGTGTGTCTCCACTCGACCATCTCGCAATTTTAATTGGATTAAATAACATAATATATTATATTTAAATTAAATTTAATTAAATTTAATTAATTATAAATTAATAAATAATTATATATTTTTAGCCAGCGCATGTTTGGCTCTTTGTTGATGTCACCACGTCACGTGTTGGCGCGTGAGATTTGCAGTGTTAAAAAATTAATTCCCATACTTTCAGTGATTCAATCAAGCTGAAATTCTAATATATATATATAGCAGTTTTATACACTTTTTATAATCATGTGAAAAACTAACAATCATATCTTTTACAGTCAGTTTAGAGAAAAAAAAATGAAAACGTGGTAGGTAATCTTCCGAATGAGCTACATATCTCAAAAGTTGATAGAAAAACTACGAATTTTAAATAATGCTCGTTTACAAAATTTCATTATTCTAGCTCAAATCGTTTTTGCGTAATCTTGTCTACATGCATACACACACACACACACGTACACATATTAATGACTATTGCGTGATAGTAATGATGATTAAATTATTTTTTATTGTTTCATCTAAAAATGTTGAAATTATATAATATATTTATTTGATGAAAGAAAAATTTATCCTTATAAATTTAATTGAATTTTTGATTTAATTTAAATAATAATTATTTTATCAAAAAATAAATAAATAAATAAATACACCTGTTCCTGTATTAGTATCTTTCTTATCTAATACTAATTCTTCTCTTGTTAATTGTATCATTTTAGTGATTCATTCAATAATTTTTTTTTTTTGTATATAATTTTATTGATCTTTCCTAAATATTAACATGAATGCCTGTTAATTATACAGTTTTATTAGCAACCAACCACGTTTTTTGGATTACTCTCTCCATACCAACGAACTAATTAAATATCGCTCTTACAACATACCAATACAATATGAATAAAAATATATTTCAATTCTAATCATTAAAGAGCGTGGTAGACAAACAACTAACTTTACGATGCTCTGCAACTTTGTTACTAATGGAAATACAACATAAAACAACTGAAAAAAGAACAGAATTGTTTTTGATTCGCTTGACTGATAGAATGAAGTTCAATGCAAAGAGAATTCCTAGCAATTAGTGATGCGGCATGCAACTGACCGGGCGATTCACCTTCTTTCTATATAAACCCTTAAAAAAAAATAAATTCTCTTTCGATTTTTATACTATATATAATAGGTAGGTACATTATACACATAAATACTTGTTGTATATCCTATAGAAAAATATATCTTTTCTTATAAATGATTTTGACTATTTTACTATCTCTCCAGATTTTGATGTTTTTATACGTTTTGAAGGTTCCTGAATTATTTTCACTAAGGTTGAGAAAAATGTCTCTGTGTGTGTGTGTGTGTATGTAGACAAGATTACGCAAAAACGGTTTGAGCTAGAATTATGAAATTTGGTATACGTGCATTAATCAAAATTCGTAGTTTTCTATCAACTTTGGAGAAATATAGCTCAACCGGAAGAGAGTCATTACCTACAACGTTTTGATTTTTTTTCCTCTAAATTGACCGTAAAATAAAGATATAGGTTTGATAATTTTTCACATGATTATAAAAATTGTATAAAACTGCTATATATATATATTAGAATTTCAGCTTGATTGAATCACTGAAAGTACCAGAATTAATTTTTTAACACTGCAAATCACGCGCCAACACGTGACGTGGTGCCATCAACAAAACAACCAAACATGCGCTAATAGACATAAATATTATTTATTAATTTTAATTTATAATTTATAATTAATTAAATTTAATTTAAATATAATTAATATATGTTATTTAATCCAATTGAAATTGCGAGTATTTTCCTTTCATAATTACGAGTATGTGTTTAATGTGTATCTAGATAATTTTTTTTTCTCTCTTTTACGAATATACCAATATATGTATATACATATACTCATATAATTCATATTGAAATCTTTTTTTTTTTAATTCCTCCGTTTTCATGAAGTCGATTTAATTATATACAATTATTCTATATTGGATTTTTAATACCTTTCGAAACTAATTCAGTAATTATCAAGAGTTTGGAAATATATAAATTATAAATATTTTTAATCGCGAGTGATGAAGAAAAAACTTGGATGCAATTGAGAATTAATTAAATCTTTTAGTTTGATTGATATAGCAAAATAATGATTCATTTCTTACATTATCCTCCTACAGATTCCTAATCATAAAATGAATGGAGAATATTAATGGTAACCAATTTGCCTATTAATCTTCAAAGCAAAGTCAAATGACGATCGATTATGTTTACCTTCAGTTGCAGTGACAAAAATAGTTTGTTTGGTTTTTGTTTTTTTTAAATTATTCAACCCAATCCCGAATAAAGACCATTATTTTCAAATATAATTTATTCAAGCTAAAAATTGATGAAGAGCATGATTAGAATTGTTATTATAAAAAAATGGAACATATAATATATAATAATAGGTGTATAATAGTATTTATATTAAAATAATACTTTGCCACGCAGAACAAGTTAGAATCTAAGAATTTATTAATATATCTATTTAAATATAAATATTAGTTTACTCATTTAATAAATTTTTCATGTACAATTTTCATAGCGGACAATTAATTTAATATAAATTTAATATTAAGTATAAATATTCATCTATTATATTATTATCTATTTCAAAAAATTTCTATTAAATTTCAAAGATAAGTGAATATAAAAATATAATCATACTTATATAAGTATTATATAAAAATTTAAATCAAACAAGTTTAAAACAATTTTAATGTTGTTAATTGAGGAATACTTAGCCGCTTAGATAATTTTCTAATTCAATTAATTACTGGCTTCTGTATTTAAAAACTAATTAACTTAATGTTTAAAAATTTGAATTTAAATTAAATTTGAAATAAAAAAAAAAAGTTAACTAAATGTCTTTAAAAGTCAATTTATTTTCAATTGAAACACCAAGAATTTGCGTTTTAATGAATTTAATGAAAATTATCAAAGATCTTTATTAACAAAGCGTTAAAAGAGAAAATAATTGAATTTGTTTTAAGAATTAGAAAAATTATATATGTAAATTGGTTTTTAATTAAGAGACAAATCGAGGTTCACTGAAAAAATTATTTTATTTTATTTTACAACAATAACAATATAAATAAATACATTTAGAAGATTTATAAGAATTACCTGAAAAAATGAAATCGATTTTTAATGTCCTTATATATATGATTAATTTAAACTATATTAATTCTATTATTTTATATACACAATTTGTAAATAGTTTATAAGTGGCTGTCACAATTCTGAATCTCACTTGTGATGTGTGCTATGTTGTTGCAAGCTTCAAACGAATTCTAGCAAACGCGGCAATTACAAATTTACACCTCCCCTCCTTAAGTCTCGAAAAGGTTTCGAGATATAAGGGATTAGTTTTTTACTATGAAAAAGAGTTATATCTTGGCCTCTTCTTCCGAAGGCAACTTCATAAATTGAATTTGATAATCTCCTTATTATCCGGTAGGGTCCACTTCTTAATGTTTCCAGCTTGTTCCTATTTAATTTATTGCCTTTTTCTATATAAACTAAATCATTGTTTTTAAATTCATAATTGCTTCTCGTTTTATCAATTCTTTTCTTGTTCTTTGTGAAATTATTTTTGGAATTTTGTATTGCTTCTTTCCGATCCTCTTCTAAGTTATATGTTTCTTGAAATTCTTTAGGAACAATTTCAGACTTCTTTCCGTATAGTAAATAGGCTGGTGAAAATTTTGTAACACTATGTGTTGTTTGATTGTAATCTTGAACACATTCTTCTGCTACAGTTGTCCAAGCCTTTTTCTCAGTGCTGTTGAACTTACAACGCATTCTATTTACCAATGTCTGGTTTAGACGTTCATTTAAACCATTCGATTCCGGACAATCGGTAGAAGTAAAAATCAATTGAATATTCTTTTTCTTCAAATAATCTCTAAATTCTCTTGAATTTATTCCTGCATATTGGTCTGCCAAAATAGTTTTTATAGAGTTATTCTTTGTTATAGGTTCAATTAATTTTATAAAATCACTTGCTGATTGTCCCCTGGATGTTGACATAAAAACATATCGTGATAGATGATCTACCAGGATATGCATGTATCTCTTAGTTGATTTATTTCCAGCAAACCCACCTATCGTGTCTAGAGACATAATTTCATATGGCTTGGTTGCTGGTCCCAATTGTGACATTAAGCCTATCACTCTACATCTTCTAGATTTATTTTCAATGCATACTGAGCAGCTTTTACAGAATTGATCCACCAGTTTATCCAGATTCTTAAAATAGTAATGAGGTCTTATCTTCTGAACTAGTTGACTAACTCCTATATGACCGTAGAAGTTATGTAGTTTTTCTATAAGTTTTTGTCCAAACGATTCGGATACAAAAATTCTATTCTTTTTGAAGCAGACTTCACCTTTCTTAATTATATTTTTTGAGTCTCTGATTTCATCTTTATTTAAGTTTTGATCAGCAATTATTTCTTCTAATATCACTAAATTTGTAACTTTCAAAACGTCTTCTTCATTTTCAAAGCTCTCTAGTACCGGGTTTCTTGATAAGGAATCAGCTTCTACATTTTCTTTACCTGGGGCATATATAATCTTGAAATTATATTGAGATAGATAATACATGAGATCGCCAAGAGGTTCATCAGTTCTTGCTTTTACTTTCAAACTTTCAAGCGGTTTATGATCCGAAACAATAATGAATTCTCTTCCTATTAACCAATGTTGCCAGTATAATATGGCCTCTTTGATCGCAAGGCATTCCAAGTGAATAGCTCTCTTTTTCTTTTGAGATGGGCTTAACTTTTTTGAAAAATATGCTACCGGATGAAGTATACCATCTTCTTGAGGTTGTTTTAATATGGCTCCTAATCCGATACCACTCGCATCACTATATATATATACCGGTTTATCTTGGCTATATATTGCTAATATTGGCCCTGAACATAAATATTGTTTCACAAATCTGAAGGATTTTTCACAGTCCTCGTTCCATTCAAATTTTACATTATTTCTTAGCAGATTATGTAATGGTTCAAGTTTTTCAACCGCATTTTCAATGTATTTATGATAAAAATTGATTTTTCCTAAAAATTGTCTCACATTTTTTTTATTTCTTGGCGTTTCAAAATTTCTAATTGCTATTAAATTGTCTTTATAGGGACTGACTTTATTCTTTTCAATGATGTGTCCTAGATATTTCACTGAATTCTTTGCAAATTTGCATTTGGATAGCTTCAGTTTAAAGCCTTCTTTCTCAATTGCATTAAGTACAAGTTCTATATGATTCAAATGTTCTTCAAAGGTCTTTGAGAATATTAAAACATCATCAATATAATTTATGGTAAATTCATTTAATTTATTACGTCGTATAATGTTTGCCATGGTTCTCTGGAATATTGAGGATGATACCTTTAAACCAAATGGTAAACAATTCCATTGCCAGTGTCCATTCTGTGTGACAAATGCCGTTTTCTTTTTATCTTTTTGTCTTATAGGGATTGACCAAAAGGCAGAGTTTATGTCAAAAGCTGAAAACCAGTTGCATTCACCAGCTTTTACCATAATATCTTCGATTCTAGGAAATGGATGAGCCTCTGGCACAACTAATTTATTCAATTCCCTAAAATCTATGCAGAGACGCGATTTTCGACCGTCATCCTTTTTAAAAGCCATTGTAACAGGTGCAGCATATGGTGAGTTTGATTCTTCAATTAATCCAGCTTCTAGTAATTTGGAGACTTGAGATTCAATTTCTTTTTGGTCTGGCAATGAACATCTGTATGGCTTCTTTGAAACATATTTATCTTCTTTAAGTTTTATTTGCGCTTCTTCATTCTTAACTTTTCCAACATCATATTTATTTTTAGCGAAAACTGACTTATGTCTTTTTATTATTTCATCAATCTTTCTTCTTTTAGTATTCTCTAAATGATCCAATTCAACTTCATTCTCATTAATATATTCATTAAAATTGATTTGAGCCTTTATTTCATTTTTATTATCATTATCATTTTTATCAGTAATTATATTTTTATTACTGGTTTTTTGAAAAATTTTTAAATTTTCATCTTGAATGAGCTTGAATTTTTTTATTGCATCTAATCCTAATATGAGATCATAGGAAAAGTTATTATTTTTAATTATATAAACATCTAGATTATCTTCAATTTTGTTTATTGTCAAGCGAAGACGCGCCCGGCTGTTAATAAAATCTAAGCCATTAATTGTCTTGAAGATACTTCTATTTTTCATTATCTTAGCTTTTATTTGTTTTATAATATTGTGATTTATTAAAGTTACATTGGAACCACTATCATAAATAGCTTTGATATTTTTTTGATTGTTAATTAAAACGTTCAATTTAATTAATGGCGTAAATTTTTCCGGGCCCGCTAGTTTTTTTGTAGTTCAATTGTCGGAATTTCTTCAATATTTTCTGTTAAATTTATATGAAATTGTTCTAAATATTTTTGTTTATTAAAACATAAGTCAGCGGGATGATAGCGATTAAATTTTTTTAGTTTTTCACACATGTAACATGGTTTCTTAATAACGTTTTTATTTGTATATATTTTTCTTTCTACATTATTCTGTTGGATATTCATTTTTGTCTGTATATTATTTGAATTCTTCTTGAAGTACTCTGTGTCATATTTTCTAAGAATATTCATTAGTTGATCCGTACTTTTAATTTCTTCTTTGTCTATATTATCTTGTATGTTCACAGGCAATCCAACAACAATATGATTAATTTTCGAAATTTCTGACATTGTATTTTCAGTGTCCAACAATAATTTTTCCTTTTTAAGACTATAATCAACTAAGGAACCATTAATATATTTAAAGGTATATGCAAATCTAACTTCAGACCAACCTTTAGTAGCATATACTAACAAAAATGATTTTGACCACTCTGACCAGTTTTCAAGAGGTAAAGTTCTCATTTTTGAGCTATACCACTCTATAGTGTTTCCTTCTAGGAATAGTCTCATAGCTTGTATTTTTTTACCTTCATTTATCACCTTATATCTTTCACATTCCTTCTCAAATTTTTCTAACCATTCTTGAGCATTTTGTTGTTTTCCATGAAATTTTTCAATGATAAATTTTCTTTCAATGTCTGCAAGAGTGATTTCATTAGTTGATAATTTCTCTTTTAATTCATTAACTAATTTTATTAACTCATTTCTTTCTTCACAATCTTCATTTGTCATATCTTTCTTGACTATAATCTGGTTTGATTTCTCTTCTAAATAATGATTTTTAAAAACAAAGTTTTCATCTGAGTCTATATAAAGTGCTGCTACTGGATCTGGTAAAGATATTTGAATATTGCGAAAGTTACCTTCATTTAGCATGCTCTTGCAGCCATTTTTGACAATACTCATTTCAAATAATTCTTTGTGTTTATATTCATGTTGAAGATTTTCCGGAAAAATATAAAGTGTTTCATCTTTTATAAACTTTATTGATTCGACTGCATTCACTAGTTCATCATTAACGGTCTTTTTCTTGAAATGAATCTTCACTTGTACTGGCATGTTGACAAAAATCGATTTGTAAATTGGTTTTTAATTAAGAGACAAATCGAGGTTCACTGAAAAAATGATTTTATTTTATTTTACAACAATAACAATATAAATAAATACATTTAGAAGATTTATAAGAATTACCTGAAAAAATGAAATCGATTTTTAATGTCCTTATATATATGATTAATTTAAACTATATTAATTCTATTATTTTATATACACAATTTGTAAATAGTTTATAAGTGGCTGTCACAATTCTGAATCTCACTTGTGATGTGTGCTATGTTGTTGCAAGCTTCAAACGAATTCTAGCAAACGCGGCAATTACAAATTTACATATATATACATTATTTTTGTTATATTATAACTATCATAATTGGAATAAAGATGAAATAGCCAAATGTAGTAGGATTAGTAGTAATAACCTAATAACATATACCAATTTAATCCTTATACGCACTCTAGCAATTCAAAAGATTATTTTCTAATATTATTGAGATTTTTTATAAAAAAAAACAATATTTCTTCAATCATTATTTTAGATATATGTACGAGACTTTCCATATCTACATAGATATACGATAATACGTATAGGAACAATTGAATTAAAGTTTTTATAAATAACAATAATTATATTATATAAATTATTTATTAGGATGAGCATTTTATTCCTCTCATATAATACTCATAATACTCATACTCATACTCATACATTATAATAATACCTAAATTCAATTGATAAGGATGAGTGAATTAATAAATTATTAAAGATGATTGAAATAACTTGTAAAACCACACGTGACTAATACGCAGAGACTTAATTACATTTTCATTTAACTTCTATAATAGTTTGAATCATATTAATATTTATCAAAGAAAAAAAAAACCTCTCACTCTGAACGCCTATCAATGAGGTGTCCTATGATCAGTAGAACGGGTCCTCTCAACCGTTACCTTGATTTTCTTGATCGGAGGCGCTATCAAGTAGCTTTTCCCCAAGGTTGTTCCCGGAGGCTGGGTTGACTTCGTCCCATAGACCCCAGCTAGGGAAATTCCTTTGCCAGACCCGGGACCATGTGAATGTGAGGTAGGTTCGCTACCCGCACACCCAATGGCGCCTTCTTAATATTTATCATGAATCCACCTAAACAAATAGTTTTTTGACTGTTAAAACTTTTTCTAATGTTATATATACAAGAATATTCTATTTTTATTTTTCAATTCTAGAAGTCCTTCATTTTCAAAGCATATAGGAGATTTTATTTATTTATTTATTATTTTTTTTTTGTTTTCTATTAAATATATAATGAATGTATTAATTAATTAATTAATAGATTAGTGATAGATCTAAATTATATATTTATAGATATCCATACGTATATTTAGTAAATAATAGAGGAAAAAAATAAATATGACTATAAAGTTTCCGCACTATAAACAAATCCAACAAGTTTTATTATCATTCTTTTAGGTAAATGGTCCAATGAAATCAAAGGCCGAGACAAGACGTTAAAGTTAGCAATAAGAAATAAGAACTAATCAACTTTGTAGTTTAGTTTGTTAGTGGTTGGTGGGTAACGCAGTGTAAATTTATTAATGCAGGAGCAATCAGAGCGGCGTTGATCCGCGGCGAAGGCGAGGGAGCATCTGAGAGCTAATTTTACTGCGCATGATGAATGATGAGTGTGGTGGTGTGTGAGATGTTGGAGAGGACGAGAAGGGGGTCGTCGCGGCGCTTAATTGCCTCGGGCCCGTAGAGGATGTCGAGAGATTTACCGCCTCGGTGGGCAATTGGCCGCACACTGACAAATTTAACCATGTCCCTTGGGCGGCATTGAACAACACACATTTGCACATTATAGACTGGATCAAATGCAGAAAAATTGATCATTTATAGATTTCATTAAAAATCATATTTATTTTCTTATCCTTTGCGTATAAATTACTAAAATATATTCTTAAATTCATTACAACGCGAGTTTTACCGGACTGGATAGAATAGACTGGCATATTTTTTTTTTTTTTTTAATATCTACTGTAACATTTAAAGTTCAAGTTTAAAATCATTTATGATATTCTATTGAAATTAAAAATAATTACCTACATTTTTTTTTACTTTTAAAGTATGTCTATAAATACACACATATAAGTATACTATATTTTTTTAAAAGATAATTTTTTTTTAATAACTTTAAATAGAAATTTCTATTTCTATTTTTACTATTTCGTCGTCAGAGATAGTATTGCGATCACAAAAATTTTCGATGTTGAGATTTTGATGTTTTTATACGTTTAGAAGGTTCCTGAATCATTTTCACTAAGGTTGAGAAAAATGTCTGTTGACAAGATTACGCAAAAACGGTTTGAGCTAGAATCATGAAATTTGGTACATGGGCATTATTCAAAATTCATAGTTTTCTCTAAACTTTTGGGAAATATAGCTCAACCGGAAGAGGGTTATCACCTACAACCTTTTGATTTTTTTCCTCTAAAGTGACCTTAAAAATAAAGATATAGGTTTGATAGTTTTTCAAATGATTAAAAATTGTATAAAACTGCTATATATAGAATTTCAAGTTGATTGAATCGCTGAAAGTAGCAGAATTAATTTTTTAACACTGCAAATCTCACACGTGACGTGGTGCCATCAACAAAGAGCCAATTTAATAAATATCATTTATTAATTTTAATTTATAATCAATTAAATTTAATTTAATTTAAATATAATATATTATGTTATTTATTCCAATTCTCAAATTGCGAGATAGTCGAGTGGAGACACTCCAGCTAATTTAATATAATAAAATTATATAGAGTTGTCCGGGAAACTCAAGCGCTACCATGGCAACCGAAAACAACGGAGTTCAAATTTGGCTCAAGGCAGATTACTAAAAAATGATCATTAGGTATACGAAAAATATGGTTTTCAAAGAACTATTTAATTAATTGCTACAAATTAATTTTAAACTTAGATTGCAAACACCGTTTGCAACGGGTTCAACTAGTTAATAAATATAAAATTTAAACAATTTTTATTTTATCTATTGAATTTTTATCCTATTTTACTTGTTCTTCTGTATAAAATTTATTTTTAGAAAAACTTTATTTGGTTTTTTCACTCTCTCTGGTCAGACCGCCGCCTTCGGTGCTTTCTTACATCTATGGAAGAAGGGGAGTGTGTGTGTGTGTGTGTGTGTTTGTGTGATTCATAGTATTGGATTGAAAGTCTGTCTGTATGTAATTGGTTTTCATTTATTTTTTGTCAATCAGAATATTAAAACTTTCATTTCTTTTTGTGTTCTTATTTATTTTTTAATTTAATTAGTAGGTATACTAATTCTATATTTTCTTGTAAATGTTATAATCGAATACAATATTCCTTAATATTGATTTTGATTTACGTTTTTTTTTTATTATTATCATTGATTTATTGAATAATTTTTATTATAATAAAATTTAATCAAATCTAATCTCATCTAATTATTTATTATTTATTCAACTATTTATTTATTTATTGTATATTGTATTTATTAATTGGTTATTTATTGAATAGATCGTTTTTGGTCTAAAAGAAAAATTCATTGTTTCTAAGTGATCTATATCTGCCCGGGGAGCGTTGAGTCTGATACAATGGAATCGGTTAGAATTCAGAAATTTATTGATTGCCTGGCTGTGCCCCGAAGAAGAAGATGAAATTATCCCTGTAAGGATTGCTTGGAGATGAATCAGATTTATCATCGTACGTACGATGGATGATTTCTTTAAGGCACAAATGGCCATAGTTGCTAAGGTGCCTCGATCTTCAAATAATAATAATAATAATAATAATAATAAATTAAATTCAAAAACATAGATAATGGAAAATTTCTATATTTTTTTAATCCTAACGTGAATGTTTGGAAAGGTCACTGAGCCGGCCGAGACCAATGACTAAACAACATTGGATATTAGAAGTATTCTATGTATCAATTTTTAAAAATCAGGTGGTCAGGCGGGAAACTTTTCACCCCACCCTCGTTTAAGAATATTAATATGTAATTTCATTGTAATCAGTTCAGTCAATTTTAAGTTTATAACATCACAATTTTCCGGACAAACAAACATACATACAGATTGACAGACCATACATGAAAATTATAAAGTCACTTTTGAATTGTACAGGTAATTGTGAAACGTGAAGATATGCAAATAAATCCTGTGCAACGTGCAGACAATAACTAACTTTTATATAGAATGATATATATACGAGTATATAAATAAAATCTACCATTCCCTTTCTTATTTTAATCATTCAAATTTTCCAATTATCTTTATCTTTATACATCAAAAATAATTAATTCTTATCTCTTTCAAGTGCATTGGTATTATTTAATTATAAACAAACTATTTCATTAAATTTAAATTTAATTTACATTGCAAGAAGGATTTACTTAAAATACATCAATCTAGTCACGAAAGATTCAACTCTACAATTAAGTAATATAAAAGTACTTTTACAATTCCAGTTTCAAACAAAAATCATTTCAACTTTTTCATTCATTTGCATTTAGAGTATATTTTATGATTTCTGGAAAAATTGTACATATTTTAACATAAATATATATATAAATATATATTCTTCTTTGTCATGAAATTCCGTTTAATTATTTAAAATAATTACAACTTGTTCATATAATGAATTCAAATTTATAAAAAAAGATTCACCATCCTCTCTATGCATAATGATTAAATGAATAAATATCTAAAAATTCAACTTTATAAATATTTATTCAGATTCCCAATATTTTAATCGAGTGATATCTGCCAAAGAAATCTATATAAATCCTATAATTAAAATTTTTTAATATTCTAAATTGTTTACATTTCTTGAATATTTTTACTTAAATACATAAATTATATATAACATATTTTATTTTTAAAAAAATATGGAAAAGAGTGAGAAATATATAATTACAAAACATGTATCTTTTTGAATGAGCAACTCTCAAACCAAAATAAAAGATGTATTCCAAATATATATTTTTAATAAAATTGGATTAGAACTATTAGTACTATAAGTGTGTATTCTAATGTCATTATATATACTTTGACTTTGTACGTCCTACGCAAGGACAACGCCTATCAAGCCGGTTATAACAATGAGGTGTCCTATGATCAGTAGAACGGGTCCTCTCAACCTTTACTTTGATTTTCTTGATCGGAGGCGCTATCAAGTAGCTTTTCCCCAAGGTTGTTCCCGGAGGCTGGGTTGACTCCGTCACAGCTAGGGAAATTCCTTTGCCAGGCAGGGGTCTTGAACCCGGGACCATGTGAATGTGAGGTAGGTTCGCTACCCACACACTCAATGGCGCCTCATTATATATACTTAAATAAAAAAAAAATGTTTGTTCATAGAATTAGAATATAATTAATTAGAATTTATTTTTTATAGAAATATTTAATTAATATAAAAAAAATTCAATATATATATATATATATATATAGGATTTTTTTTAAAATTAACACACAATAGATAATTTTTATAGAGAAATATCGAAGAGTAATGATATTATCAACATGAAAAATCTCCTTTGTGTTAGTTTTTCTTAATTAAAATTAGTAATTTTCAATACTTAATTGACGTCACCGGAGACATCAGCCTCTCCATAGTAACTTCTGTCCCGTCACAATTCTTTTTTAATATTGTATTAATCATTTTCAAATATTTAGAATATTTTAAAATGTTTATTTTTCGTTTTTAATTTAATTTCGAAATAAAATTAATAATATTTTAGATACAGACTTCTTAATATATTTATCATTCCCCCATCAAAAAAAAAAAAAAATAAAAATATATATACATGAAGTTAGCAACATGAATAGCGCGGACCATTTAATAAAAATTCTAATAAAATGTTTTATACTTAAAGATTTTTAAAATAATAAAAAATTGATTGATATTTTCTATGTACAAACAAAGACAGATATGAATTAATAAAAATTGTAAACGTCCCATTCAATTTATTAATATTCCCAGATAAACTCGTTTCTTATATTCTTAAAACAATATTCACAGTCCATAAATAATATTTTTACCGACCGACGATAGTAAGGGAGATATTGTTTTCACACCAAATTTCAGATGTGGAGATTTTTTACATATCTCCATGAATTTGTTTTATCCTCGGGAAAAATCATCTTCCTTAATTTTTTCTTAATTTAAAATTATATGACGTCACCCAGCCCTTCAGGACGTCACAGTCAGCTCCTAGTTATATATTATAAATAAAATAAAATTAAAATATTTATGTTATATGCCTATCTGTTTTTGATTGAATTAATAGATACATTTAAATTATTTGAAATTGTTTCTGTAGCTGGAAATTAATTTATTTCAAACCGTCGGTCGGTTCTGTGCCTGGCCAGAGGTCAACTTATTCAAATTCTGCCTACTTAAATTACTTATTTTTTTTTTCTTTAATATAAACTAACCATCAGAAAATGGTTACCTCCAATCTCATTTAATTAATCTTCAATAATAAATTGTCTCATTTTTTTTAATCGAAATTTTGTGTTTTATCTTCTTTCAGTTTGTGATTAATATATGCATATTTTACTGGCCTTTTTCAATATTCTTTTTGATTATAAATGTTGTTTTTTAATTTATTTTTATTTTCATTTAGAGTACATCACATTTAATTATAATAAATAAATAAATAAGTAATTAAAATTTATATATATATATATATATAACGAAAAAAAGAATAATAAAAATATTTAAGTAGTAATAGATAAAACAAAGTGAAAATGTATAATAAAAATTTACATTTTATTATAGGTTTATTGCTTATATTGTAAGATAATATTTTTATAAAAATTGTAATTTTAAGATTTTTAATTAAAATTATGAATTAACTAATAATTTAGTCATACAATTAATCTTTTAAAATTATATATAAAAAAATATATACTTATTTATATATATATATATAATAAAATCACATATCCAGAAATTAATATAAGGAAGTAAAAATTATTGATTCTTGTCCCACACCTTAATTAAGAAAAATAAATTTTTTCTATTACGTAAATTCCTACTTAATATATGTCATATTTTTTTTTCTAAATCATACATTTTTTAGTAATAAAATGATTAAATGGTTTATTATTATCTTTTTTTTTTTGGATTTGTTCAATTATTAATGAGCTTAACGATTTTGTCGGGCCAGATAAAGAAGGAAGTTAATTATTTTTATGTTCATAATTTTTGTCTAATTAGTGAAAATTTAAATTTCTAGTTATTAAAATAATATATATATATATATATATATATATATATATATAAGAAAAATTGTTTGCTTGTCAGATATTTGATAAGCTGGAATCAGTGATTGGATAGTCAGCTGCCCCCACTCCTTCCATCCCTCATTTGGGGCACCGAATCTTCTATAAATGATGGCTATCACACCTTCTCACTTACTCTACGCCAATTAGAATTTATTTATTTACCGGTTTTATTAATGAAATTAAGTATTAATTTTTCAATGAATATTAAAAATTCTAAAGAACAAGTAAAAAAATATATATATACTTTTGTATATAATGAAATAATATATAATAGAGATAATAAATTTGAATTTAAATTTCTTATTTAATTAGTTTCATTTTAATACTCTCTTAAAAAATACATTTTTAATGAATGTTAAATAAATTCAAATTTAAATTATATAGAAATATCATCTTGATTAAAAAGGAGATCTCTATTAGATTATGTTATTTGAAATCGAATATTATTGTTGATTTATAAAGATAAAAATTCTTTTAAAAATTACTTTATAAATCCAAATAGAAAAACACAACAACAGTTATTGTATATTGGTTACCCTTGATAGAATAACTAATTAATTCGATTAATATTTTTTAATTATATAAATAAAATTGTTTGATTTTTACATGAGGGTCACCGAGAAGAATAATGTTGATTGGGGGGTGGGGGGCGGGGGAAGAAAAGAGATGATTGCAACGTTGAGTTCATGCATGCTATGCGTGGTTACAGTTCTAGAAAGTATTTCCATTTGTAAAGTCTTCCCACGTCTGTTTGACCATATTATTCAAAATAATTCATTCTACATTAAAAAAAATTTTTTTTTTTAAATTTTTTATCAATATTTTAATAAATAACCATTGAAAGTTATTATATATATAAAAGTCCTAATGTCTCATTCCTTGCGTAACCACATAAGTTGGCCTAATGACACTAGGTGGCGTCTTTCGACTTGGGTCTTTCAAAAAAAAAAAATGTCTATAAATGGTAATTGTATACTAGATTTCGTATTATATATCTTATATATAAAATTCTCATGTCACAATGTTCGTTACCATACTCCTCCAAAAGCATATGTGTATGTAGACAAGATTATTAAAAAACGGTTAAAAAACTATTTAATTAGTTTGCTGCAAACCATGATAAATTCATTTTAAAATGAAATTGATAACACCGTTTGCACCAGGTTCGACTAGTCTATAATATTCTTTATTTCTTTATTTATATATTCTTTCACAAATCCAATCTTTCATTCTTTGAAATGTTCTTAAAGAATATTTTAAATACAAATTGTCTTCATAAAAAAACTATTATTATTATTATTATATTAATTTATTATGAATAATTTTCAATAATATATATATAAGATATATTAATATGCAATTAAATTTTATGAATTTGGAAATAAAATATTTATGAATTAATTTTTTTTAACCGTAGGCATTGGTTAATATATACAATTAATTTTTTTTTTATTTGTTCATTTATAAGATATATTTATATATATGCAGGTATATTTAAAACTAAAATTGATTAAAAATTAAAAACAAAAAATAAAGATTTAACAAAAATTATTTAACTGTAAACACACATAATATACAATTTAATAATAATGCTTTATTCATTTGCTTAAATCTTATTTCAATAAATAAATAATTTAACCATAATTAGAAGGGTTATGCGTTATACGTAGTATTTATGTTTAGTTTAGTTAGTTTTCAAAAAATAAAATAAAATATTTATATTTCTCATAATTGATTACAATTTATTCATAGGGAAAGGAGGGAGGAATTCTTTTGTGATTATTATTTATATGGTATACCCCTAATATAAAAATACCAATTAATTTTAATGATGAATATTTTAATTTTATTCAGGAAATTAGATTAAAACTTGAAGCACCTGGAAGATACCGTTTTCTATACTTTAAATGAAATTATTTAAAAAGACAACGATTTATACATTTTATTAAGAATAAAAAAAAAAAAATTAATTTCATATCTCTAATATAAATATTTGAAAATATAATTTGATTTAGAAAGTAATTATTTTTGGAAAAAAAAGAAAAAAAATTAAATATAAATTTTATTCAAATAACGAAAAAGATTTTTTGTATTTATATAAAATATGATAATTAATATATAAATAATTTTTATAATTGAAGGTAGAGTGCCAATTTTAGTTATTCACACAAACAATTGCTTAAATTATATTAATAAAATTTCAGAATTAACTCCTATGATTATCTAGTATATCTTATTTGAGAAAAATTTATAAAAAAACATTTGAATTATACTAAAAGCTTAATTTCATTTGTTTTTGTAAATGAATATACATTTTCTATAAATCTTTCAAAAAAAAAAAAATAAAAATGTTTATTTTAAATTTTAATTCTTTTGTTTATTTGTCTCTTTATTTATTTAGTACCTGAAACAGCGAACTATCGCTCGACCCTTTAAAAAATAATGATTTACAATTTTTTAATTATGTATTACAATTAAAATGAATGGAACTGGGAGTCCTCAATAATAATAAATAATAATATTAATAAATATTAATTAATATTTTAGTGAAAAAATATTCAAAATTATAAAACTATCTAAAAATTAATTTATAAAAGAACAATGAATGAATAAATTAATATAAATTAGTAATTTAATAAAAAATAAACACGCAAAAATAGATTTAAAAAAATAAATAAATAAAATTAACTAATAAAACTTTACAAGAATTAACAAAAAATTAAACGACAAAACATATTAAAAAATTTCAAATATTTTAAAGGAGTACAAATCAGTTCGGTTGAATGGATATAATACATATAAGTATGTGTAATTTATTATTATAAATAAAAAAATAATTTTTAAATTGTTAAAGCTTTGGTGATTGTTTTTATTTATATGGGAATTTTGTAAATTAAAAGCATATATTGATATTTTATTGTAAATTTATTCAAAAAATTTACAATGTTAGGATTGCAGAAGAGTCAATCGATACGTTGTGTATTTTTTGTGGTTTTATTTACAAAATTCTCTTAAAAATAATTTTTGTTTAAATAATTTTACTTTATCATGTCTAAATTAAAATTAGTTATAGCTAGTAAATTAAATAAATTAAATAAATTTAAATAAAAAATAAACATATCAATAGTTTGAGTTCGATTAATTTGTGATATAAAATAATGCAAATAATAATAAAATGTTTGCTTCAGGATAATATATGTATGTATAATCAAATAAAAAATAAAATCGTAATGATAATCATTCATAAATATTTTTTAATAATTTTAAGCTATCTTTTATATATATTTATTTAAATAAATATATATTTAAATAAATGAATATTTTTTTATGACTTTTTTAGTGGTGTTAAATTTGTATTAATTAATATTTATTATAATCTTTAATGATAATAAACCTTTACGGCCATAATAGTGTGATTTAATTATATTATTATCAAAAATGTTTATGTTAATATGCTTAAAGAAATGTTTAATACACGAAATCGACTCAGGCGATCAATTAGCAGGCAGTCGTTTAATAAGAGATTGAATTATTATATGATGCAAGGCACAATCGGTGAAATAGAATTTGCCTAGGCATAAGCCATTTGGCTCAATCTTTATTGGACAAATAGCTTTCTTTAATTATTACAGGATCCAATTACGAAATTATTCAACAAATTTTTTGTTCTTTATTGTTTGTCATAACTTCAGTGCAGTTTTGAGTTGATCTAAATTAATGTAAATGTCAAAATAAAAATCCGTTTGATATAAATAAAATAAATAAATTATAAAAATCCGAAGATGTACCAAATGGTGGAATCTTATCTGAGAAATTATTAGAAAATGTACCCATTGGCATTGAAGAAACATTACCCAGCACATCAAATGATATAATTTTTCCAAAAATATTAGAAAAAAAATGATTGTGAAGATGGCATTAATTTTTATTGTTGTGCGGATTGGCAATGCTTAACATGCAATAAAAACATGCATTTAATTTGTGGTGAACCAAAAAAGATTCCGATGAACAAATAATTTACCAGGCGTAGAGGTATGAAGCCGGAATTCCCCTATAGATGGTGCTCGTTATTAGTTTAAAGATAATAATACCGCTTCTGTAGCGCCATCTTCTCCCCTTAACAGCTGACGAAGTTTGTCAACACACAATAACCTAAGTTTCATACACGGGTGTATTTTTCTATAACCTCGAACATGTCAAGTTTTGTGCCTACGAAATATGATATGCGGACAGCATTTGTTTTCTGCTATCATTTGATGAAAATCGCAAAGAATACTTGTCGAAGCATACGGTGAACATGCTCTTGGCAAAACTCAACGCTTTAAGTTATGTAAAAAATTTAAAGTGGTGATTTTAAGGTGAGAAACGAAGAGCGTGGGAAATCCCTGTAAAAGGGTATAATATATTATGAGCTACTAAAACCTGGCGAAACGGTTAATATTGATCGCTACTAACAAAAAAGTGGTCGATTTGAATCGAACAATTCGTGAAAAACGACTGGAATATGCAGAAAGACAACATAAAGTCATTTTGCTTCATAATAATGCCCCCTCACACATAGCAAAACGAGTCACGGATAAGATCGAGGCGTTCCATTGGCATGCGGCTTATTCTCCAGACTTGGCTCCACTTCGCTTCATTGGGTCAACACTTTGATTCGTATGAAAATGTACGAAAATGGCATAACAACTGGTTCGCTTCAAAGGAAGAATTGTTTTTTTGGCGTGGCATTCATAACCTGCTGAAAGGCGGGAAAAATGTATAAATTAATTTAATCGAATGATAAATAAGAAATATTCAGGAATTTCTTTTAATATTATATTAGTTAACATTTATTATTTAATCAAATTCAAGCATTTACAATGTTAAGTTTTCACCATTGTGAACATACAATAATAATAATAATAATAATATATTATATATAATGAACAAACGAAAGGTTTATTGAATGTTAAAATATATAATAAAAACCATCCTATTTTTTCTCAATTGAAGGTTTCATAGGAGAGATAAACATCTATTTTATATAAATGACAAAGAATTATAGGTTCTGCGACCGTTTAATTTAATATATATTACAAAAAGAATCCACCACTCATTATTGGAGATATCAAGTCGTTTCTGTTAACCTCGGCTGGTCATCCCACACTACAAGAATATCCATTAATTTCACTGTTTTCCAACGTTTTCCATTCAATTACACAATCACAATAGTAGAAACTTATTCCAAGCCGATGAATGAATCATGAGCTAAGATCAGATCGTTAATCTAAAAAAAAAAAAAAAAAAAAAACGTTCTAACAAGAAAGGGTTTTTGAAAACGTTCACCGAACAACAATTAGAAATGTGAATATAATGTGTTTAGTAAAGTGTAAATAGATAAATGACTTTTGGAATAATTTCTACTTTATTAGAAATATAATTAGATATAATATAAGTAGATTGAAAGAGGATTGTGGAGTGATTACTCTTCTCTGGTAGGTGGAGTTAAGTTATCTCAGGCCAATTTCTTTTATAATGACTCGGACAAACCGTCACACGGAGAAAAATCGACTTCTATTCAAATCGGATGTGATCTGACTTTAAATACAGACCATTCCATTTATTCTTTCACTTGTGAATATATTTCAAATAAAATTCGCACATAAACATCAGACAGAGGGTTTATTATAACGTGCCAGGAAGAAGAATCTACTAAAGAAAAAAACAGAAAATAAAGAACAAATTAATAATGCAAACGATGAAATTACACAGTGATGAATTTGTTTCAATTATATAGGGGCTGTATAATTTTTATTCATGGCACATTGCTTTGCAGTCTGTGTTTAAGTTCTTCAGTACTTGAAAAGAACCGTTTCGAAGGATGACTGACGTCAAACGATTTATGTTTGTGTGTGTCAATATTACATTTACAATACAAAAGTTAACCTTAAATTAAAGAGATGCGTTTAGTTTTTAGGTGAAATATTTAACTGAATTGTAATCTATTTACACAAGAAGAACAAGAAGAAAATTTGTTAATCAAAGTATTACTACTATATTAGAACTAAATTTTTATAATTTATATGTAGGATTATTGTTATTCAGAATTAAAATGACACTAAAACACAATTATTTTAATTTATATCATATTTTATGACTTTTGATATATCTAAATACTTGCTATTATATATTAAGCCGAATATACATATTTATCATCATTTTAAAAAGAAAATTTTTAGAAAATTTTAATGGATAACAGGTTAATTTTTACTATCTCGCCAGAGATAGTATTGCGATCACGAAAATTGTCGATGTTGAGATTTTGATGTTTTTAAACGTTTTGAAAGTACCTGAATCATTTTCACTTGTAAGGTTGAGAAAAATGTCTATGTGTGTATGTATGTAGACAAGATTACGCAAAAACGGTTTGAGCTAGAATCATGAAATTTGGTATACGGGCATTATTCAAAATTCGTAGTTTTCTATCAACTTTTGAGAAATATAGCTCAACCGGAAGAAGGTCCTTACCTACAACGTTTTGATTTTTTTTCCTCTAAAGTGACCGTAAAAATAAAGATATAGGTTTGATAGTTTTACACATGATTAAAAATTGTATAAAACTGCTATATATAGAATTTCAGCTTGATGGAATCGCTTAACGTACCAGAATTAATTTTTTAACACTGCAAATCTCACGCGCCAACACGTGACGTGGTGCCATCAACAAAGCGCTGGTTTAATAAATATTATTTATTAATTTTAATTTATAATTTATAATTAATTAAATTTAATTTAAATATAATATCTTATGTTTTTTAATCCAATTCAAATTGCGAGATAGTCGAGCGGAGACACTCCAGCTTATTACCGACCGACGATAGTAAGGGAGGTATTGTTTTCACACCAAATTTCACATGTGGAGATTTTTACATATCTCCACGAATCATGCATTTTCTAAACAGAAAAAAGTATTTTTAGCATGATGTCTGTCCGTCCGTCTGTCCGTCCGTCCGTCCGTATAGATGTGTACAGCCTGAACGGCTCAACCGATTTTGATGAAATTTGGTATATTTACTTAATACATCAGTGGGATGAATTGATCAACTTTTGGTGCAATTCCGGAAACCGGAACTGGTAGTATTAGCGATCGACGATAGGAAGGAAAGGGTTATTTTCACACCAAAGGAGATTTTTTTATATATCACCACGAATCATGCACTTTGTATTGGTTTTATCCTCGAGAAAAATCATATTTATTAGTTTTTTCTTGATTTAAAATTATATGACGTCATCCAGCCATTCATGACGTCACAGCCTGTTCTTACATATATATTATAAATAAAATAAAATTAAAAATGTTTATATTTATTATTTATGTATCCATATCTGTTTTTTATTACATTAATAGATATATTAAAATTATTTGAAATTGTTTCTGTAGCTGGAAATTAATTTATTTCAAACCGTCGCGTCGGTCGGTTCGGACCTGGCCACAGGTCAACTTATTTTTACTTTTTCAATTCTTAGAAAAATTAAATAAGTGTAAGGTTAATAGTATTTAGAGATAACATGTTTCATTATTTCCCTTCGCATATGAATTTAAATTAAAATTTTTCAATTATAAAATAATCAGTTTCTTGATATTTATATCTCATACTATGTGTGTATATGTATAATATCATAGGCCCTAGTAGCCCTTAGTATTTTCTAATCTAATCTAATGAACAATTGCAATACATAAAATAATAAAATATAAATTGAATAATTTCAATTTTGTGATTTTTTTTGTTATCAATTTTAGCATATCATTAGTAATTATAATTATATTTTGTAAAATTGAAAATATTAATTATTTTCATTGAAGCATGAAAATTGCAATCATTGGAATATTTCACTTGGATTTAATCTGTCGGTAGTTTTATTTTAATTTTTCTTGTTTTGTTTTTAATATATATGAGGATTTTTAATATAAATAACGGCAAATATGAACATTGGATGGGGGGGGGGGGGCATAGGCTTTGGCACGCAAGGGTCGCTCGTCTCGCCCAGCAGGCTTTAGAATATTCTAATTAATCCCATAGAAGACCTACCTACCTGGTGAATAATGCATTTGGCCAAAATTAACTTATTTAAAAGAAAAATGAATTCATTATCCCAAATGGACATGATTTATATCTTTTTTTCTCATTTTTAAGGATAGATTCCAAATTATATGAAGAAAAAGTTCATATTTCATCTTCTATAATGCCACTACTTTTATAATATAAACAGGTGGTAAACAAATGAATAGCTGAAATTAAAATTCTTAATTTACTAAAGAGGATTAAAAATTTTTATAGTTCCTTCATTAAGGAGTCATGTTTTATTATAATTATTATTATGATTATTATTTTGTTTGAAATTCAAAAGAAAATTAGTAAGTAAATCTAATTTATAAAATAATAATTATACTTACAATTTAATCTCATTTCTTTTCTCAAAAAATTATACAAACAATATTTAAATAATAATAATAATAATTATGGTGTGGAAATATATATGATTTAATTATGTTAAAAATTCTATATACTTTAATATATACATACATATATTTAGAGTAGAATAGAGAATAGGATTCTGCGAAGCGCGCGCGCGTGCATTTATAGGCCAAAGAAAGATGAGGTCACCGGGGAATGGCGGAGATTGCATAACGAGGTATTGCATGATCTCTATGCATCTCCAGATATAGTTAGAATTATAAAATCGAGAAGGCTGCGGTGGGCAAGGCAAGTGGCTAGAATGGGAGAAGATAGAAAAATAGATTGATAGGGAGACCGAGTGGGAAACGTCCGATTGGAAGACCAAGGACACGGTGAGTGAATAATGCGGGAAGGGACTGGAGGGTTGTAGCTCAGAAGAGGAATAATTGGAGGGGTATGGTTGCTGTCTCCAAGAACTTTCGAGTTCCGTAGAGTCACAGTGAAGTGATAGATATAAAGAGTTCTGCATGGAACACAACAAATGATAATCTGATGGAGCAAGATCAGGGCTATATGGTGGCTGGTATATATATTATTTAAAAAAAGATTTAAAAAATGATTAAGGATTAAATATACATTTTCAAAATGAAAAGTTGATAAAATTAGTTAAAAAAAAAAGAAAGAAGATTTTTATTAAAAATAGAGAAAAAAATGAACCAATGAAATGAATAATATCTTAATTTGATTAGTACAAGAAAAATTCATGTGAGGTCAGTGATCCCTTTCCATTAGTAATCTTTTGTTATAGTAGGGAAGCAATCTGCCAGGTGGTATAATAGTCTTAACCCGGTCTCCACTAATTCCAAACTACTTATTAAAGCGTGCACACTTAAACCCAAATTACATTTGTGATTGTATTATATATATATATATATATATATATCTCGTACCTACGAGCGATTGTTTCTATTCAAAAGCCTCGGCGTCCTCCACAAATGAGATGCTATCTTACGCTGTTTGACTTATAATATATATACAAAGGTAGGAGCGTGGATAATGACCTAAACATTTCAAAAAAAAAAAAAAAAAAAAAAAAAATCCAACCAAGATTAGCCTCGCAGAAAATAAAATCTTCCCCCCCCACAGACACATACATAAATACACACCTATAACTGAATGAAACAATTGAAAAAAAAAACTGATTATTTTTTGATTTTGATAAGAAAAATAATAACAATTTTATTATACTTGAATAAAATAGTATAAATGTAATAAAAAATTAATATTGATGTTTTCAAATCAAATTAATAATTGTATCTTTATTAATACTAGAAATACTTACTAGTATATAAGTATATTCTCGCGTATATTTCAAGTTCAAGCAAAACAAAAAAAATGGTTTATTGAACTTATTATCTAATTTAATTAGTGAACTCTATTTTATATTTTAGATGTGAAATTAAATTTTATTATGTTTTAGTTTTATTTTATTTTGTTTGTTAGATAATATAATGAAGATAGAATGAAGTAAAATTGTAGGTGATATCAAGATAGGAAGTGAATTTAAGGGATCCATGCAATAGCCACGCAAACTTACACGCACCTTTAAAATAAAAATTTTTAATTTAATAGATAATAAATTATATTATCACAACTATGATATAGCGATATAAGATATATTATACTGTAGTTTCATTTTATTAAACTATTAAGTATATTTTATCATTTTAAAATTTTATTATATATAATAGTAGAACTATCAGAAACTTTCGAAATTCGGAATGGGTTAAAACAAGGAGACGCATTAGCACACTAAATCTTAACATACAAAATATAGAATTTGAAAATGTAGAAAAATTTAAATAATTAGGTTCTGTAATAACGAAAGTTAATAATATTCGAGAAGAGTTTAAAGCGAAGTTACAATCGGGAAACGCCTGTTATCATGCCGTAAGGGGCCTATCGAGTCAAAATTATTATCAAAGGGGATAAAAATTAAAATATATAAAACAATTATTTTACCGGTTGTATTATAGGCGTGTGAGGCATGGTCTATGACCTTAGGTGACGAGAGTATTTGAGAATAGGATTCAGCAAAACATTTATGGGCCAAAGAAAGATGAGGTCACTGACTGCATAACTAGGAATTGCCTGACCTCTATGCATCTCCAGATATAGTTAGAATCATAAAATCGGTGAGCAGGACACGTGGCTAGAATGGGGGAGGAAAGAATGGCGAAAAATATATTGGGGGGGGGGGAGATCGAGTGGGAAACGCCCGCTTGGAAGTCCGAGGACGCGGTGGTTGGATAATGTAGGAAGGGACGTGAGAAAGATGGGAGAGGATAGGGATTGGAGGGTGGTGGTTCAGAATAGGGACACTTGGAGGAGTGTGGTTGCTGCGGCCAAGAACTTTCGAGTTCCCTAGAGCCACAGAGATGATGATCTTAATGAATAAGAGTTTTGATAAATACGGTAATTATTATCAGCAAATCATTAAAAAAAATAAAAACACACTCTGCATATATTCTTTTTAAATAAATAATATTATCAGTAATTAAGTAAGTAATTATTAATTACTAAAATTTAATTTTATTTTTTAAATTTAAATTTAAATTCAAAATATTTTATTATTTTTTATATTAAGAACGGTGCATTAAGTAGGTATACTTTATATGAATAGATAAGTACATATTATATTATATTATATTATATTATTCATACAATATAATGTATGTAATTTTTAACCGATTTATTTCTAATGACTCTCTCCCGCCCCTAATAGAATATCCAGCAATGGCTTCCGTCAAAGGGTATAATAAACGGAAATAAAAGGCATGACGATAACTTCTCCCCGGCCCATTTACTAGAATCGTATGATTACTCTGCGCTAGCAACATTAATTAATGACGGCGTCAGGAAGTAGCGCGGCGCTGCATGCGGCGCCTCCTTCTAATTAAACGATCAGATTCGTGAAACAAGTGGCTATGCGCTTCTACGCTTTTATACTACTTTAATACTATCCCCACTACTATTTATATAATATACACCCTCTCCCCTTCTCTCCCTCCACCCATCCACCCACCCACCCATACACACGATGTCGTCCATTTCATTTTTCTATCTCTTTTACGTACTTCAATTCTTTGTTCTTTTAATGATAAATTAATAATTAAGAGCTTCGCTCTGGCTATCAAGTGAGGAAGATTTCAAGATAGGTTTTAATATTTTTTTTTTTTTCATACTTTCGTATAGACAAATTAGAATCTTTTAATTAGTAAATAATAGTGTTCATTCTAAATGGAGTCGCTGGCCATTTAACTAAAAAGCATGTTTTTCCAAATCTGCTAACAAAATGTTTATTTCAATTACTATAATTTGGATCAATCATTGAATTTTATTCTGATTATTTTAAATAATATACAAAAAAAAAAAATATTCCATGGCTGTTCGAAATTTTCATTTGATACCAACTGAACCGATTTGAAAAAAAAAATAAATAATCTACTTAATCAATTACTTTTTTGGTTAAAATTTAATTTCAATTGAAATAAAGGGAAGCGAGGTGGGGTGGGGGAGGAATAAAGAAAAAGCTTATTAATAATTGATAATATTAATAATAATAATTATAAAGTAAAAAAAATTAAAAAAAATAATATGAAATTCAAATAATGAATTACTTATATCAGGTATAAATAATATTTTTCTTAAATGAAAATCAATGATATTGGGAAAAAAATTATATTTAAGTTGAATTGAGGATTTTAATACTACTTAAGTATTATTATTAAATAGGAGAGAAAAATGTTAATTTTAAAAGAAAATCCTTTGGCTAATTATAATTACTTAATATACATATTAACATTATATGCAAGAAATTCTATTCTAAACAAAAGAAACAGAATAAAATTTTATACATTTTTCTCTAACAAATTAAGTACCTATTTACTTACTTAAAAATATTTTTACTAGTAATATATAAATTTGTGTTTGATTATTTATCAACCAATTTTCCACTTGTTGCATGTTTGTTATTTTAATTTAATTTGTTTTGTAGAAAAAATCTGGAGTGTCTCGACTCGACTATTGGATTAATTAACACACATATATATTATATTTAAATTAAATGTTACAAATTAAAATTAATAAATAATAATATTTATTAAACCAGCGTTTATTGATGGCACCACGTCTACATACACACACACACATACACACAGACACTTCAGGAACCTTCAAAACGTATAAAAACATTAAAATCTCGATATCGAAAATATTCGTGATCGCAATACTATCTCTGCCAAGATAGTAAAAATAACCCTTTTATGCATAATTAACCAAAAGTCCACATTATTCCATTTGCCTGATTATAATATTTATGGATAACAATATCTGCCATTAATCAGAGTTTTTCTTAAATTAATAATATAATTATTTAAACTATAAAACTAATTCCGCTCATTTATTTATTAACTGAATGAAATTATATTTAAAACAAAAACTAACAAAAATATTCGATAGAATTGACTAATTAAAAATTATGGAGTATATTTACATAGTAAAAGTAAATAAATATATTTATAAATTTTAATTAAAATAATTTAGATATATTTATAAAATTAAAAATATATAATAATTTGGTATATATATTTTTTCAAAATAATAATTTTAAATTATTATATTTATAGAGTATAAATAAATTGAATAAATATTTTTTTCATGTTTGATATATTATGTAGTATGTATTTTATTATTTAAATTTTTAAATTTTTAATTTTTAATTTTTAATTTTAATATTTATTTTAATAATTTGTGTCATTTTAGGGAAATGGTTGGCAAGTCAAACTACATGACTTCAATGTGAATATCATTACTTGGGGAAGATCACCCCAGGATAATTTTCGTTTTTAAGGGTTGTTCAATACGAGTCATAGGGGGTAGAAAGATGCCGCGATAAGCAACTGACTTCTTGCCAATTCAATAGGATAGAAAGGGGAAATATTAGGCTTTTATTTTCGTTCACTCTAAATAGCTGATAAAAATTATAGGGGTCACTAGAAAGTAACGAACATGTTTTTATCTCTACTCAAAGAATAGAATTGCTAACTTGAAAAAAGAATTAAAGAGAGAGAGGAGAGAGAGAGAGAGAGAGAAATAACAATGGAGGGTTGTTATATTAGTTTTTGAAAATTACTTTATTAGGGATTTTTAAATATTTTATAAATCTATTTCACATAAATTAAAAACATAGAGAGAAACTGATTGATTTTTATATATTTATAAAAAATTAAAAATATAAAATATAATAAATATAGATAAAATAAATAAATAAATAAAAGTTGCTGTTAATCAATTTATTGGTGGATAATTTTTAACTATGAGAGAATTAGCTTTTGAATACAAAAATAAAAGTTTGATACAAATTAAGTGTTATATTATATTAATGATAAAGAACTTTATAGGAAGCGGACACTTTAATAATAATTAATAATATCTAATAAAGATACATGTTTGATAGTTTTTCACATGATTAAAAATTGTATAAAACTGCTATATATAGAATTTCAGCTTGATTGAATCGCTGAAAGTACTCTGGTATTAATTTTTTAACACTGCAAATCACGCGCCAGCGCGTATCGTGGTGTCATCAACAAAGAGCCAAACATGCGCTGGTTTAATAAATATTATTTATTAATTTTAATTTATAATTTATAATTAATTAAATTTAATTTAAATATAATTAATATATGTTATTTAATCCAATTCAAATTTGCGAGATAGTCGAGTGGAGACACTCCAGTTTATTTTTTATTTTTAATTTAATTATATAATTATAGCATTAAAACTCTTAACATTTCTCTCTTTCGATGATTAATTATCAAATGAAAAAGAAAAAGAGAAAAATATAATAAATGAGTAAAACGTAAACGGAAATTAGTATGAGAAAAGAAAGTATTACAATTATACAATTGTTCAAATTCCGTTTCTATGAGTATCCCCTACCTGGGTTTTTCGTATGATAATATTTTCCTTTTTTTTATAATTTATAATAATAAATGAAATTAAATTCGTTTCTTATTGGGGAATGATCACTTTTATAAATGAGTGAGTGTTGTGTGTTTGGCTTCCGTCTTAGAAGAAGCGAATTGTTACTAGGTTCATTGGATGGACCTTAAGCTATAATTTAAACTAAACGTGCTAGTGAATCAAAATTTTGGTGTTTAATATTTTTTTATTTAAATTTTGACCTTATTATCATTTACGTAATATTCAAGTTTTTAATTAAGTAAAAAAAAAAACAAATAAAAAATAATTTTAAATAATAACATATTAGGGAAAAAATCAAAATACTTGTAATAAAGGAAGCTTCAAATTTCTAGGGTTCATAATATAAATAATTATGTGAATAGTTAAATGAAAAAATAGTTTAGAGTTAATAAGTTAATTTTCATAAAATAAAGAGTATTATAATTATATATTATATATATCTATATATTATAGATTATAATTTGAAGAAAAATATAAAATATTATCAACAACTGAGAGAGAGAGAGAGATAATAATATTCGGCAAGATAATTTTCTTTTTAATAATAATAAGTTCAAGTTGAATGAATGCTTTTTCTTTATAGTATTAAAACTATAAAGATTTTAAAAAAGAATTAAGATACTATTATATCTAATAAAATTTTACGAATGGGTAGATACATATATATAGGGTGACCCAGCCAGTAGTTGAACAAATAAAGCCAGTTTACCACGGATCCTGTTGTAAGTTCTATACTATTAGCCGTAAAACTAAGCTAATGGATTTTTAACAAAGCTTTATTATTGTAGTTATTTAAAAAAATATTAGACAGTGCTTAACTGAAAAATAAAAAGCAAAAAAAAATTAACAACATTTTTTATGATTTTATCCCAGTGGTTGAACAGACATGTCCAGTTTTTGAACGCTCGATATTCCAGTAATTGAACACCCGTTATTTCATAGTTTTTTTTTATTTTAAGTTTAAGTACACATCCAAAACGACTTAACAAATATCTAGGCCTATAGCTTGAGCACTCATAACACAATACAAGACTGATACACATTCCAAACATTGCTCAATGTTTAAATTATAATAGTAATAATAATAACAATAATACATATATTTATTTATTTATTTATTTATTTCAAACAAACACCAATCGGCAATATACACATATGATACAAAATTAAAAATATTTTTAAAATTTTTTAAACTTTTGATACGAAATTGCTTTGGGAGTCGAGTCCCGTTACTGCATACAGATTCCTGGTTTTACTTTACTTTACTTTAGGCGAGTCCGTTGCTTGAATTGCACTAACATTCAATGCTGAAGGTGAGGCATCAAAATTATGATTAATTTCGGGCTCTTTTTCAATACACTCAGACAAAAGGCCATTTGTCTGAGTTTCATTAAGACATTTGCTCCGAAGCCTTTTCCAAAACTGAAATAGTTCACGAGCCTCAATATTACCCTCCCACTCCTCCCCTGCACTTTTCTAAATTCTTCAGGCGTACCCTTGGGGAAGAGGGATTCAAGGTATAAGAGGGATTGAACATTCAGAGTCTGGTGATCTTCGATGGCGGGCAACGTTCACCACTGTTCAATTACTGGAATTTGTGCATTTTAACAGTGCCATTAGTTGAACAGTGCGTTTAAAGCTCTAAAAAATAAAAAATATCTATACCTTAATATCATGCTTCAAAATGTAGTCCTTTAGCTTTAATTTAAGACCAATTCGGTAAAAATAACCCTAAAAATGACTAGGATGCACGTGGATTACTTTTACTTACCGTATTTTCAGTAGACTAGTCGTGAATGCAAAAACAAGCATTTCATTTGAGAAAAAAAATAATATCTCTGAGTACTTAAGTCACGTGCAGCAGACGATAGGTGTTTCAGTTGTGACAACATAACAACTTAAAAATAAAATAAAATTTCACGTTCCAAGCATGTTTCCTCTTGAGATTTTGGCGGATTTTTGGTAATTTGTTCAACTACTGGCTGGGTCACCCTATATATATATATATATATATATTATAATATAAAAATTTAACTGGTTAAAATATAGAAATTTTATATATTATTATTATTATTAAAATAAACTAGGACGTGTATATGATTTAAATTTGACTTCAAGGTAATAAAGGAAGGAAGATGCGGGTATCAATTGTCAGAAACTTTTGAAATTCCGACTGGGTTAAAACAAAGAGACCCACTATCAACAATTTTATTTAATTTAGTACTGGAATATATGATTAGACAAATTGGGGAAAAATCAAATAGAATTCATTTAAACTAAAATTTTCAAGTATTAAGTTACGCGGACGACTGAAATATAATAGGAGATTCGGTAATTGCTATTAAAGATTGTGTAGAAAAATTAATCGAAGCAGGAAAAGAGGTGGGGCTTGAAATTAATAATGATAAGAAAAAATATTTAGCAACAAAGAGAAACAAAGTCTTGACATACAAAATGTAGAAATATTTAAATATTTAGGTTCTATAATCGCGAAGGATAATAATATTCGAGAAGAATTTGAATCGAGGTTGCAATCGGGTAACGCCTGTTATTATGCATTAAAGAGACATATCTCGTCAAAATTCTTATCAATGTAAATCAAAATTAAAATATATAACATAATTATTTTGCCTGTTGTATTATTTTAATTTGAGGCATGGTCAATGACCTTAGGAGACGAGAGTAGATTTAGAATATTTGATAATAGGAGCACCACTTATGGGTCAAAAAAACATGACGTCACCAGGGAAACTTCATATCGAGGTATTGCATGAGCTCTATGCATTTCCAGAAATAGTTAGGATTATTATTCAAATATATTCCGGACCTGGAAAAGCGATTTTCTCTAGCTCAAAACGATGGGACTGATAATGAATCAATTCAAGATCCGAGATCAAAATTGGGAAGTTACTTGATAAAAGTAGCCCCTCCGAGAGATCAAGAAAATCAAGGTAAATGTTGTTGTTGATTCCGTTCTACTGATCATAGCCCACTTGATAGGCGCTGTCATTGCGTATCATGTACAAAAGTCAGTGGGTTTATTTCTTTTTTCTTTTTTTTTTTTTACTAAAAAAAGGAATATAGAAAATTGTATCATATTAATGTATAAAAATAAGATAATTATTAGTATGATGAAGAGGAGGGAGAGAGAGATTTGTGATTAAGATAACCAAGTGGGTGGACGACACTCCGGATGAAAGAAATTTTAAGTAGCCAGCTCCTTGTTTTCAACCCAGTAATTAATAATCTTTTTCCACAAAATTACAGAAATTATATTTTTTAAAAATTATACCTCCAATACTAATTGATATGCTAAACGTTAATGCCCTATTCATTATAGCCTGGTTTGCATGTTTAATGTTCCCATTTACCTTTTGGAACAATATAGTCTTTCAAATGAAAGAATTTTTTTTTTCGAATAGATAATTATAGAGAAATGCATTGGAAACAAAACAATAGAAAATGCAAACAGAATGAATGCTTCATTAAAATTTTTTTATTTTTTTTTTTTTTTTTTTAATATTATTAATTTTTTTTTTACCAATTTTTCTAACAAGATATTCAAAAATCATGAAAAAAGAAAAAATATTTCTGTTGATTATTAATTTATTTATTAAATATTTGGAATATTATTATATTTAATTAAATTTCAAATAAAAAATCTAGCTATTTCTTTTTTATTTTTTGGTTCATATAATATATGTATATTAGAAGTATACATAAATAATTTCGGGTTTTATTTTTCGAAAATTGAAAGTTTATTATAGAAAATAGGTTTTTTTTTATTTAAGGTTGAAAGTAAAATATATTGAACATAATCGCTTTTTTGATGCTATCCATGAATCAATCCATTTTTTGACTTCATTTTAATTATAGAAATGTTAGATATTCAAGCCATGTTGCGTTTACCGCAAGAGATGGTAAGCCGAAGGAGCAATGTCTGGGTTATACGGTGATGGGAGAGAATTTCCCATTTGAGAGTTTTTCTCAGAACGTTTTAACGGAGGCTGCAACATGTGGCTTAGCACATTATCTCGTCTCAAAATAAGTTTGTCGTCGGCTCGACGCATCAATTGTTCACCTTTGATCATTTGTGATGGACCTTTATCGATCATTGAGTCAAATTCTTCGTCTTCAAACAAACTTTGATAGTCTTCCGGGTCGTTTTTCGTCTTCCAAGGCATAAATGCCACTATAATTAAACCACGCAAACCAATTCTTTCAGATAAACTATGTTCAAGATAATATCTCATTAAAATAGGATGACTTCGTCGGTGTTTTTCATTCATGTGAAAATAATGAAGTAAGATTCCCGCAAAAACTCATCATTCGGTATAAAAGTTGACATTTACGGGGAACGTGGAAATTATGTTGTTTATACTTAATCGAAATGACAGATACTGAAATGAATGCCTACTGTTCAAACAAAAATTGAATAATAAACTATAATAATATAATATAATAAGTAGTGAGATCGATTGTCTGAAACCAACTTACTTACTTACTTATGTATGCACCTGGTAATATCACGTAATATCATAAAATTATAATATATAATTTTTAGTGATTTATTTTAATAATTATATTAATCACATATATTTTGAAGTGATGATTTTTTTTTAAAATATTATGATTTTTATATTTTTTAACAAATTTTAATGTTTTCAATAATATTTTTTTTTTTTAGATTAATAAGAATACTAATAATAATAATGATTTTCTTTTAAATTATAAATATTCTATCACTATAATTAACATATTTCAAGTTTATTTTAAATAATTTTACTATAAATTGAAACAAAATTGATTATTGTTCAAAAGCTTGAACAACCTGTCACACAAGAGACTTAATTTGCATTCCCAATTATAAAAAAAAAAAAAAATAATTATTAATTACTCTTCCATTAAATTAATATTCAAATTTTTTGCTTATCATAATTTCATCAGTACGTATATATACTTGAAAATATAAGTTATATCATTTAATAATAATATAGGTGTTACATACGTTTAGTATTATACTCATTTATATTCATATTTTTGAACCGGAATGTTTCTCTTAAATTAATTTTAATACAAATAAATAACTTCAGATGAGAAAGAGTGAGAGAGAAATATAAAGGTTAAAATAAAAATTGACTACTTACTTTTATTTTTCAGAATGGAACTTTTTGCATATCATTATTATGATACTTTGATATTTCTATGAAATACTTGTAATATAAAGAACAAAAACAAAAAGAAAATTAAAATACAATTAGAATGTTAAATTATAATTTAATTTCATCCTAAATCAATATTTATAACAAAATTTTAATTTTAATGGTATTTGGTCCCTGTGGTGAACTTTATAAAAGAAACTTACATTTCCCATTTCATTTTATGATCATTGAACAGGAATTTATCATTAATAAATAATTTTTTATTCTAATTAATAAATTAATACAATATTTATTTAATTTAAAATAAAAACTTAAAAAAATATATGTACAATATTTAAACAAATTATTGTTTATCTGTCTGTACTATTTGTGTATGTTTCTAACTAAACTTAAAATAAGATTTCAGATTCGCCCACTATTAAATTTCAAATAATATTAATATTCGTTAGCTTCTCCTCTAAGCATTGCATCTATCATATTTTTTTTTATTATTATCTGACTGAAAGTATTTTTCAACAATTTAATAAGCTGTAAAAGCTTCAATGATCTTTAAAAAGAGATATATATTATATATATAATTAATAAGCATAATAGTAAAAATAGATTTAATTCTATTCTCATTGCTTCCTTATTCAAGTGAATATACAAATATGGGTTTATTAATAAAAATCGCTTTGATAACTCTTATATGAATAATATTTATTAGTATAATAGGTATTCAGTTGATATAATTAATGAAAATAATAGTAAACATTGATTAATAGAACAATGCAATTTATCTGAAAGCTGGTGGTCTATAATTAGATATTCCAATAGATATTTATTTAGTGTTACAACAACCGCGTTAAGATTTAAATATTAATCTTAATTTTTGGAAAATTATATGATATATAAAATAATAATGAAGAATGAAAGGAAGGGAACTCTTTATTTTGTTATTATAATATTTGTTAGAACATTAATAACATTTTTGTTAAATGTAAGGATAAGTAATAATATCAATAGTAGGTTTTAGTAAATGCCCATTGAAGATGTGATGATGATTTATAAATTTTTAAGGAAAATAAAAATTATATATTTAAATTGTTTTTTAATGTTACAAAATCAATTAAAAAATAAATTATCAAATCTTATAATTCCAAGCCATCAGGATGGTTTCTTCTATCTCGAAATATTAGAATCACACTTGAACGTTATTGAAGAAATTTATCATTGAAAATTTATATATATATAGTATGAAATTATCATATTAGGGTGAAGTATACAGTCGTTGGCCCCCTATCACTAAAACACAAATAATAAGAGATTTTTATTTTAAAAATTGCGCTATTATAAAAAAAGGTGCTTATTGAAAATATCATGGGAAAATGATTTTCATCAAAATGCTCATAGTTCATAGTAATTTCAACTCAATTGTTTTTCTCTGTAAAAAAAAATCAATTTTTAATGCGCCAAACGTTTTTCGTTGAATAGGAAGCAATTCATTCATAAACTTTGTCAGACTTACAATTAGAGAAAAATTATTTTATACTTTTTTAGTCCATGAGAAAAACGTTATTTTATAAAATTTTTTTTATTTTAATATTTTTTATAATAAAATTTTAGTTGAAAAGTATTATTAAAGAATCATTAACTATTATATTATACATATATTTATAAAAGAATTAAAAAATTTCAAAAGGTTTTAAACGAATTGTTACCGGTTATATGGGAAAATGATAAAATATTTTTTTCTCTATCAGTTTATGTTGTTAATTTGTTTACCGTTTTAATGTTACCCAAAGTAACTCTGAATTAACGAGTTATCTGATAAATAATCCCTAAAAAGTGAGATATTAGAAACCAGTTACTCCTTTTTCTCAAGTTTTGTACAATTTCGTTGAGATTTGATCATTTAGTCAACGTGCGAATTCATGACTAATTGCGGTCCCATGCAGTTACATATCTGCCCCACTGGATATATTCTATTACTCCTCTTCACCATTCTTCATCGCAAATCTTTCTATACATGGATACAATTAAACGATCATTATTTTATCCATTGTAAGAATTTTTCATTTACAAATTTTTTAGAAATATTTAAGTATAAAAAAAATAACGAATTGTAAAAAAAATGTCGAATATTAAATTTCACTTACTGCTAGTGATGACATTGTTTATTTTTCTACCAGAGTCATGTTTAAGAATTACATTATCTAAAAATTAATGTACTTTCAACACAAAAGACAAACTACACGCGTGTATTGAAACATTCCGAATTGTTCAGACCCAACATTCAATAGACATTGCTTTAAAGAATAAAGAATTGGGCATTAAACAAAAAAAAACAAAAAAAAAAAACATGTTTCAGATCTCGGTTCTTTACCATAAATCATTCTACTATATTCTAATCTTTTTTAAAAATATATTTTTAGTAGAATTTATATATTTTTTCTAATTACATTTAATCCATCAAATACATAGGATTATCTTATTATGGTTAATCAGTCAACTATAAATGAATTTATTTAAATCCTAAACTAATGTTTTATTAATTGAAATTAAGAAATAATCTCATTTTTTGTATTAATTCTACATTATAAACATCAGTTTTTATTGTATTTATTTAGATAATGTTGATAAAAGCATAATAATATGATTTTTATAGAAACTAAGATACATATTTGCTATACGTGTATAAATATTTTGAAATAAATTATTCTTGTATTCAGCATTCTATAATCATATTCATATACTTAAGTAAAATTAATGTAATTATATTAAATGGTCATCCAGTCATTTAATTTATATAAAAGTTCACAAAGGCGCCATTGGGTGTGTGGGTAGCGAACCTGCCTCACTTTCACATGGTCCCGGGTCTGGCAAGGGAATTTCCTTAGCTGGGGTCTATGGGACGGAGTCAACCCAGCCTCCGGGAACAACCTTGTGGAAAAGCTACTTGATAGCGCTTCCGATCAAGAAAATCATGGTAAAGGTTGAGAGGACCTGTTCTACTGATCATAGGACACCTCATTGATATAACCGGCTTGATAGGACGTACAAAGTCAGATTTTTTTTTTTTTAAATGTTTTAAATAAAAAAAAATAGAAAATTATTAATTTTAAAAAATAGATTATAAATTTAACTAAATATATATTGAATTCATTTGAATTTTGAAAATTTTCTCTTATAAATATTTTAATGAATTTCTTTTTTTTTTCATAAATATTATTCAAAAAGATATCTTTTTTCATTATGATTGTAGAATCTGATTAATATATTAAGTTTTAATGTTTCTTTTTCTCTCTTTATAAATATATACATATAATATATATTATAATATAATTATAGATTAAATAATTAAAAATTTGACGAGGATAAAATTAATTACTTGCTTAAACTCTTAAATCGTTTACGAAGATTTTTATAAACATAATTTAAGTGTAAAATAATTCTATTATAAATATAATTAGGATAAAAAAATTAATTACCCACCTATATAATTATATCTAAACGAAGAAAATAAGTATTTAACACCGAAAAGCGTATTCTTTGTTTTACTAATCGCTTTATATAATTCAAGTTAAGCCAACAAGTATTATTTATTATTTTATTTAAATTAATAACTGAAATAATAGATTACCAAATCAATTTTCAACGGCTAATTAATGTCTCCTGATAATAATAATAATAATAATAAATCATTCTATTTATTATCCTATCTTTCTTTCATCTTTCTGATTGAAATGCATATAACAAACAAAAGTGATAGAATGACACTATGAAATGGAATATTCTAATTAATTAATTCTTTTTCAATCGTTCACACAATATTCTATAATATTTTCTATGATTATCTATTGAAACAAAAAAAAAAAAAAAATATTCTTTATAATGACGAGACAATTTGAACAAGTTTTTTTTTTTTTTTTTTTTTTTTGTTTTGTTTTTTATACACCTGTTTGAGTTTGTTATAGTCGTGTCGTCAAGGTATTGAGTCCACATTTTATTTTCGTTAAGATCAAATCTGTTGATATTATTAATGAGAACCAAGTTGCTGGGGTGACGTTTAAGCTAAATACACGATTATTCGTAATTTCCTTCCTCTCACTCTCACACACAATTAGATTTAGAAAAATTCTTGTAATAATATATTATCCGTAAATGAAATCTTTACTTCCTTTTTATTGTGTTTGACAATTGTAATTATAATAATTTATATATATTGTCGTATATTGGATGGCTTAGGTCAGGTGGTTAATGAGAAAAAATTGGTTTAAAATATGATTAAATTAATTTGGTGCCACTCTGGATTCATTTTGAAGAATAAATGGGTATTGAATCCGCGAAGGTTGATAAGGGAACTGATAACATTGAATTCGTTCAGATTAAAAATGCAGATATAAAATTAAATATTTAATAAAATAAAAGAATTAATATTATAAGAATTGATACAGAGTAAGTTGTTAAGGTACCGTTGTGTAAATATTATAAATTGAATGAAATTTCATTTCATTAAGCAATTGCAATTATATAAATAAGCAAGGATCGACCACTTAGCTGTATGATTGATAGGAATAAATGGAGAATTCTTAGAGACGGAGTCTTGTATGTCTTCCCTGCGGATTTCTCTGGAACATCTCGTGGGCTGCGGCGCTCCTCCAAGGGGGTGGCCGGGATGTCACTCCTGCAATCGATTTGGTGTCTCCTTCTCCAATTTTAATCAAGACTGATTCAAAAAATCTTGATACACCAATAACGAAAACTCTTCATCCCTTTCCCCCACTTTGGATACACGGATGTGTCTCTGTACATCTGGAAATCAGATGTTTTATGACCAAAGGTCTTTCATTCTCCAATTTAGCAAAATTCTTTATATCATTTCACAAGTGTTAAAAATTTAAACAATATCTTTCTAGAAGGTTGCCCCCCCCCCCATTGTACATTAAAATGCATTTTTATGCTTATATATTACAATATATATAATAACATTTTGATAAATTTTCTTTTGACAGTAGAATTACAAGTATTATTAAATTATCAAAAAAATCAAATTGTGTAAGTTAAAATCCAGATCAAATATTCAATATATCCTATATAAAATGAATATTTAATGATTTTAAATAAAAACAAAAAAAAATAATTATAATAAAGAAATATAATAATAAATAAATAATAATCCATAGGAATATTTATTTCAATTTAAAATATTATTTTTTATATTTAAAAAAAAAAAAAAACTTAAGACCATTTAATCTTAATCAGTTAGCACGCATAATATTTTAATATAATTATTTTAAATGAAAAATATTACCAATTAATAACAAACGAAATTGTAAATTATGTAATATATTAACTTTAATAAATTAAATTATTTTATTCATTTAAATCTAAATAATTTTGGTTTCTAGTTATTATATACGAATACTTATGTAAGTCGATTTTTGTAAGTAATAGATTTTACTTAATTCTAAAAGAAATATTTACACAAATATTAAAAATAAATACATAGATTGATAGTAAAATAAATAAAGAAATAATATATCTAAATAAGCTGGAGTGTCTCCACTCGACTATCTCGCAATTTGAATTGGATTAAATAACATAATATTTCAATTTAATTAATTATAAATTATAAATTAAAATTAATAAATAATATTAAATAAAACCAGCGCATGTTTGCGCTTATTTGACCCACGTTACGTGTTGGCGCGTGATTTGCAGTGTTAAAAAATTAATTCCGGCACTTTCAGCAATTCAATCAAGCTGAAATTATATATATAACAGTTGTATATAATTTTTAATCATGTGAAAAATTATCAAACATAAATCTTTATTTTAACGGTCAGTTTAGATGAAAAAAAAAATCAAAACGTTGTAGGTAATGACCCTCTTCCGGTTGAGCTACAATTCTCAAAGTTGATAGAAAACTACGAATTTTGAATAATGCCCATATACCAAATTTCATTATTCTAGCTCAAACCGTTTTTGTGTAATCTTGTCTTCAAAACATATAAAAACATCAAAATCTTGACATCGAAAATTTTCTTGCGAGATAGTAAAAAGAAATAAACTAAATTACAAGTTATTTTAATATATTATATTTAGAAATGATAAATTATAAACACTTTTAACAATTAAATTTTAAATTTAAAAAAAAACAGCGCATACTTCGTTCTCATATTTAAATAGGATATCTTATATATAATTTACATATATGTATTAAAAAAAAAAATTATAAAGTATTTTTTTTTTAACTTTTTATCTATTTAATAACTACATAGATACACTATGAATGACAGGCATTAAACTAACCTAACTAGATTCTAGACTGATTAATAATCGATTAGATTCAAAAAGTAATTCAAAATCATACATTTTTTCTATTAAAGACTTTTCAATCATTTACTTAATAAGCTGAAATCTTATCATCATAACATAGAATTCTTAAAGAATGCTAAAACAAACAAAAAAAACAAACTACTTACATTTTTTTAATCTTAATTAGGAGTGTAAATTTTATTCTGTCTAATGACATTTCGTTCAATTCATTTAATGTGTACTTCCTGAAAAATGAGTACTAGAAATCTTGAAAGTGTGTTTTTTTTTAATTAATTGTGTGAATTTAAAAATTTATTACTAAAATGAATGGTTATGGTGACACAACCTTTAATTAATTGGCATTTAGAGTAAATAAACAAAAATTTACATCTTTTTTTTAAAAAAAATAAAAAATAAAAAAAAATTTGCAACGATAAAATCAACGAATCTTAATATTGAGATGAATACTTAATTTTATTTCATAATTCCATATTTCAATTTTTATCATATTTGAACTTTTGATAATATACATTATATTTATCATCAATATATCTAAAAAAAAGGCACGGAATTTAAATTTTTTTTGCACATATTCACGTTTCATTATCTGAAAAATAGAAAACTAACTTTAAAATTTTAAACTTACAGTGATGATATGTCAAATGAAAGAGTAACTAAAACAGTTTTACCAAGAACCTTATAATTGTTAAATGTGAGCATCATTTGTCTATAATTGAGTCCTTCTTAAACATTGATCACTGTGTTTTTTTTATCTAATATTTGGAAAATGTACTAATTTATCAAACTTTTCAAGTAATATCTTTCCACTAAACTATTCGTGAAGATTTTTTTTTTTTAAATAGTGTATGAATTCCTGCCTTTCTTACACCCTTCTATCCCCACCTATCTTCACAAAATATGTCTCTTCAAAACTTTATTGAAGAAATTGTCCTTTAATTTTATCTTTTTAATTTAAAATATAAAATATTATGAAAAATATAATATATAATATTATCTTTCATGTTTTATTGTCTTGAATATTATTTTTATTTCTTTTCAATCGAAGAAATTTTATCTGTTTTTTGAGTGTAAAGATATTGTTATCCCCATTGACTACCGATATGAAGTTTTTAACAAATTTCCAGGTTTCAAGTCATTCTGATTCCAAAAATGTAATTTTCTCGTTCACATATTAGCGGGTGTGTATGTGTGTGGTAAAAATTTTGTGAACAAATTTTCAGTTAAACAGTAAAATGCATCATTTGGTTAAATTTTATAAAGTTTCTATTTGATTGCTAACGACCTATGTGGCAACATTTTCACTTAAATACAATCATAAATAGAACAAATAAATAAATATCAAAAAAGTAATATAGGCATATTTCTAAAAATATTATAAATATAGAAGATGTTATTCTACAAATTTAATCTCTTAATTAAAATTTTTTGGCAAACTTTAAATAATCAAGATAAATAGTAATAAAAATGTAAAATTATTTGAAATAATTTATAAAGAATTAAATAATACACATTTCATTTTTTATGAAAAATTTTGTTGTTAAAATTTATTTTTTAAATAACAAAGAAAATAAGTTTTTTTTTAATTTTTTTATTTTTTTTAATTCGTGTTTTTAATTTAATTTAATTTTAATTTTTTTTTCTAAATTCAAAAAGAAAATTTCAATATTTATCCATAATTACAACAAACAAGCATATCATTAATCTGAATTAAATTTAAATTTTTTTTTTTTTGAAAATATCACAATTTTAAGTAGGAAAAATGAAATAATAATTGAAACATTAATTGAAAACGATTTTAAAATAAAAATTAAATTTAAATATTTAATATTATTTATTTATTTTTTTTTTTAATTGAATTAAATCTATATAAGTACAATATTTAAAATTACATAATTATTATCTAAAAATTTTAGCAATTTAATCTGCATTTTCTTTTTGATTTATTAATATAAAATTACACATTTACTTAATTACAAATGGCTCATATAATAAAATTATAATATTAAATGATTACATAAATAACTAAAATAGGAGAAATATTAAAAATTATTTTAATTATTCCTATGTAAACTTTAATAAATAATCGTATATTGTACGTTTATAATATCCTCGGCCTCGCTATTCATGAGCATTCACGTAGCACCAATGTTTTCCATCCGGTTATAAATAATAAAAATATAGCAAAAGGTGCTTAAAAGAAGCATCGCATTGAGAATAATTATCGAGTTATATTTAGAATTGGAGAATGCAGAAAAAAAAATGGCATAAATTTCATTACAATAACAAAACTAAAAGGAAAGAATAAAATGATGCGAGAAATCTTCACATTAGTTTCATTCGTTAATAAATAAAATAATATTATTTCAAGAATATCCCGAATATTAAAATTTATATTTTGCAAAAATAAAGTGATTATACAAATTACAAATTTATATAATCGAATCGAACATACTATTTAAAATTATAGAATATATTAACAAATTTTTTTTTTTTTTTGCTAAAAATGATTCGTCATATAATACAAAACATTACATACTACAATGTATTAATACAGCGTTTTCCAACCTGTGGGGCGCGCGAATTTCAACTATTGAAAAAAGAAATTAGATTATTACAAAAATTAAGGGGGGGGGGCGCAAGAATTTTTTTTAAAAAAAGGTGGGCGCCGGTACATAATCTATGCGCACGGCAGTGCGCCGGCCAAGTTCCAGCAAGCCGCGCGCATGCCGTAAGTATATTTACACGAATGGTTTGGAGTCACTTTTGACCCCCCTGTATCTCAGTGCCTATTGCAAGTACAGAGATAAAATTTTATCTACGTAGTCATATACTAGAACTAAAGCAGTATGCCAAATTTCATAGTTATAGCTTCAGTAGATCCTGAAATATGACCCTGTGAAAATAGCTTATTTTGGAACTGATTCACTGATTGGTCAACAAAATTCTTAGGGTATTTCCAATTGTCCTAGCGCTATGAAATTTGGCATACAGGTCGTGTGTTATAAGTAGGTTAAGAAAAAATTATGAAATTTAAGAAATCGGTCAAGCTTGAGTTGTTATAATCGAATATCAATGCGATTTTAACGAATTCAAACGAATTCATTGGTTTTGTCAGAAACTAATCAAGCTAGGACTTCGAAATTTGGTACACCGATATTATTCACAGTTTGTAGATTTCTTTTAAAATTTCGTCAAAATCGGTTAACCGGAAGTGGTACTTTACCTACACTGGTTGCGTTTACCTTTCAAGTAAAGTACCAGTTTGCTTCGAGATATTTGCTTCCTATTTTGTATATAGATTTAAAAATATGAAAAAAATTCAGATACCAAATTTCATCATGATCTGACTACCGGAAGTGACATTTTACCTATACAAGTAGCGTTAGGTGTAAATTATAAATATATATAATAGTGTTAAACCATTTTACTTTATAATTTAAATTAATGTTTGTTTATTTTTATTGTTATAACTTAACAGTTTCTATATAATTTTCAATTAATATTAATAGTTCTAATTATTTATTATTCAATACAAGTTGGAAATTCAGAACTATAAAATAAAAGAACAAATAAAATTATTATATTTAATATATAAACAAATATAATTTTAATTTAAAAAAATTTGCAATTTTTTAAACACAAAATTACTTCAAAGGCTAAGAATGGACGCGGGCGCGGCACAAAAAGGAAAAAAAGGAAGCTTTCTTAAAAAAAAGTATTGAAATCTAATCAAAAACATACCTGTTAAAAAGGGGGCCAAGTTCCTATCGGCTATTTGTTTGCCTAAAAAAGGGTTCAAATCCATCACAATGCCAAGTTTAGATGCACTTCAAAATCATTCATAATCATTTTTATCAACAGCCTGATCCACTGGTATACATTTGGCATTCCAAAGAATCGCCACCACACCCAGTCCTCCGCCTCCTGCATCCAGGCACGCCACTTTATTCACGTCAACGGTCCATCTGGCCGAAATTCACTTTACCATACACCCAACTTAAAATATGGTATAGTTGTTAAAATACGTAGGTACATGGTTTAAAATATCTACAATTATAATACTTAGAAATTTGAACTTGGCAGGTTTTCATACTGTACGTAACACTAGATTAATTGTATAATTATATTTATTATTTAAATATATAAATTAACCTGCTAATTCTAAGTATTAAAATTGTAGATATTTTAAACCAAGTACCTACGTATTTTAACAACTATACCATATTTTAAGTTGGGTATATGGTAAAGTGAATTTCGGCCAGATGAACCGTTGACGTGAATAAAGTGGCGTGTAGTGTGCCTGGATGCAGGAGGCGGAGGACTTGGTGTGGGACTGAGTGTTTTGTACAGCACGAAAACCTGCCAAGTTCAAATTTCTAAGTATTATAATTGTAGATATTTTAAACCATGTACCTACGTATTTTAACAACTATACCATATTTTAAGTTGGGTGTATGGTAAAGTGAATTTCGGCCAGATGGACCGTTGACGTGAATAAAGTGGCGTGCCTGGATGCAGGAGGCGGAGGACTGGGTGTGGTGGCGATTCTTTGGAATGCCAAATGTATACCAGTGGATCAGGCTGTTGATAAAAATGATTATGAATGATTTTGAAGTGCATCTAAACTTGGCATTGTGATGGATTTGAACCCTTTTTTAGGCAAACAAATAGCCGATAGGAACTTGGCCCCCTTTTTAACAGGTATGTTTTTGATTAGATTAAATAATTTACAGATATCAATAATATAGCGAAAGAAGGTATAAATATAATATATAGTTTTTTAGGTTTAAGTTTGTTGCTCTTACTTATTCTGTGAGAACAAAAAGCAACACACCTATGAAAACAAAATAATATCGTCGGCTATGCTTCTTATTTTGGTTCAATTTCATGAGAAATTTTCTTTGAAATTCTCATCCTCATTTTAGTGAAGTTATTATTATTGACAATTATCAAAGGTCTGTATTGCGGTATATAATTTTTTTTTTTTTTTTTTTTTTGAGAAAATGTAAATTTTTAGTTTTCTAAAATATTGTCATTAATTTTCATATTTTTTTTTCTCTTTTTTAATAATTAACTTTTGAAAAAAAAAATTATCTTACTATTATCTATTAATAAGTACAGTATAACATTTGTAGATAAATCATTAAGATTATATATATACAAATAGTATTAATAAAATATACTTACATATTGAATATGTATTATTATTATTATTATTATTATTATTATTATTATTTAAAATTAATTAATTTAGTTTAATTTATTTAATTTCAAATAAATTTATCTAAACTGAAAATCAATCATATTTTTATTCAAGTTCCTACCAATTAATATTAAAACACAAATGATTTCATGACAAAGCTTAAAATAACATAAGTTTGGGTTCTGCATTGGTTAGCAACTGACGAAAGTTACGCTTCAAGATTGTTTAAGTAAGGTGGGATTACAAAGACAGCATGACATTTAAAAGTGTTGCTATAAAACCGGTTAAAATAAAAAATCTCCTGGTTGAAGCTATTAAACGTTTAAGTTTAACTTCCATTTTTTTTTAATTTGATTATCAATAAATATTCTAAATATACCTACAATATTATCTAGTATATTGAATTTAAATAATAATTTCCGTTTAAGTAGTAAATTAATATTTTTTTTTTATTATTATTTAAAGATTTATTAAAATTGATTAATTTGAAATAATATCAAATTAATAATTCTAATTTACTTATAATAATGTTTATAATTTATTATATGGACATGGACTTGGATAAAACTTTACCAGTGGACTCCTTTTTTACTATCTCGTAAGAGATAGTATTGCGATCACGAAAATTTTCGATGTTGAGATTTTGATGTTTTTATACGTTTTGAAAGTTCCTGAATCATTTTCACTAAGGTTGAGAAAAATGTCTGTGTGTGTGTATGTGTGTATGTGAGTGTTGTGTGTTTGTATGTATGTAACCAAGATTACGCAAAAGCGGTTTGAGCTAGAATCATGAAATTTGGTATTCGTAGTTTTCTATCAACTTTTGTGAAATGTAGCTCAACCGGAAGAGGGTCATTACTTACAACGTTTTGATTTTTTTTCTTCTAAAGTGACCGTAAAAATAAAGATATATGTTTGATAATTTTTCACATGATTAAAAATTGTATACAACTGCTATATATAGAATTTCAGCTTGATTGATTCGCTGAAATTACCAGAATTAATTTTCTAACACTGCAAATCTCACGCGCCAACACGTGACGTGGTGCCATCAACAAAAAGCCAAACATGCGCTGGTTTAATATTTATTATTTATAATTTATAATTAATTAAATTTAATTTAATTTAAATATAATATATTATGTTATTTCATCCAATTCAAATTGCGAGCTAGTCGAGTGGAGACACTCCAGCTAATTTCTTTAATTATAATGTAAGACTAAAATTTTCTCTACTACAGCTTCTCCTCCAATTGGGGTTGGACGAAGAGGTGATTTCTCTTCTCCACAAAAAATTAAATCAAGAAACAACAACCACATTACAGAGATTATTATTCTAAAGGATGTTTTTATACAATTATAAGATACTATATTGTAAGTAAATAGGTACTATCAGTGTATGTTGAGATCCATTTTCATATATCATGGAAACCCAATATTATTTTCTAATTGCAAGAACTAGAATTAATATTAATTTTATATTCATTGTCGGAAATGAATCGAATTCTTCAGTGAGCCAGTGGAGGCTCTGAATGAACAACATAAAATATTATATAAATTTTTAAAATTCATTTAAACACTTTGTTATTATTTCTAATAAATGATGTAAACTTTTTTTTTTTTTTTAAAGAAGTAGTTTGTGTGTTTAAAAGATTATATGTGCAACGTGAAAAGATGTGCAAAAAAATTTAAATTCTGAACAATGTGCAGAAAAACCCCCTTTTTTTATTTATATATAGATTAATTATTATTATATTATATAAAATGTATTTTCCATTTAAACACTTGTGTTTAAAACAATAATACAATATAGTACAATATAATTGAATAGGTATATGTACATAGAGCTGAGAAATTTAAAGTACACTCACATCCATTTTATGTACTATGTACTCGTCGTAAGTATTTTTCCTATTATACGTAGAATCTTGTGTCCCTTTCGATTACCGTTACGGGTCAAAATTCAATGCGTGATAATAATTTGCATAATTTTTGATAAACCTCGGGATAAGCGATCTTCAATTAATCAAAAGGTGTCATACGGCTAATGACCAACGTAATGGCCTTTCGAGACCTGCCACCTGACTGACCTGTCAGTGTTTTAGCTTGCAATGAACGGGTGAATGCAAAAACATCTCCCTTCAACCTCTTCTTTCCACAATTTTAATTAAAATATTAATTCAGTTTAGAATTTGTAACACGGTTTGAAAAAGGAAGCAATAATGTTGAATTCACACAAAAGAAAATGGCCTCGTCTTGTATTCAGATGGTAAGCAGCCATTGTGTGAGATCGCATTATGCATTCGAGGCATGTCTAATCGAATTATTACGCGGTCCACACCGTTGCTATTCTTTTCTTACGACCATTACGGTCATTACATCCAACACAACACACCTTGAAAGGGTTAAACAATTTTCTACTATTAATCAATTCTCCAAACAATTTGTTGATAACTATAAAATTTTTCTTTTTCAATCAGGAAAAGAGTATTTATTGGTGAGCTTACTATACGCGAGGAGATTCATTGGTTATCTGCAAAGCCCAATTTACACGGGCTTAGTAATTGGCATTAGTTCAGGGGTGGGCAAATAAATACTTTTAAGCGCGGCCAAAATGAAATTTAACTTGTTCAACGGGCCGGCGGGCGTTCAAAAAGCCGGTGCTTAAAAGAATTTGCCCACCCCTGAACTAATGACAAGTACTAAGCCCGTGTAAATTGGTCTGAAGGCATACTACTACTACTACTACTTAATCTATTAATTGAAATTTAATTAATTAATTAAAAAAGAAATCAAGTTAATGTGAGTGAATTGTATTTATTTATTTATTAGATAAATATTTGCAAAATACTGATTTAAAATTAATTAATATAGTGTATAATAATATAATATAAACAGGGTGATTTAATTTCATTATAACAGGTGTATAATATTATTATTATTATTAGGACCGCGTGTCCAACTGGCCAGAAACCGGTGGCAAACCAAATGTTTTTTTTTTTTTTTTTTTTTTTTTTTATATAAATATCACCCAAATTAACTAAATTCACAGTAGCTTATACGCGACAGTATTACAATATGTAATGTATTATGTAAATTTTATAATGTATTACAATATAGTAAAATAAAACAACATAATTTAATTATATTTGTTTAAAACGTTGAATAATTAAATTAGAAGATAAAGTTGCACTTCACTGATAAAATTGTATGTATTAATATTTATAAAAATTATTCTTAAACTAATTCAGATTTTTTGCTTTTATGATGGTTCTTAAAATGATTTATATGATATATGCAAAGTAATTATTTGATATATATATATATATCTTCTCTATACTATCTTACGTTTTTCTTAATGGCAGCTATATATTTCTCTCAGCCAACATTTTAAACCTGCATTTGTTTTATGTCTTTTTGTTTAATTTCGATTGTTATCCTATCACACAAATAAAAATTACAATAATAATTAATAATAACTTGTAAGTAATATTTCTTTATCTTAAACAAATGAATAAATAATTTACATTGTGTTTATTAATTGATTATATCATTGAACACTTTTATTTATAAATCAATAAATTAATTTCAAATTTGATTTGAATTTGAAATATTATTTATTTTTATTTTTTATTACCTCGCCAGAGATAGTATTGCAATCACGAAAATTTTCGATATCGAGATTTTGATATTTTTATACGTTTTGAAGGTTCCTGAATCATTTTCACTTGTAAGGTTGAGAAAAATGTGTGTGTGTGTATGTGTGTGTATGTATGTATGTAGACAAGATTATGCAAAAACAGTTTGAGCTAGAATAATGAAATTTAATATACGGGCATTAATCAAAATTCGTAGTTTTCTATCAACTTTTGAGAAATGTAGTTCAATCGGAAGAGGGTCACATTACCTACAACGTTTTCATTTTTTTTTCCTCTAAACTGACTGTAAAGATAAAGAGATATGTTTGATAGTTTTTTACATGATCGCAAATTGTATAAAACTACTATATATAGAATTTCAGGTTGATTGAATCGCTGAAAGTACCAGAATTAATTTTTTAACACTGCAAATCTCACGCGCCAACACGTGACGTGGTACCATCAACAAACAGTCAAACATGCACTGATTTAATAAATATTATTTATTAATTTATAATTTATAATTAATTAAATTTAATTTAAATATAATATATGTGTTAATTAATCCAATTCAAATTTGCGAGATAGTCGATTGGAGACACTCCAGCTTATTTTTTTTAATTAGTTAGTTAGGAAAATAAAGAAATCTCAATTTATAAATATTATAAATTTTCACATTAAATATCATGAATATATTATTATAATCATTTATAATTTATAATTTTTATTTTTTTTTTTATTTTTTAATAATTATTTTTTAAATCTCCTACAAAATTTTTCTGAAATGAGTTTATTTTTATTTCAGGTTCGTTGATTTCAGGTGCATATTCTATTGAAATATTTCTTTTATTCCAAAAGCACTAGCCAACATGTAACCGTCATGCATTCAAATCTTTGAAGAATTCAAAATGAAAATGAAAGAAAGGGGCCCACCCCTCCTACTCGTGTTGCTCTAACAATACAACAATCTTATTATAGACTTTATTTCAAAATACTTGTCTGCCTGGTCAAAAGACCATTCGACGGCGACCTAAGGTGCCTAAATATTTTTATTCATTTTTTCTTCTTCTAAAGAATACATAAAAGAAAATTAGATTTGAATCGAAGAAAAAAAAACAACTTTTCTTTGATTTACTCACTCTTACAACTTACAATAATAATCTATTGATAATTTTTAAGAAATGAATTTGCTGTGAATATCAACACACGTGCTCATATAGAGATTTTAAAAATAAAATTCAAATAAAATAAAAATCATGTATATACGAGGGCTGTTCAAAAAAGACCGAACTTTTTAAAATACTACGAAACGCGTTATAGTTTGAAGACGCGCGCGCGCGCGATAGCCTAGCTGCATTCTTTAGAAACAAAACGAGCCGTCGCGCGCATCACAGCGATCGATCAGTTGGCAGTGAGAACCAATTTAGTAAACGCGGACAGTTAGCGCTCTACGAAAAACTGAAATTGAAGGACTTTGATAGAGCAACTTTGTAACATTTAACTTTTGTTTTAATATCGGTAAATCTTTTTATAAAAGGTGGGCATTGCTTCAGAAGGCCCATAAGGATGATAGTATGAGCCGGATTTTGCACCACGACAACGCGCCAAGTCACGCGTCTTTGTTAGTTCGCGAAATTTTGGCTAAAAACGGAACAGCTGTTCTTCCACATCCTCCATACTTCCCAGATCTGGCCCCAGCGGATTTCTTCCTATTTCCGAAACTTTGTCTTGTAACAAAATATTGAATTGAACATTGTTGTTATCGATTTTATCCATTTTGCAAAATATGTATACAAAATTAGTTCTTTTCAAAGAATTTTTTTTTATCGATTCAATATTATAAAATATTATATACTTAAATATATAAAATCTAAAATTGTGTATAAATTGCATCTCGAGTGGATTTGTAGTAGGGGTGAAGGTGTGAATGGCTCTCTACTATCTAATCAAAAAAAAAATTAAAAAAAAATAAAAAACCTATTGAAATGAATTTCAGTATTTATAAAATTTGAATATCCTAATTTTTTCTTTATTTTTTTTTTATTAATAAATTAAATTTTAGACGATTTATGGGATGAGTTAGTAGACTGCTTAAATGCCCAGGGCACTGCCTACTGTGTTGTTTCACCTGCTTTTTAATCTGATCCCTGGCAGAAGAGACACAATAAAACCTGTTCAATGCATTGATCATTAGAAATAATCTAATTAGCTAATTTCAAATTCACTGTTTAAATGTCTAATTTAATAAAATGTCCACATCTCTGAAATTACATATAATTCATATTATAATATAATAATAAATCAATAAAAGTATTAAGCAATTAATGTTTTAGATTAATTTTCATCTTGGCAATAAATAATGTGATAATGTGTTTTTGTTTTTTGTTTTTACTATCTCGCAAGAAAATTTTCGATGTCGAGATTTTGATGTTTTTACACGTTTTGAAGGTTCCTGAGTCATTTTCACTTGTAAGGTTGAGAAAAATGTCTATGTGTGTGTGTGTGTATGTATGTATGTGTGTATGTATGTAGACAAGTTTTCGCAAAAACGGTTTGAGTTAGAGTAATGAAATTTGGTATACGGGCATTATTCAAAATTCGTAGTTTTCTATCCACTTTGGAGAAATGTAGCTCAACCGGAAGAGGGTCATTACCTACCATGTTTTGATTTTTTTTCCTCTAAAGTGACCGTAAAAATAAAGCTATAGGTTTGATAATTTTTCACATGATTAATTATTAAATATAAAACTGCTATATATAGAATTTCAGCTTGATTGAATCGCTGAAAGTACCAGAATTAATTTTTTAACTCTGCAAATCTCACGCGCCAACACGTTATGTGGTGCCATCAACAAAACAACCAAACATGCGCAGATTTAATAAATATTATTTATTAATTTTAATTTATAATTTATAATTAATTAAATTTAATTGAAATATAATTAATTATAAATTATTTAATCCAATTCAAATTTGGGAGATAGTCGATTGGAGACACTCCAGCTAATTTTAAATTTATTGTTTTTTTTTTGTTTTTTATAATATTGTACATGTGAAAATGATTTTCGACCCTAAAAAGAAATGATTCTATTCACTCTTTTGTGTTGTTTTCATCATTTCACAGAAAAGTCACGCGATTTCATTGTCCGAAATTCATCTTTTGTATATAACACTTATCTGATAATTTTGCCATAAAAAGTCTTTAAATATAAATCAAGTAGCTGCGCTCTTCCGCAAATGAGCAGCCTTCTTTAAAATTAAAATCGTATTTACGAAACAGATTCTTATCAAACCTTGTATTATTTAATAAAAATTATAATTCCTATTAAAGTTAAAATATATATATTTTATAGTCTTATTAGATCAAAAGAGCTGTTGGGGAGAAAAAGGAAAATTTATTATAAATATTAATGTCATTTGGTGAATTAAATTTTAAAAATGAAGTTGATTGTAAAGAGACAGATAAGATTTTATTATCTGGATATTATTCATTAATTTTTCCCTCATTGTTTTGTGTGTAGATGTTAGATTTGAAATGACTCTCCCAAATAGCGTGTTTCTTGCGCTTTATCATTTCTTCTTTCCTCTCAAATATAATTATACGTTTAATTATGACGTTAGCTTCCGGCCGTTAACTCTTAACGAGTCCAGAATGAACCATAACAAAACAACGGTGGCTGCAGCAGCCAAGCGCCAACAAGACAGATTTCTTTATTATTGTTATTATTATTATTATTATATCTTAATAAATATAAGAAGTAAGTATATTAACATCAACATAAATCACATTTACACATTTCTCTATACATTCAAAATTTTACTTACCCGATAAAAAATAAGCTGGAGTGTCTCCACTCGACTATCTCGCAAATTTGAATTGGATTAATTAACACATATATTATATTTAAATTAAATTTAATTAATTATAAATTATAAATAATAAATATTAAACCAGCGCATATTTGGCTTTTTGTTGATGGCACCACGTCACGTGTTGGGGCGAGAGATTTGCAGTGTTAAAAAATTAATTCTGGTAATTTCAGCGATTCAATCAAGCTGAAATTCTATATATAGCAGTTTTATACAATTATTAATCATGTGAAAAATTATCAATCATATATCTTTATTTTTACGGTCACTTTAGAGGAAAAAAAATCAAAACGTTGTAAGTAATGACCCTCTTCCGGTTGACCTACATTTCACAAAAGTTGATAGAAAACTACGAATTTTGAATAATGCTCATGTATCAAATTTCATCATTCTATCTCAAACCGTTTTTGCGTAATCTTGATTACATACACACACACACACACAGAGACAGACATTTTTCTCAACCTTAGTGAAAATGATTCAGGAACCATTAAAACGTATAAAAACATAAAAATCTCGACATCGAAAATTTTCGTGATCGCAATACTATCTCTGGCGAGTTAGTAAAAATCATCTACAATCATCTATAATTAATCTATTTTTTGCTTAATTGAAAATAATACAAAAATAATCTTTAAAACTAAATCATATGATAATAATAATTAAAAATTACAATTTTTTAACATTTTAAGTGATTACATTTTTTGAATTAAACATTGAACCTTAAAACGTGTATTTTAGTTGGAAGCACGAATTTGAATTTTTAAGAGATATAATACTATTATTTTTTCAAACTAATTAAAATAAGTATATACATATAAAGAATGAAAGTAAAAATCATTAATAATTCAATATTATCTATAATTACATATATTCTTATTTTTAATAAGATAAAAAAAAAAAAAAATTATATATCGATATAAAAATAAATACATTTGACTAGTTATTATTATTTACGTATATACTAGTGTGCTATTCGAATTAGTAAATTAAGAACTTTTAATGTCACTATCAATGAACTTATCATTTTTACTATTATATTATTATTATTATTATTATTATTATCATCGACTAATGAAAATACTTTATAATTAAAATAGAAATATTTTAGATAAATTTTATATCCAAATGAAAAAAAAAAATAAAAAAATAAAAATAAAAATAAAATTGAAACATCGAATCAATATCATTATCAATTAATTATACTTAATGATCAATGAATCTACACTTGTAAGATTGTAGATACCATATATGTTTGTATAGGTAATACATGATATTGTAATTTTATTCTAACAAATTATTTATTTATTTGTTTATTAAATATTTTTAATAAATATTAAATTAATTCATAAACTGTGTTTTATTTATTTATTTATTTAATTTATATTACAATGATAACATAAATTATCTTCTAATGTATGTTCTTTAATTAATTAAATTAAATAAATGAGTTTATAATATATTTTTTTGTTTAATGTTTATTCATGTTTTGTTGTTAACCATTAGAGAGGGAATCTCCTTGTATAGAATTGTATATAAATATTATTTCCTATCTTACTCACCCTTCTCTCTCTCTCTATATATATATATATATATATGTAAATTTTATCTAAGACTATAAATGTCCAAGTATTTTCAATTTATAATCTATTCTGACCATCGCTGCCCAAAGAACAAGTTAATACTCCTAGTAGAGTAGGAGTATTTAATAAATACCGAATAATTGACAATATGCACAATTGCTAAGGTTAGTTAATTCTAAATTACTTTCAGCCCGCCCACGCAGACAATAAAGGAATTACCTGAGGGTGGTCATAATTAAATGTATAATTACTTTGAAAGGTAGAAATCGAGGCGAATTAGATTGTTCACCACCAAATAGGGAGCAAAGCCTGAGAGAGTATCTGGACAAATTTACAAAAAAAAAAAAATAAAAATAATTCAAAAAAATGTGGGAATGCTAGGAGGCATTACTATCAACGAACTTTTATTCATATTCATATTCACAAAATTGCATAAATAATTCCAATTTATATGATCTTAATATATTTTTCCAATGTTTCCGGGTATTTTTTTAATGTTTACAATAATGTCGAAACATTTTTTCTTTACAATTTTACATTATAATAACACTAATTACAGTAGTTACATATAATATATGGGAAATTTACAACTTGGACCGCCGATTTGACCGATGTGACCAACCGAATTTTTAAAAACCAAAACCACTTTACACTTACACTTTTTTAAGCTCTACTCGAATCTAAAATCAAAATTTAAAAAATCCAAAATTTTTGGCAACAGACATAGAAATTTTATAAACGAACTAAAAATTCGTTGAAAATCCACCTTACACAGTCAGCCGATCGAATATAGATATTAAAATACTCGTATGTACGTGTAGAATAGAAAACTACTTTATAATATAATACATGCGTTATAACACTTAATATTTTAAAAAGTTTTCATTGCATGAAATAATAAATAATGTGATTTAAAATGAAGCACGGATTGAATAATTAAACAAATGGGAAATAATAAAACACTATTATTAGAAAAAAAAAATAAAAAGGCAGGTGTTCTTCCTAGATAGATAGCATTAGCTTATAAGCAAAACTAACTAACTAACTACATGTACCTTGTATTTTAAAAATCACGCGGGCCACGTGTCATATTGTCATCATGATGCTTTTTACTACCTAGCCAGAAAATGATTTGAGCTAGAAATTTGGTATACGTGCATTATTCAAAATTCGTAGTTTTCTATCAACCGGAAGAGGGTCATTACCTACAACGTTTTGATTTTTTTTCCTCTAAAGTGACCGTAAAAATAAAGATATAGGTTTGATAATTTTTCACATGCTTAAAAATTGTATAAAACTGCTATATATAAAATTTCAGCTTGATGGAATCGCTGAAAGTACCAGAATTAATTTTTTAACACTACAAATCCCACGCGCCAACACGTGACGTGGTACCGTCAACAAAACAACCAAACATGCGCTGATTTAATAAATATTATTTATTAATTTTAATTTATAATTAATTAAATTTAATTTAAATATAATCTATATTAATTAATCCAATTCAAATTTGCGAGATAGTCGAGTGGAGACACTCCAGCTTATTTTTAGAAATATTCTAATGACAATTCTTTTTCTATATGTACAGAACAAAATAACCATAAGTTTAAAATAAATAGATTTATAAGTATAAAAAGTCTAAAATAAAATAAATATTAATGATTTAATAATTATTATATTATTTTTTTCCCACATTTTTTTTTTTAATTATTATGATGATGATGATGATGAACTATTATACAGATTGATATATTAATCAATGAATTTATTTAAAAAGAATTCAGTAAATAATCTTAATTTTAATTTTATAGATTTTTTTTAAAAATAATAAAAAAAAAAATAAAAAAAAAACAATTTTGATCAGTAGAATTGAATTGAATTGAAAATATCCTACAAGTCAGTTTCTCTTTTTTAAAAGGGATTTAAAAAGGCAAAACTTTGATGTTATAAGAGGCCAACAGTTGTAATTTAGGGTGGGAGAACAATGCAAGACTACTCTCTGGAACATTCTTATAAATTATTAATTTTCTTTTACATTAATTTAAAATTTGACTCGGTCATTAGGTATTATTTAAATTATGTAAAGCAAGATTTATTGCATGAAAACAATAAACATCAAGAAAAAAGAAGAGAGTGCAATCTAATGGTTGTATATTATGCTTTCAATTCAAAGCGTCATTTCGATTTAACGTAAAGAAATGGAAGGCGCTTTGAGAAGTAAAAGAACATAACGGTTTGGTTGGTTCTGTTGAATGTACTGGAAGAACACTACTACTTATACTACTCTTAGTATATTATACTATGATTATTAAAGTAGTTAAATGGAAATTTAAAAAAAAACAAACAAAAAAACAGTTCATTATTATTTACAATTATTAATTAATTTAGGACCCACCACAATGTTTCATGTTTTCTATTTATTTATTTATTTATTTTTATTTATAGCTTTTATTGAAATTCATTTTTATAAATACAATATTATCATAAACATTTTCAAATTTTTTTTTTTTTTTTATAGAATTTATTTTACTTAACTTAATTTTATTTAATTTATTAATTATTGTGGATACCGGCTCTAATGGTCAATGGAGGAGATCTCTCCCAATTTCTTCCATTCCAGTCATTCTCTTTGGAAATATCATCATCATTCTATCTTTTTAACTTTAATCTTGCTTTTTTACTCTTCATACATATCATCATTGGCTGCTGAGTTGTTTCCAGACGTTATTTTAGTATTTTTATAATTGACCGAAGGCGCCACAGGCTGGGAGGTAGCGTCTCAGCCTCACATTCTCGTGGTCGCGGGTTCAAGTCCCGGGCATGGCATGGGAATTTATTTAGATGGTGTCTATGGGACGGTGTCAACCCAGCCTCCGGGATCAACATTGGGAAGTTACTTGATAAAAAGTAGCGCCTCCGATCAAGAAAATCAAGGTAAAGGTTGGTATGACCTGTTCTTCTGATCATAGGACACCTCATCATTTACGAGTATATAACCGACTTGAAAGGCGTAGGGGACGTATATACAAAAGTCAGAGGGTTTTGTTTTTTTCATAATTGGCTATTTTGAGTTGCGTATGTTAGTGTAGGTATTACACATTTTTTAAAAACTTTTATCTCAATCAATCAATTTGGCGAGTTTTTTTTTTCAGTCGTTTCTAGTAGCCTAGTCGCCAGAGAGCTCGTCTTCCGCAGTTAAGCTTCTTTCCTTCATTCCATCGTCTTCGGGGCCTTCTCCTTTTTCTTCTTTCTGGAAGAATCCAACTGAGATGATGAGAGATGCCCATACATCATCAGTTGTCGGTTTTTTATTTTTTCTACTAGAAGTTGTTGGCTTTTCGGCATTTCACTTAAAATATCCACATGTTTAATGTGGTCATACAGCGTCTTCTCCAAATTGCCATTTCCACTGCCGCAGTCTACGTTTCTCTATTACCATCCTCTCACTTTTATCGTTGATTTGATATTAAAGTCGAAAATTTTCTCCAATACCAGCTCTCTCCTTCTGACTATTTTTCCCAGATAAATAGTTTTCTAAGTAATATTTTCTAAGTAATTCTCTACCGTTGATATTTTTTATTTGAATTTTGTTCAAATCACTAACATATGTATATTTCATCTAAAAAACGAAACTCACTCAACTCATTTCTATTAATATTTAGTTTTATTTTATTCATTTGAATTTTAATTTTTACTTTCCCGCATACTTCGTATAAGGGAAGTATTGGAATCGTCAAAAATTTCGACTTCGAGATTTCGATAGATCTTGACGTTTTAGACCTCCCTGAGTCGGAAAATACCATTTTTCGAATTATGTCTGTGTGTGTGTATGTATGTATGTATGTATGTATGTATGTATGTATGTATGTATGTATGTATGTATGTATGTATGTATGTATGTATGTATGTAATGTCTGTAAGCAAATTTACTCAAAAACTAATCAAGCTAGGACTTCGAAATTTGGTACACCGATATTATTCACAGTTTGTAGATTTCTATCAAAATTTCGTCAAAATCGGTTAACCGGAAGTGGTACTTTACCTACACTGGTTGCGTTTACCTTTCAAGTAAAGTACCAGTTTGCTTCGAGATATTTGCTTCATATTTTGAATATAGATTTAAAAATATGAAAAAAATTGAGATACCAAATTTCATCATGATCTGACTACCGGAAGTGACATTTTACCTATACGATAGTAAGGGAGGTATTGTTTTCACATCAAATTTCACCTATGGATATTTTTAGGTACCAAGTTTACACATTCTAAATATTCATTCACAACTCTTTATACTTATTTATATGCGGGAAAGTGTAGGGGAGGACACTCCCGCTTATTTTAAAAATATATTTTCTCAATGATAATACAAATCAAAAGTTTTATATAAATGTAGTCACTATGACTGCCAAAAAACAGTTTGATTTGATATTCTTTGGCTTTTAAAAGACGTTTATACTCGTAGTATTGATTATGGACACATGAAGAAAAAAATTCCTGGCCTCTTCTATTAACTGACTGAAATAACTTTTAAGTAAAAAAAAAAAAGTAAAAGTATTTGCCCATCCCTGATCTAATGACAAGTACTAAGCCCGTGTAAATTGGGCATTATCTAATGAAATCATCTAATAATAATATAATAATTAGATTATTATAATATTTTTTATTATTATATAAATATAAATTTAATTGAAGAATCTAAAGATGTAAGTATTATAATTAAAAATACCAATTAATCAAATGAATCAAAGTATTAGAAAGAGGAGTATGTGATAATTTTTCAAAAATTGAAGATTTAAAAAATAAATAAATAAATAAATGCATAATGTTTTAATTTAAAAACTAATTTTATCTAATGAATATATGATAATATTTATTATAAAATTATTTATAGTATTGTCGGTACATACGAATGTGAATACCAGTCTAATTCTGATGACTTTCATTGATTTGACTTTGAATCAGTAACATTCAAATCATTATTAATGATTTTACTAAAATATCAACTGTTTGATTTGCTACGTATCTACTATAAGTATATCAACTTTCAAGTTCGTTGTAATCACAAACTAAATTTAAATCAATTAATTTCGGTGTCCAATAACCGATCCGGTTTCAATATTTGAATTGAAATATTAATACATACTTCCATGTCAGTTTTATCTTAAAAATATTATTATTAAGATTATTATTAATTGATTAATTAATAATTGTATAATATGATTTGCATAAAAGATTAATTACTTTGACTGACTTTGATGATAAAAATTTATTTTGGATGAAGATGTCATATTAATGAATATTATTAATTATTATTTAAGTATTATATAATATTATATTGCGGTTAATATTGTTTCAAATGAAATTATATTATTATATTTATTAACAAAACCAAAGGCGAATAATAAGTGGAAATATTTTTATTTGTTTTTATTTTTTACCGACCGACGATAGTAAGGCAGGTATTGTTTTCACACCAAATTTCACATGTGGAGATTTTTTTTGCAAATCTCCACGAATCATGCATTTTCTTAACAGAAAAAAGTATTTTTAGCATAATGTCTGTCCGTCTGAACGTCCGTCCGTATAGATGTGTACAGGCTCAACGGAATTTGATACAATTTGGTATATTTACTTAATGCATCAGAATGATGAATTGATCAACATTTGGTGTATATCCGGAAACCGGAAAGGGTAGTATTACCGATCGGCGATAGGAAGGGAAGGGTTATTTTCTCACCAAATTTCACATGTGGAGATTTTTTTTGCAAATCTCCACAAATCATGCACTTTGTATTGGTTTTATCCTCGAGAAAAATCATTTTTATTAGTTTTTTTCTTAATTTAAAATCATATGACGTCACCCAGCCCTTCATGACGTCACAGCCAGCACCTCCTTATATACATATTATAAATAAAATAAAATTAAAAATATTTATGTTATATGCCTATCTGTTTTTTATTGCATTAATAGATATATTAAAATTATTTGAAATTGTTTCGGTAGCTGGAAATTAATTTATTTCAAACCGTCGGTCGGTTCTGCGCCTGGCCACAGGTCAACTTATTTTTTTTAATTATATTCAAGTATTTTATAAAATTTAATTCTAAATGTTAAAAATTTGACAGATCTTTTCAAATAATATTATTGTAATATATAATACTTAAATAAAACATTTATTTATTTTTCAATACCTAAAATTTGTAAAAATTAAAAATAATAAAACTTGTTGAGCTTAAATAGCTAAGAAAATTTTACATTTTATTAATATCAAATAAGTAATTTAATCATTAATTTATAAGATGCACTTGAAAACAAAAATTTTTTTACTCTTAATATAATACTAATAATCCTATATTAAATTATAAAATGTCTATTAAAATCGAACAAATATTAATTTTATTAAATACTTGACTTGATATAGGCAAATGTATATATATAAATTAATCAACTTTGATATTAAATAATCTTTATTAATATTAATAAAATATGAATAATAGGGAATTTGATTAATTTACTTTAATATAAGATTAATTACAAAGCAACATCTTTTAAATTAGATTCATTTTATTTATCAAACAATTTTTTTTTTTCAAATATGCACATTAATGATTAAAAAAAAAATCTATGTTATATTAAAGCACCTGATCAAATTTCAAAGTCTGAAAAAAAAAAAAAGAAAAAAAATGTTAACGAGATCAAAGAGAGAGAAACAAGAGTAAGGGGGGGGGGAGGTTGACCAATTTGTTTATTTTGGAATTAATTTCCCACCAGTTGATAAACGTGTCAAATCTTCTCCCTTCATTCATCTAATAAATATTTTGTAAATCATCAAGGGATTAGATGAAAGAAGGGCCTGCCGAGTTTCGTGGTAATCTTGAATTTCTTTCAGTAGTCTTTTTCAGGGCTAATCACCGTTGGGATCCGTCAGCGGGGCCGTAACGAAGAGTAACCAGGCAACCTGTCAGCCGTTCACCGTTTTTTATCAATCAGTCGAAGCCTCCCCCGTGAATTAATTAGGAGAATCCTCTTAGGAGGGCACGTGCCGGACACGTGACCACCTCGGGGTGAAATTCGAACTGTCTAAAATTGGGATGAGGGGTGGGTGTGGGGGTGGGTGGATGTGTGGAAGGCTTATCATGGACCGCGGATCGATAAGACCAAAATCATGATTAACCACTAATATTTTGATTTTTTAAATAAATAAAATTATAATTTTTTTTTTTTAATAATAAAAATATAAATATAATATACAAAGTAAACTAATGATTACTATAATGAAAATATTAAACATATTTAGTAAAAAAGTTTATTGACGTCATTATAAAATAAAATAAAATAAAATAAAATAAAATATAAATCATAAATATACTCTGATAACGAATTTTCAACTAACTAATTAATTATTTATCATATAAATCTCACGTTAAATATTAATGTATAAAATAAGGATCATGTAAATTAAGAAAATAATTATTATAAGATAATAATAAAAACAATTAATCTTAATTTGTTGTTTTTTTTTACAACTCTTTGATATCAAAATGATTAACTTTAACTATCTTTCGTTAGTTAGTTGAGATTTAAAGTGAGTACATGGTAAACCTTTAAAAAATATTGATATATACAAATCTTAAATTATTATTTTATTTATTTAGAGATAAAACTAACGTTTCTACTATAAATTAGGCTTTTGAATTTAATATTATTATTATTTTCAGTGATTTCATAGAAAAAGCGCGATTTTATTAATATTTTAGGCAAAATACTACTTTTTTAAATACAAGGGATAAATTTATGAATTTACGAATCAATTCATAATTCATCGATATCATAATTTTTTTCATTGAATTCCTAGAAATAACGTGATATTTTACAAATGTTTCAGGGAAATCCTACTATTTTAAACTAAAGGGGTAAATTTATGAATTATATTTTATTTTCTTCCATTTTTGATTCTAAAAATAAATCAATTCATATTTCATCGATATCATAAATTTTTTTCATTGATTTCATAGAAAAAGCGAAAACTTTTCAAAATATTTTAGGAAAATCTTACTTTGTTAAATACAAATGTAAAATTTATTTATTATGTATCATTATCTTCCATTTCTGATTCTAAACACGATTCAATTCATATTTCATTGATATCTTAATTATTTTCATTGATTTCATAGAAAAAGCGTGAATTTTTAATAATATTTTAGGCGAAAATGCTACTTTTTTAAATAGAAATATTAAATTTATGAATTATATATCATTTTCATTTATTTCTGATTCTAAATATTAATAAATTAATATTTCATCGATATCTCAATTATTTTCGTGGATTTCATAGAAAAAACGACATTTTTCATTAAGATTTTAGCGAAAATGCTACTTTTTTAAATAGAAATATAAAATTTATGAATTATATATCATTCTTATTTATTTCTTATTCTAAACACGAATAAATTCAAATTTCATCGATATTTCAATTATTTTCATTGAAAAAGCGTGAATTTTTCCTAATATTAAAGTCAAAATGCTACTTTGTTAAATACAAATGTAAAATTTATTTAATATATATCATTTTTTTCCATTTCTAATTCTAACACGAATCAATTCATATTTCATAGATATCTTAAGTATTTTCATAGATTTCATAGAAAAACCGGGATTTTTTAATAATATTTTTGGCAAAATACTACATTTTTAAATTCAAGGGGTAAATTTAGGAATTTTATATCATTTTCTTCCATTTTTGACTCCAAAATCAAATCAATTCATATATCTTTGATATCGTAATTATTTTCAATTGATTTCATAGAATTTTTCAAATATTTCAGGTGAAATCGTACTTTTTTAAATACAAGGGTAAATTTTATTTATTATATATCATTATCTTCCATTTTTGATTCTAAACACGAATCAATTCATGTTTAAATCGATATCTTAAGTATTTTTATTGTATTCACAGTGATTTTTTACAAATGTTTCATGGAAAATACTACTATTTTAAATACAAGGGATAAATTTATTTATTATATATCATTTTCTTCCATTTCTGATTCTAAACACAAATCAATTCATATTTCATCGATATCTTAATTATTTTTATTGAATTCATAGAAATATCGTGATTTTTTACTAATATTTCAGGGAAAATACCACCTTTTTAAATACAAGGGATAAATTTATTTATTATATATCATTTTCATCCATTTCTGCTTCTAAACTCTAATCAATTAATAATTATTTTCATTGAAATCATAGAAATAACTTGATTTTTACAGATATTTTTAAAATATCAGAAATAATATGTTAACAATATTCAAAACAGAAATATAAATTATACTTACAATGTTTGCAAGTCAAATTAGATAAATTTTAGATTTTTTTTTTGCTGAGAGATTCTTAATTTGATTCTAAAATATTATTAAAATAAATATTTTTAATTTTATTTCAAAATTAAATAAAACATATCAAAACCTTTTAAATTTAACAAAATATGAATACACATAATATATCAATTAAAAAGAATTGTATGAATCGAATTTCAATATAGATGACGTAATTGATGACGTCATTTAAATTTTCTATTTGCAATTAAGAAAATACAAATAAAGTTGATTTATCTCGAGACTGACACTAATACAGATGGACTTTTCTTTATAAATATTATCTATGTTGTAACGTTCAAAAAAAAAGTCATTAGTACAGTTTATATCTCAAAAATATACAAATATATATACAATTTTTGTTAGTAGATATATTAAAAGTAATATATCTAAGTAGATATAAAATTGTATATACAAAGCTTTTAGTATTTTCTATAAATTTTTCTTTTGTTTTTTATTTTTTTTTATGATTACATATTTTATTTATTAAAACTATATTTTGAAAAATTATTTTTATTGTACTTAATAAATAAATATATATATATATACTTATTATACTTTTATAATTTCATTATAAAATATCTATGAGTAATTCTCGCAAATACGGTTTCATAGAAAATAATCTTAAATTTTAACTACATTGATTAATATTTGATGCCTTATAATACAGTAAAAAAAAATGATAAAATATATTTTAATATATCTATTAAAGGTAATTGTTTACAAAACGATAAGCTTCAGGGATTTGAATGATACTTTACTAGTAGATTCCTTTTTTAATTCCAAAACTTTCCTTATCCAATATTTCCCGGGCTCTTATAGTTTACTAGATAACAACACTTATTAAAATTTGCATATAAATCCATTGATATTTTATTTAGTTACCATGATTTATTCATTTGGCCGACAGGGGGCTCCGCTAATTTTTTTGGCGGTTTTTTAGTTCGGTTTGAATATATGAAAATTATAAAATATTTAAAAATTAATTAACCGAAAAAACCTAAAATTAGCGAATAATTAGTGATTTAGTAAATAAAACATTATTAAATGGTTGTTCATTCATAGCTAGTTTAAATGTCAAACTTTAATAATTTTTATCTCGTAAACTAGAAGAGACCGAAAAAGATTGCTTAAGGAAAGTTTTTTTGGAATTAAAAAAAGAATCCACTGATAAAGTTTCATCGAAATCACTGAAGCTTCCGTTTTGTAAACAATTACCCTCTAAATATATAGGTATGTATATAATCCTCTGATTTTTTGTATTTTGGAATAAAAAAATTAACAACGTTTACGTTTAAGTCATTTACCGCCTGTGTATCTGTTGTATGAGTCAATACAAAGGATTCTCTCCAATTTTATTTTTATTTATTTATTTATTTATTTATTTAATATAAATAATAAAATTTGTATGAGTTGAAAAACATTTATTATTTATTCGAAGAATGTTGTTTCCCATGAAAATGCTTTTTTGAATTCTCCTCTTTATAGATCCATGTTCGTTTGCATCATGCCTGGGGCGCCTGCTCTGCACTTCGCGATAACCCCATCAGAGTTCATCCGGTTCATCCGATGAAGGTTTGGGGAGGGGGGAGGGGGGAGGGGGGGCACGCGTCTCCAGTGAAACAGCAAAAGACGCACATTCCAAGTCAGATTCATCTTTCCTCTTCCTCCTCCTCCTCCTCCACCTCCTCCCTCACTCCAATATCTCATCCCCACAATCGAGCCACTTATCAATTCCTCTCTCTTGGATTTAATAATTTTTTTTTTTTTTTTTTTTTTCCAATTAAAAAATCATTGATTCTAAAAATATATAAATGATGAAAATTTAAATTTTATACATATTCAAAATATAATTTTATAATTTTTTAGAATACAGTAGTAATAATTTTCAATATATTTCATATAAGATGTCAATAATTATAAAGATATCAATATTTTAATTAGAAAAACTCTGATAACACATATTAAATTATTATTTATATATTTTGAAAAACATGGTTCAACTAGAATCTTTTACCTCAAAAATTTGAATATTCAAAAAATGAATAAATAATTTATTTGTTATTTCCTATAATATTTCGTGGGTATTAGAATTAGAGTATTGGGCTACTGGCTATATACGAGTATGTACGTATAGAAAGATTAAGATAAATGCGTATAATCATTCAATATTAGTGTATTTTTATTAATTAATTACTTATTTACACACAACTTTCTGCATAAAATAAATTATTCATATGATGAATATACATTTATGTAATTATTTAAATATGAATTGAGATTACAAAGAATAAATTATCAACTTGTATTTTAGTCTTTAATTTTGATTATATTATTATATATATGTATATAGGCGTCACGTGCTGGCGCGTGATGGCAGTCAACGTGTTAAAAAATTCATTCTGGTACTTTCAGAGATTCAATCAAACTGAAATTTTATATATAGCAGTTTTATACAATTTTTAATCATGTGAAAAACTATCAAACCTATATCTTTATTTTTACGGTCACTTTAGAGGAAAAAAAATGATAACGTGGGGTAGGTAACGCCCTACCCACCTCCGGATGAGCTACATTTCTCAAAAGTTGATAGAAAACTACGAATTTTGAATAATATCCGTATACCAAACTGACGAGATAGTAAAAATGTAATAAAATTAATAAGAACTATTAACATTAAATCAATCCAAAATAGTTATATTGAAAAAGAATTAAAAAAATAAATTAATTAATACATTAGAGAAGCAATTAAAATTATAGATAATATAGTTTTAAAATTTTTAGTCCTCTATACAGCGACGGAAACGCAATGGTGGCGCTGTTGTTGGGCAATGATAATAATCCCTTCCCGACAACATCGCCCCCCACCCCCATGGCATTTACTTTTTTACATTCGTACCACATTAACTCTCTTAATAAGAGGTAAACTTTGTTGATTTTTATAATAACCTTTTATCCCACCCTCTACAATAATTGATTTTTAATCATTTTTTTGTAAATTTATTTTTACTAGATAATACATATTCTTTAAATTATTTATCTTTTGCATGTTTCCATTTTTAAAATAATATTTTTAAGATTGTAACGATTCTGGTCAGAATACAATTATTGTTGTATGTACATTAAGTGCCTATGCAATTTATATGTTACTTTATATAATATTGTACTTTGTTAGATATAACATATTATTATAAATTCTGCGATATAACTATTATCATTATCAATTAAATATTTTCATTTGAAATGTTAATATTTATATTTAAAATTCTTTTTTTTTTTTATTTTTTAATTTTTGTTTCATTTTTATAAGAGTAGTAGTAGTAGTAGTAGTAGTAGACATATTATAAATAGAAATAAAATGTTTGATTTGAATTTGTTACAATTTGTTTATTTTATTTGTATTTGTTGGAAGGATGTTGCTCCTTCTTTATCCCTCTCCATTCTCCCTCCTTCTGCACGATTATCTTGATACATTTTTATTTGTCTTGATCTAAATTTGTATATGATCGTAGCCGTTGTGGTTGTTTGGTGAGAGCGTGTCTGGATTGTGTTGAGGACAGTGGCCTGGTGTTAATTAAGTTAATCGAGAGCGCAATTAGGATGTTATGAAGAGCGATGACAAATGATTTCGTTGCTCGGATTCACACATTGCTTGCTACAGTTGAAGAAATACAAATAACACTTTTTGGAATTAGTGGAAAAGCATTTGGTTGGGCCCCATGCCGAGGGAACAGAACAAATGATCCCCACTGGAACCTTTTTTCACTTGCCAACTGCATTCTATGCTAATCGGTGGTGCCTTCTTAATTAGATTAAGTGGAGGTAATAAAACATTAGATTCCAATTTAGATGATTTTAATTGCATTCTAGTGAAGCACTATTCAAAACATTCAAATGCACTCACACACATGAATGAAATGAATGGGAATCATAGTCATAAGCATAGACAAGAGGAAGTCAAATAAAACTCATTTGTTCAATCTCGCTCTACTCATCACTACTAATACTACTACTACTACTACTCATCACTACTACTACTACTACTACTACTACTCATCACTACTACTACTACTACTACTACTAAATTATATATATATATATAAAAAAAAACAATCAATCAAAATACAATCAATTTTAAAGAAATACAGTCACACATTATTTTTGTTTTTTATTTTCTTAAATACTCTCATTCTACCATATATTATTTAAAAAAGATTTATATTTTAACAATTTAAAAAAAAAAAACAATTGTATATTTCTTATTTTTCTCAATTTTGGCATATTCTAATGGAAAAAAAATATTTTAAAATTTAGAATTTTAATTATTTTCTAGTAATTTATTCTATTGTATAAAATTTTAAAACAAAATTAAATAAAAATATGTATTATATTATATAAATCAATTTCAAATACAATTCTATTCAAAAAAAACAAAAATCTGGAGTGTCTCCACTCGACTATCTCGGAATTTGAATTGGATTAAATAACATATATTAATTATATTTAAATTAAATTTAATTTTTATTATATAAATTATAAAATAAAATTAATAAATAATATGTATTAAACCAGCGCTTGTTTGACTCTTTGTTAATGGCACCACTCGACGTGCTGGCGCGTGATGGCAGTCAACGTTTTAAAAAATTCATTCTGGTACTTTCAGCGATTCAATCAAGCTGAAATTCTATATATAGCAGTTTTATACAATTTTCAATCATGTGAAAAACTATCAAACCTATATCTTTATTTTTACGGTCACTTTAAGGGAAAACAAAATCAAAACATTGTAGTTATTGACCCTCTTCCGGTTGAGCTACATTTCTCAAAAGTTGATAGAAAATTATGAATTTTGATTAATGTCCGTGTAGCAAATTTCATGATTCTAGCTCAAATCGTTTTTTCGTAATCTTGTCTACATATATACACACACACACAGAGACCTTTTTCTCAACCTTAGTGAAAATGATTCAGGGACCTTCAAAACGTATAAAAACATCAAAATCTCAACATTGAAAATTTTCGTGAACGCAATACTTACTCTGGCGCGATAGTAAAAACGATTTTGTTTTCTTAAAAACATGTATTAATAATCCAGGAAAAGGTAATTTTCCTATGTTTTAATTTCAATTAAACTTTTATATAATATTTTGGGTGGTCTTTTTTCTTCTTTACTGACAAGACAAACATTTTCATGCATTGTGCATGAAAAACAAGTTAATCTCATTTAGAAAGGGAGAATTTCATTGATTTGCTTAAAATAAATTAATTCACATGCAAGTGTTCCATTAATGAAAATTATATACTATAAAAGCAAAAACCTAACTACAATATAATCTTATCAATCAAGTAAGCGGCTGATGATACCAGGACATGCAATCTATTCTCATGCCCATTTAATCAAGGGTATTTCAATTCTCCTTGTTCGTTATTTTACAAATGACTTCTAAAAATTCTAACACTTGACTTATTCATTCAATATTTTTATAACACCACCCTTAATTAATATTTTTTTTTTTTTTTTTTTTTTTTTATATTTCATTACATCATCATAGAACGAATGGCTTTTCTGGGCTTTCTTTTTAAGAAACTTGTCTAAATAGAAGGTCTGTTCTATTTTTAATTACATTTTAAATGAATGTTTCACTTTCGAGAGATGCAATCTATACTTTCCAAGAATCCTCCACCCCGAAAATTTCTTGTTATGAATGTATAGATTTCACAGTCCATCTCAAATCGTTCTGATCCCTATCAATTAATAACCACTTAAACCAATATTTGCTTTAAGCCGAAAACGTGTTTCACTCTACTAACATTAAATAAGTATTGTAAAAAAAAATATAATACATTAATTACAAATAATTACAAGTTCAATTAGCGCAGTTAATTTTCTATCTGTCTCTATTACATTGGAAATGGAAGGGGAGGAATTACACTATTTGAAATTAATTAACCTTATTTTATCACGCAAAATAACTTATAATTATAATTATATAAATATTAATATTTTTTATTCACATTTAGCAAAACAATTTTTTTTTTTTATAATAATTTTTCAAATCATATTTACTATCTCGTAAGAGATAGTATTGCGATCACCAAAATTTTCGATGTTGAGATTTTGATGTTTTTATATGTTTTGAAGGTTCCTGAATCATTTTCACTAAGGTGGAGCGAGCAAATGCCTGTGGGTGTGGGTGTGTATGTGTGGACAAGATAACTCGAAAACGGTTTGAACTAGAATCATGAAATTTGGTATATGGCAGAGGTTCTTAAACTTATGTACTCCGCGGACCCCCACTTGGAGAAATTTTTTTTGACGGACCCCATCCCAACTTTAGGTACTTTACGTCATTTTATTAGTTAATTTCTGGCTTACGATCTCATAAGAACAAGGATATATGTTGAATATTTCTAACAGTGATTGGTGAATAACGATTTTTTTGCATATTGTAGAACACATTTTATTAGAAATTATAATATTGAAGAAAGAAAATTCAGCTAAATATGAAGATGGAAACGGTAGCAATAGTTTTCTTGCACATTTCGTTGAATTTTGGTATTTGATCTGTTTCCTCACAAAGCCATGCCATCGCTCCTTTTATATTAAATAAAGTTTTAACTGACTCATCATTTTCTCGTGCACCTGTACGATGGCTTTGCGGACCCCCAGTAAAGTCTTCGCGGACCCCCAGGGGTCCGCGGACCACAGTTTAAGAACCTCTGGTATATGGGCATTATTCAAAATTCATAGTTTTCTATCAACTTTTGAGAAATGTAGCTCAACCGGAAGAGGGTCATTACCTACAATTTTTTTTCCTCTAAAGTGATCGTAAAAATAAAGATATAGGTTTGATAATTTTTCACATGATTAAAAATTTTATAAAACTGCTATATATAGAATTTCAGCTTGATTGAATCGTTGAAAGTACCAGAATTCATTTTTTAACACTCCAAATTTTACGCGCAAACATCAACAAAGAGCCAAACATGCGCTGGTTTAATAAATATTATTTATTAATTTTAATTTATAATTTATAATTAATTAAATATAATTTATTGTGTTAATTAATTCAATTCAAATTGCGAGATTGTCGACTGGAGACACTCCAGCTAATTTTTTTTCTTATATCAATTACTTATATACGGTAATAATGTTTCATTCATGATTTATAAGTACTTACATGTATTTTTAGCAAAATCACTTTCCATTAGTGTCAAAATTTTTATATGTTCTTCTTTTTTTTCAGATGACATTTGTAAAGTCATAATTTTAATTTTGAACAAGAAATATTATATTAAATTTATTAGTTTAATATAAACAACAAAAATTAACAAAAATTTACAAATTATTACCATACAAGAAAAAAAGAAATTATAAAAATTTGATTTTATTAGTATTTAGAACGATTTTCTTAACTATTTATTTGTTCATTTTTAATATTTCTAATATTATTATTGTTTTGTTCTTTCTATCTTTTTTTTTTTAAAAAATTATATATATATATATAATATGTTGGTTTAGGTTTCCGTGAATGTTATTGTTATTATTACTATCAGATTTATCAGGGATATAATCACGTATTTTGGTGAGATTGTTTTCTCGACGTTTCGGCACCCATTTTGGCGCCATTTTCAAGAGATTGTTTAAGTGGGAATATTTTTGGGATTCTGGGTCTTAGTCTGTGTGACCAAGGGTTAATATCGGGATTTTGGGTTGGTTGATAGGTTGGATAGTTTTGTACTCACTGCGTTGCTGTGGAGCTCTGAAGAATCCTGGGCAATCCTGAGACTGGCACACATCCGCACTGGACAACAGCCCGAGGCCGACTATATATATATTTATTACAAGTATTAATTTAAAAAATTGATTTACACTAATTATTATAAAATTATTAGTTGTGATGTAAAAAATAAATACATTTGTCAAAAATATACATCTTATATCAAATATATCAATTATTACATACAACAGATTATTAACATTTCATATTTGTTTTTAAGTGAAATATGTATACAAGTTCATATTTCTTCTTTTTATTGAAATAAATAAATAATTAATTCTTTTTTTTTTTTTTTGTAATTACTAGTATAAAATTGACATTAAGATTAAATTAAGTAAGTTTATCTAATAGTTAATATATATTTATCTTGTATTTATAAATTGTAAAAAAAAGAAAATTAATAAATAAATAAATAAATAGCCTCTGGAGGGTGAACAACCTCTCAGGACGTAATTACTAGTGATTAATAGTAACATATTTTATAAATGAGATGCACTTTGTAAGACCAACTTTTCATAGAAAGAAAATAAATTAATTTATAAATATATAAGTATTCTATAATAATATTCAAATTTATTTGCACCAGTAAACAAAATGCTACATAGAAAGAAAAACGTTATAAAAAACATTAAAAAATTAATTCTATTAATATTGAATTAATATGTATTATTTTTTTATATATATCTAAATATACTACCTATTTACATAGTTCAATAAAAAATTCCATTATTAATATTTTTTTATGCTTTTAATTTTTAAATATAATATAACAAACTAAAAATGGAATTTCTAGATATTTCTATTTAAATTAAACAAAAAGTACCTGATTCACCGAGCCGCCGCTCTGTACTTTAAAAAAAATATTCTTTATATAATGACAAAATATATGAAACAATTTCAAATAATTTAAGAGAAAATAAATTAAAAAAAAAATAGTCATAAAAGATACAGCCCTTAAACGTACGTACCGAAAGACAGAAAAGTATGGCCTGTGGATATAACATAATATCGTATATATTTCATAATTTGATTACAAAATATTATTAAAAAATAAATATTTTTAATTTTATTTTATTTATAATATATTTTGTATATAAGGAAGCGCTGACTTTGACGTCATGATGGACTTGGTGACGTGTTTATGACGTCATATAAATTTAAATTAAGAAAAACTAATGAAGATGATTTTTCCCGAGTATATATATAATTTTTCTTAGTATAATAAGATAAGATATATCCCATTTCTCTATCTCTTAATCTGTCACTAAAATGTGAACTTATTATTACTAAATTTTTGATTGAATAGAAGATTAAAATTAAAATAAAGTCAATTGTTTATTGATAACATACAATTTGGAATTTATTTTATATTAATATTCCTTTGTATTGAGTATCATCTATTAATATTGTAATAATGTTTCAAAAATAACATTGATCTCTTTTTATATTATTTGTTGTTATAAACACGCGTATTAAGTTTACAAATACAACTCCCAGTCATTTAATCTGATAAGAAGATACCCTGTTGAATGTCAGGTGGGTCACAATATGTAGAAATAGGATCAATAATATTCATGTTTCTTTCTTACTACATAACTCAAATGAAATCTAGTCCAATCGAATAAATGATTGTCTGGTAAAAAAAACAAAAAAAAAAAAAAAAACATGAAACAAACAAAAGGGATTGCGAAAAGCTCTGTAGTAATTGGAGATGGAAGTGAAGGATTCAGGGAACGTCGTCTGGAGTCACTATTGACTATCCATCACGTAGATGATGAATGTGGATTGGCGCTTATTAACTCTCCCATTCAACTTTGTTATATTAATGGGTCAGACAATATTTCATTCGCATCCGATCTTTTACATTTAATCCAAACAAGCACAGAAAGAACGTTTCACAAATATTTTCATATTTAAAATATATATTATACATTATCTAAAAGATTATACATTTGAAATTATTTTAAATTAAAGTAGTATAATTAGTATACGTATAGTATATTAGTAAGAGCAATAAAATTCTTTACATAATTCATTATGTAATGAATAAATAATAAATAAAAAAATAAATAATGTTTTCTCAATGAATGAATTTTCTAAAGATAAACTCATAAGAATAAAACTATGAAATATTATGGTCCAATGTGTAAAATATAAACCTATAATAGATATTCTTATAAATTGGTTAATTACGAGGGTGGGATGAAAAGTTTCCGACCTGACCAAGAAAAACGATGTTTTTTAAATTTTTTTTTTTGCTTTATTTTTCAACATTCAAGATAGCTGAGTCCTGTACGATGTCAGCTGAACGTGTGTGAAATATTTTACACAAGCCTTTGAATATGGAAAGCTGTGTGCAACGCGCGTGCCGCGTTTGCCAACGTTAGACCAAAAAATGCTTCGAAAAACCATTTCTACCGACAATTTGGCGCTGAAGGCATAATCCAAACGAATTTTGGCGTCGATTCATAACTGTTGATGAGACTTAAATTAAATTAAATCAAATTAAATTAATTAATTAAATAATTTATTAATTAATTTAATTAATTAGAACACCGTTATTAGAAATGTATCAGTGTTGATGGAGATTATGTTGAAAAATATAGCAAAAAAAAAAAAAACAATTTAAAAACATCGTTTTTTTTGGTCAGGCCAGAAACTTTTCATCCCACACTCGTATAATCTAAATTGAGAGATCAATCAATTTAATTTAATTTATTCGTATTAAAGTTAAACTTGAATTAAGTATTTTAGGATCATTTTTGATTTTTTTTTTTTGTAAATATTTGAAATTTTACAAAAATTCGTTCATTGGAAAAAAAATAATTCCAAAATATTTTATAAGCCAACTTTTTGATAATGAGAAGCTGCATTTAAGAAAATTCATAAATAATTCTCTTAAATAATCTCCAATGAAATTTGAGAAGTCTCTAGAGGCCATATAAGATATATAATTGATAAATCCCAGACACTACTTGAATAGACTTTTCAAATCAATACTTCCTTATGTCGACTATATAATATATTATATTTAAATTATGACAAATAGTTTTCATCGTTTCTATTATTAATAAGAATTGTCTTTCTTGAATGAATTAGTAAAAATATTTCAAAAAGAATAAAAAATTGATTTTTTCTAATTCTGTAAAAATATGTAACTATAATTTCAAAAATAAAATAAAATACACGCTTTTATTTAGCTTACACCCGTTTCCATGTCATCAAATCTTGCAACGTTAATTTGGCCCACTTCCCAATGTTCGAATGAGCTGAAATTTCGCATACCTATGTAACTCCGAAGACAATGCAATATTCTCATTCAACTTAGGTCATAGGTGACCTAGGAGGTATTATATTTATCAATTAATAATTACAAATTGCATCATATTGATACAAAATAGTAAGTATATATTAAATAATATTGAAAAATAGTAATTAAATATTAATCAAATATTAATTTAAATCATGTTTAATTATTTTGTAAAATATTTTTTTTAATTTAAATGAATATCAATTAAACTAATAGAGATATTGTTTTTGAAAAAATATATGTATATAAAAACCAATAATCTAATAATAATAATAATAATGCAGAGAAAGGAAAAGAATACGAAGGACATTTCATTGTATATCCATAATCCTTTCTGTTTTTTTTTTTTTTTCCTTTTCTACTATAATTGATAATTATGTCTATTTGAAGTAGAAATTACGTTTTTCCCTCCATGTTTGATGGCCACGCTTTCTTTTTTTAGATTTGATTAATTGTAAGGAAATTGTGGTGTGTGTGGAGAAATTATTTTCTCCTTTTTAGTGCATTTAAATAAAAGCGTGTTTTTAAAAGATTTTTTTATATTTTTTTTTGTTAATATTCAAATGGGGAGAATTTAGTGACTTTTTAGCACTATTATAGTGTATAGGGTTAAGGTTCGCTTGAACAAAATAAAATCATTGTTCATACTATAATACAATATAATATAGGTATACTCCAATTTGTATCTTATAGATTTTTATATTATCAATAATACTTGATAAATATGATTATATTATATTTTTGAAAAATTTTCGAAATTGAGAAATATAAATAAATTCTCACTCAAGTTCTCTCTTTACAAGATGCTAAACAATCTTTTGTTCAATTCAAAATTATTAGACTTTTAATATTGTATATATATATATTATAGTCATACACTTTTTTTCAAAAATTTATCATATTTTATTTCTGAATTAATTATTATTATAAAATTTTTAAATCCATTATGTTTTTTTTTTTAATAATATTTTTAGTTTAATTTTTAATCATTTTAATTATTTGAACATTAAATAATTTCAATTTTAAAATTCAAATAGAATTCATCTTCTTGTCAGATACGTTCAATAAGAAGTTTTTGAAATTTTATGGTTAGCTAAACTTCAAATCCAAGCCCTTTTTTTCTTATCCAAAAGAATCTTTTCAATGTGAAAAACATTACCATCTGATAAGTCGTACGTAAAAAAAGTAATTATTAATATGAACTATATTCTAGTTGTATATATATATTGATTTGAAAGATGGTGACTTCCACTTGTATCGTTTGGAAAGATGCCTGATAAGAAAAGACGAAGAGAATCGTTCCCAGGACTCGAATTACTATCATGTTTATCAAAGTTGCACCCCTTTCCAGCCAATCTAGATGGTGTTTTTATTAGGGGCCAGTCTGGTTAAAAAAAAAAATGAACTGAATGCCTGTGTCCAGTGATGGAGCGATCAAACTTATAAAGTCATGCTTATCGCCTTTAAGCTGTCATCGAATGTCATCGCGCATTATGACGCTTATTCGTTAACAACGTAATCGACTTTATAAAAGCATGCGAATGCCTTTTGGCGGTCAAATTATAATATATATATATATATATATATAGTATACCAATCAACACAAAAAATGTATATGAATAAGTAATTCGAAACAAAACAATAACTTTAGTTAAAAAAAAAAAAAATTAGCTGGAGTGTCTCCAGTCGACTATCTCGCAAATTTGAATTGGATTAATTAACTCATATATTATATATAAATTAAATTTAATTAATTATAAATTATAAATTAAAATTAATAAACAATATTTATTAAACCAGGTTATGTTTGGCTCTTTGTTGATGGCACCAGGTCACGTGTTGGCGCGTGAGATTTGCAGTGTTAAAAAATTAATTCTGGTACTTTCAATTCTATATATAGCAGTTTTATACAATTTTTAATCATGTGAAAAATTATCAAACCTATGTTTATTTTTTTGTTCACTTTAGAGGAAAAAAAATCAAAAAGGTTGTAGGTAATGACCCTTTTCCGGTTGAGCTACATTTCTCAAAAGTTGATAGAAAACTATTAATATCAAATTTCATGATTCTCTAGCTCTTTGATTTTTATTTTCCTCTAAAGTGACCATAAAAATAGAGATATATGTTTGATAGTTTTCCACGTGGTGCCATCCACAAAGAGCCAAACATGCCCTGGTCTAATAAATATTATTTATTAATTATAATTTATATTTATAATTAATTAAATTTAATTTATATATAATATATGAGTCCATATTAATCCAATTCAAATTTGCGAGATAGTCGAGTGGAGACACTCCAGCTAATTTTTTGTTTTTGTTTTTTTTTTTGACAAGTTTTATGTATTCAATTGACTGATTAAATGAGATTTTTATTCTTTTCTTTTCTTTTTTTTTAAATAATATTTATTACAGTTAGAGATTGTATTATTTTATTTTTATTCACTTCCTATATTGCTATATTTTTAGAGAAGAGAATTATAACCCCATTCTTTGTTCATTTCTTTTTTTTTTCTTTATTTCTTTTTCTATTCTTTAAAAAAAAAAAAAAACTGCATTGGTCAAATTTTTCTATTGATTTGAAATTGAAATACAAATAACTCCCCTTGGTAAAATTTATTTTGATATCTTTGTCGTCTGGGTATTATTCAAGTTAACCAAACGGAAAGATTTCCTTGGCGTCTTGCATTTGATCTTGTAGCACCCCACCGACAACCCCTGTTCTCTCAAGAGGAAGGAGGGTTTCGTGTTTTTTGATGATGTTGGTTTCCCCAATGCCTTGATGGTGTCTGCCAAGCCACCGTGAAACGCGATATTCTCGCGGTCACAAACAACACACAAGCTGTGCAATGACACGGCCCATTACCAACGTCTATTACCTAAAGTGCAAGAGTCCATGCTGTATTATTTACTGGGTTTCGTGTGGAAAAAAAAACAAACTTTCATTCTTTACCTGCACGCCAATTGCATTCTGACAGTCAATCTTTATTCCTGTTTAACAAAGTTAATTTACAATTATATCAAACTTTTTTAAAAAACTATTAAAGTAATATTATTTTTAATCAAGTCTACAAGAATGAGACTTAATATAATTCAGTTTTTATTTTGAGTTCTCAACAAATGGGGAAAAAAAAAATTAAAAAAAATAAAAAAAAACAAGCAATCTCAGACTTTTTTGTACATCCTACACAAGAACAACGACTATCAAGTCGGTTATATAAATGATGAGGTGTCCTTTGATCAGGAGAACGGATCTTATCACTCTTTAGCTTGATTTTCTTGATCGGAGGCGCTATCAAGTAGCTTTTCCACAATGTTGTTCCCGGAGGCTGGGTTGACTCCGTCCCATAGATCCCAGCTATCAAAAGTGCTACTTTTTATCAAGTAGCTTCCCAATTTTGATTCTGGAGGCTGGGTTGACTCTGTCCTAAAAATGTTCTCTTGCCATGATCCCGGAACCACAAGGATTTCGGGCTAAGAAATAAATTATAATAATTTATATGTATTTAAATGTATTAAAAATTAAAAAAAAAATATTCTTCAACGTTAGGATGAGTGAGGAATGTGAAAAAAACATAATAAACTATAACGTTATTTTTCTTACTAATTTTTCTAATTCATTATACATGATTATAAAGTTATTATTATTATTTTAATATAAGAATTTTAATTTAATTTTCATTTCTTCACAGAAATATATAATATTAATTAATTATAGAATATAGATAAGTATATTATTTTTTATTTTTTTTTCAAAAGAAGTGTTAATTCTTAAATTTGATTCTTTTATTAAAAAAATATTAATAATTTATTTTATAGAATGATTCTTTGATGAAAATCCATTCACATCATAAAAATGAAAATATATTAACCCTATCAATTAAAAAAATTAAAAAAAAAGATGGTAAAGTTTTTATTTGAGATGATTATCAAATTTGTTTCAGAGATGACCATCTGATTATTTTTCTAAATATAAATTTATTTAATAAATATATATATATATATATATATATATATATAAATTGAAATAAATAAATAAATAATAATTAATTCAGCTTAAAAGGGAGTTAGAAATTTGACACATGGAAATAAAAAAGTTTTTTTTTTTTTTTTGAATAAAGGTTTAAAAAACTTTGACATGCAATCACTTTTGAAAAGTAGAAACAATCATTGCTCTTTGGCATTTGAGTCCTTCCCCTCGCTGACTCTCCTTCATCAGTTTATTTCTATTCCCCCCCCCCCCGCCCAGCAAATGTCGTTATTCTATGAAATTGAAAGCAAGAGAACTTGTTGGCTGCCTGGACGTTGTTACGTTCTTGATGAATGAATTGAATAGTCTTCAGGCTTGTCTGATGGATGGATGGCCCCATAGAAACAACCCAAGTACACCGCCCCCGTGGGAGGTCCCCGTTTCAAAAGGGGGCCTCCGCGAACCCTTTGCCTTCAGGGCTGCGCCCCACCGTCATACACAATATTACTATTACAAGCATCGAGCCTATATTTTATCCGCTATTTTATACATAGTTACTCCTTTCTTGTTGGTAGGGAACAATAATCGATTTTCCAATTCATTATGCGTGGCTCCATTCTTGTTACGTTACAAACGTGTTTCCCATTCATCTCTTTTCTAATATATTATTTGATTAATTGGGAAATATTTTTATGTGGCCACAAAACTTGCATCCTGATTTATTATTTTAATGAGATGGAATGAAATGGAAATTATTTTTTCACTTTTAGAGAATCTAGTCAACATTACATAGTTTTACCATTATGTATTATTATCGTACTACATTATTATTATTATTATTATTATTATTATTATGGAGATAATCAATTTTTAAATTCATAATTTTAATTTTTTTAATTAAAAATAAAAATGAGATCAAATTATAAATAAAATATAAAAATGTTAAATATTAAATACTTAAGTATATAAATTTGAAATTGTTTTATATTTTAATAAAATCTATTTAAATAAATATTTTATATATTATAAAAATTTATAAATATAACATATTAAAATAAAGAAATTTCTTTAAATATATGTTTATACTGAAAAGAAAGGAATATTGAGAAAATAGTTAGAAAATAGAAAGAAAATTTGTATGTAAAAGTACGATATACCTACAATCGGCAAATGTAGCTACTTTCTCATTTATTTTATTGAAAGAATAATGCCTTAAATTAGATTTAAATAAATAAATATTTGTTTTATTACATTTTTTTCTTTTTATAAATTAGTTTATTTAAAATCTTTAAAAATGATAATTTAATCTTTTTAATTTTAAATTTCATTCAAATTAGAACAGAAGAGATTTTTATAAATCATTTAATATTCAAATAATATTAATAAAAAATAACTTGAAATTATTGATTGAATTTGAAATTTTTTTTAAATTTTTCAAATAAATTCTAGTAAGTATATTCATATTAGAATTAATATTCGTTTTGATATCGTCTTGATTTTTATTTTATATCTTTTATTCGAGAGAAAAAAAAAATAATAATAAATAAATTTATAGTACTGACCAGAAACATGGGAATAGACAAATCTCTTTTATTTATTTTATTTTTTTTTTTATGTGTAAAAAATGCTCCCCTGGAGTCCTTTTGGCATCCCTATGCAGAGTTGTCATAATGTTTCTTTTTTTTAACTGTATTCTTTCTATTGAATTTTTTTTTCCGGGTATTCACAACGGATTACCATAACAGCACGCGGTGCTACATGTGCGTTTTACGGTTATTGCATTTACGTATTTATTCTACATTATAGAAATTTTTATATATATATTGTAGAAGGCGTGGTATAAATTGAATGCCCAGTAAAGAAAAATGAATAAAAAAGTAAAAAAAAATAAACAAATAGAAATGGCAAAAAATGGCGAATAGAAAAAGGAACAGTACTTTGATCTTGATCTAAAATTAATGGTCAATAGTAATACATTTTTCTCTTGTCGAGAATAAATGAGAATAAATCCCTTTTTATAACCGGATATACAAATATTAATATTTATTAAACTTGGAGAATTAATTAAATCATGGGAACCAGTCATAATTCTATGATGGAGGTGGGTGGTGCGGGGGGGGAGGTCGTCATTATGTAACATAACAAGATCGAACATAATCAATAAAAATAAATTTATTCCTTTGTATTGTGTAAAATCATAATATAACAATTTTTTTATTTTTTAAAAAAAACCTAACATTCTATAAATTTCAAATAAAAATATTCAGATAAATGGTTTATACATATTACGAGTATATATTTTAAACTCTTTATCTCCACCCGCAACGATTTTCATAAAAATTAAAAAAAAAAATCAGCCACTTGAAAACAACAAAGAATTTCTTTCGAAGAAAACACTTGGAAAAAAAAATCCATTATAATATTAGTATAACGTTATATATCATATAAAACGTACTATCTAATCATATTAATTAGATAAAATGCAAGAATTATATATCATTTTGTTTTTATAAAGTAGCAAAATAAAAAAAAAGTAAATTAAAGAAAGAAAGAAAGAAATAAAAAGTAATTTAATCATTTTTTTTTCTTTACAATTATTATTACTTATTTAAATTATTTCATATTCACATTTTTTTTTTGTTTTTTTTTACGCTCTCCAATTTTTGTTTACATTTCAGGAAAAAATAATGTTACAATTTAAATAATTAAGAATTAAGTATATAATTAGATAAATGGAAGTATTTTCAATACACCTTAACTTGAAAAAATGAGTAATTAATTAATTGCTTAGCTAGAAGGAGAGAATTATAGAAATAAACAAAAAAAAGAAAAAAAAATTAATGATATGAATATTATTAGACAATTACGTATATGTCAGAAAAAGAGGATTAAATGGAACTGGTTTTTTTCTATGCCCCCCCCCCCCACTCCCTTCTACCTATCATCAGTCAACTAATTTAAAAAAAAATATTTACAATCTTTATTTTAATTCTTTTAATGAATGATTAACAAATGCATATTTATTAAAAATATTATTATTAAGAAACTTTTTTTATTGAAAATATAAATCAGACCCCTCTCTTTTTTTTTAAAAACAGAATATATTCCTTAAATTTAAGGTGAATAACATACATCATATCATATTAAGATTTTCATTTTCTTTCAGTGAAATGAGATAAAATCCAGTAAAATGAAATAAATATGTAATGAAAATACGCTGTATTAATATTTGCTATAAATTTAGGAAGTATATAATATGGTATAAGATTGTTTTAAATTTACTAAAAACTTTAGTTTATTATCTCGTAGGATAACTTAAAAGAAGAATTTAAAATTAAAGATTTAGAAAATAAAATTTTGAAAAAAATAAAATAATAATTTATTTTCTATATTGAAAAAATATTTTTCAGTAAAAAAATAAAGAGATCTTAATAAAATTTATTGAAAATTTGCTGTGTTTTTTTTTTAAATTTACAAGTTTAAGTTTACAAGTTGGTTTATTCAATAAAAATAATCTTTAGAATGATGGTTGGTATAACTAAATAAAATATCATTTTGATTTATGTTTGATTAAAAATTATGTATTTATAATTTAATTATTTTTATTTTCGTTGAATTTGAAAGGGGGGAAGGGGGGGGGAGATTAATATATTTAATTTTATTTAAAAAGAGATCGATCAATTTGTTACATCCCTGAAACGTTTTTCTCATAGTTAACATAGAAACATAAAAATAGAACTTTTTTTTATATATATATTTTTCATTCATTTTATTTCGTAATAAATTTGTTGAAATGTTCTCATGTGAATTTTTTTTTTTTTTGTTTTTTTTTTACTCTTCCATGTTAATAATAATCAGTTTTAGATTATCGCTATTGATTGTCTTTGATGTCTTTTGTTTTTTCATGGTCTATTTTTTGGAGAAAAACACATTTATTGCTGACTTTTGTTTAAAAATTGATTTGTCTTTTGGTCCACCCCCACGCCTCCTGGCAACATCCTCGTTCATTCCGGGTCTTGACATTAAATGTTTCTTGGATTTATGGCCGGTTCACCCCAAAACAGATGTGACACGGTTGCCCAATACGGGACATCTCTCTTTTCTCAATCAAAAGATTGTAGGTAAAAAGTGGATGAGTGTGTGAGGGGGGACGACATTACCTCACTTTTCAAAGCTTTTGCTTTTTTCCTCTTTTCTAGCAGAGCGCTCGAGTTTGTTGTCAAAAAGAAAATAGAAATGCTCCCCCCACCCCCCGTCCCATACGAAACGTATTTCTTTCTTTGAGTTGCGGACAAGGTACTTAGCCCTAAGCACCCTGCGGGTGGCTGTCGTTCCAGCCCTCTCCATCCATACAATAAGTAACAAAGTCAAATCAGGCTGTCTTAACATTCCACACTTTTCGAGTAGGATGGAAAATGTTTGTATTCTTTGCAGAGCCCCTCGGCTTACTACCTTCGGAGGGGTGCTTTTATAGGGGTTGTTGCGTCAATGGAGCCCCGCGTGCCGGACTATGGTCACTGGGGTATTAGCTTCTCCTTGCCCCCCCCTCTCCCCACCCCTCTCTCTCTCTTCAAAAGAGCGATTAATGATGCAGAATTTCCCACAGTATTATTATAGGATTACCACAAGTAATGTGAGATTGCAAGATTAGTCGGAAACTTAAGTAGCAAAATACAAGCATGTTTTTTAATACTCAAGTGGTTATTTTGATTTCAAAGCAAGAGGAGGGAGGGATATGGATGAACATTTAAATTACCAACTGTTTTGGTTCCCATTATCATAAAATTAATCCCAATTCACAGTCTTATTTGTCAAAAAAACAAAAAACAAAAAACAAAAAAACAACCCTCTTCATATGTTTATCAAGATTTTTTTTTTACTATCTCACCAAAGATAGTATTGCGATCACGAAAATTTTCGATGTTGAGATTTTGATGTTTTTATACGTTTTGAAGGTTCCTGAATTATTTTCACTAAGGTTAAGAAAAATGTCTCTCTGTGTGTGTATGTAGTCAAGATTACTCAAAAACGGTTGGAGCTAGAATCATGAAATTTGGTATATGGGCATTATTTGGTAGTTTTCTATCAACTTTTTGTTTTGTTTTCCTCTAAAGTGATCGTAAAAATAAAGATATATATTTGATAATTTTTCACATGATTAAAAATTGTATAAAACTGCTATATATATATAATTTTAGCTTGATTGAATCGCTGAAAGTACCATAATTCATTTTTTAACACTGCAAATCTCACGCGCCAACACGTGACGTGGTGCCATCAACAAAGAGCCAACCATGCGCTGGTTTAATAAATGTTATATATTAATTTTAATTTAAATATAATTAACATATGTTATTTAATCCAATTGAAATTGCGAGATAGTCGAGTGGAGACACTCCAGCTAATTTGGTTCTAAATTGAAAATTATTTTCTTTAAAAGAATCATTAGCCTATATATATAAACTTGGAAAGGATAATCAATGATTTTTATGTTATAAATGAGTAGAATAGAATAGAAAAAAAAAATTAACTAAACTCTCTTTGAGCGGCATATTTATTAAAATACTTGAGTTGAAATTTATAATTTTAATTCGAGATTACTGATCGAGATTGTCGAACTGTCATGAACATTAGATTTCTTTTTTACATTTCCAGATGTGCTCTTGAAATAAGCGTAGAATAATGATTTGCTGTGGAAGGTAAGATAACATATGTCTGCCTCCCTTTTAATGGAGAGAAAAATAAACCTGCTATTTAATATACGTATATATATATTGTCACTGTGTGGGGTCGAATAGTAGTATAAGGTAAGCGAGGGTTTAATTGACTTAACCTTAAAAAATATATATATATATATATATATATATATATATATAATATAATTACTAGTTTATTATTATTTTTATTTCAGAAATGAGACTGGTATGCTCTACATTTATAACGATGATGATTAGAAAAAAAGGGTTGACTACGTGCAAATGAATAAATAACCTGTAATTACAAAACATCTTCTGGCTAAAGCTCAGGTGGCGACTAGTTGGTGGGGATGGATCCAGGTCGTTTTAACGGCAGAGAGAGAGAGAGGGGGGGGGAGGGGGAGTGGGGACTAACGCCTAACGCCCAAGGGGAATTTCGGAAGAAGACATCTTCCAAAGAATAGAAATTTTACACACAAGTGATTTTTCATAAAGGTAAAATAAATGATAAAATAAATGGCGAGTATGATTTTATCAACTAACAATACTCAATACTACCTTCCCTTTCTATCGTTGGTCGGTAAAAATAAAAAAAAGTGTAAGAAAGTTGATTGACACACACCAAAGAAAAACATAGGAAGAGATTATAATATACTTGTTATATTTATACAAGTAATATTTCGAAAATTATAAAAAAAAAGATACTTAATTTTATATATTTCTCAAAAATATATATTCTACTCTGATTATATGTGTTTTTTGACTTTGTAAAGAAAAACTTTTGTAGTTGAAGGGTAATTTGAAAGATAAACATATATATATATATATATTTAAGGGATGAAATGTGGAGTAGTAGGGTAAATTTAATATAGAAAATAATGATATCACTCTTGAGGACTTAATATATAATGCAAATATGTAGCAGGTAGTTGTAGGAAGGAGTCAACTCTGTTGGATAAGCTTTGAGGAGGGTTTAACAATGTTGACTGCTTGTATGGTGTCATTGTCTTATTTCATGGTGTATTGTCGATATTCTTCTAATAGCTAATGTTCCAAAAAGTTTTTGTTAGTAAAAAATATATAATGCAAATAGTTATGTTATATCCAAATCTGTTTTTTATTGCATCAATAGATACATTTAAATTAAGAAAAAAAAATAATGAAGATGATTTTTCCCAGAGATGTGATCAATAAAACTCGATTTTTCTTTATAATTACAATCTCTGGTGTGAATTTCAAAAAAAATGTACCACTCGGGGGTACAGGGGGCGTAAGAGCTAGTCTTGTTTACCATAAGCTTTTCGAACAAATCAATTTGAATATGCCTAAATATTAAACAAATTTGGACACACACATATTGACAACTTCAAAACAAAAATCTATCTAACTATCAATACTGCACTTTTTATTTATTTATTTATTTTTTTCCATTAGCTTTTATCATTCACTTGTGGAGGTAGGTTCTCTCAATGATGGCATATTAAAAAAAAAAAAAAAAAAAAAAAAAAGTACTACATACAATTTTTTAATGATTAATTATAGTTATTAGTACTCTGTATATAATAAATTAATTAAAAGAAAATTTTGATGTATTTATTAGAAAAAATAAATAAAATTAATATAAAAAATATTAATTATTATTTGTTTATTAAGTAAATAAATAAATAAAAATAAATTATTAATCTACTCAATTTCCATTTTTTTTCTCATGGCAGTGCATTTATTTATTTTTTATTTTTTATTTTATTATTTTTTTTTTTTTATTTAAAATGATATCGCTATATTTTTATTGAAATGGTCTATTAAATTTCTGATTATCTAATGGAAACGATATATTCTTGTCAGTGGTGGACATGGCTTATTCCCTTTGATGTTGTTGTATCTTGCTAATCTCAGAACAACTTTCAAATGTAGCTCGTCGTGCGTTGACAGATCGAGTTTTTGTCAGGCAAGTTGGACAGGAGATTTCCGCGACGGCGCACCTGCATCGGCTCCCTTTCCAGAGGAAACTTGCCTCCTCGCCAAGTGATCAATAATCTTCCCTGTCCTCAACGCAAATCAAAAGCCTCCACCTCCTCCATCGTGTCTGTCTGTCTGGAAAGAAGATGGACGAATGTTCGACATATCTATATCTCCCACCCCCACCCCCATCCCGACACTCTCCCCACTCCCAATTTAGTTAAGAATTATAATGGAGAGTTTACTTTGTACATTTTAAATTTTAATAACGAGAAATATTTTAATTTATAAAATTAATAAAACACCACAAAAATTAATGTATTTTTTTTTCAAAAGTGCTCATTTTATTAATAAATATTAATTTTTTTTTTAAATTTTTAATAAAGTAATTATATTAAGCAAATTTTGTTTAAAATACGAGGGTGGTCTGAAAAGTTTCCGACCTGGCCAAGAAAAACGATGTTTTTAAATTTTTTTTTTTGCTATATTTTTCAACATAATCTCCATCAACACTGATACATTTCTCATAACGGTGTTCTAATTAATTTAATTAATTAATTGATTAAATTTAATTTAATTTAATTTAAATCTCATCAACAGTTATGAATCAACGCCAAAATTCGTTTGTATTACGCCTACAGCGCCAAATTGACGTTAGAAATGGTTTTTCAAAGCAATTTTTGGTCTAACGTTAGGAAATGCGGCACCCAGCTTTCCATATTCAAATGGTTTTGCAAAATATTTCGCACACGTTCAGCTGATATCGTACAGGTCTCAGCTATCTTGAATGTTGAAAAATAAAACAAACAAAAAATTGAAAAACATCGTTTTTCTTGGTCAGGTCGGAAACTTTTCAGACCACCCTCGTATATATTATATATTATAATATTACATACCCGTATGTTGTATATATTTAAGATATTCTTTAGAATTTGTTATTTAATTTTTTTTTTATACAAAAATATAAATTTATTTTATAAATGATTTATTTTTATTATGAAATTCCATTATAAAGAATAAAAATAATCCGATTTGAATTTTAATTACACAATATCAGGGTCTTAAAAAACATTTAATTTTAAAAAATATTTACAAGACAACAAAAAAACAAATTATGATATTATTTCAAGCACAAAATTTCTATTTTAGATTATCAATATTTTGATATACCGAAAAAATATAATATGTTATCAAAAACTAATCATACTAATAATACTAATCATATTTATCTGATAATTATGATAATATAAGTATATTTTAATTAATGATGTAAAATACTGTTTTAGCTAATTAATTATTTAAATATAATTTATTTTTAAATTTTATATAAAATATTATAATTATTTATTTATTAGTATAGGTTCCACGCTTAGAGTTTAAAAAAAAAATGGCGATCCTTATAATCCGATAATTTAAATTTTTCTTCCTCTTATGGTAGTTAATTTCTTATTCATATTTATTTTACAACAACGCTAATAAATTTCAAAACGAGAGCTCAACACCTTGAGAGTCCACGGGGTTTTATTTATTTATTTATTTATTTTTTAATTTTGCACTCGCGCAATAAAAATTGAATATTTATTAATGTCGTTTAGAATTTGATTAAAATTTAATAAAAATTTATAGTATTTATAATATTCGAACAAGTTTTTTTTTTTTATTTTAATTAATATTTTAATATTTAATTCATTCAAAGAATTGCCGTTGATGTGGATTTTTTGAATATTTCATACTCAATGGAATTTTTTTTTACAACGGATTCTAATCTTAGGTTCGATTCCTTGCTCGGTCAGATTTTTATCTAATTTCTAGAATTTATTTTATTATTTTTTTTAATGTATTAATATTCTATTTAAGTCCATTTCATATTCATATTATGCATAAATACAAAATTAATAATAAAAATTCTTAAATTAAAACTCTAACGCTTTTATTCTTGAAAAGAGCTGAAATTTACTAAATAAATTAAATAAAAAATAAATAAATAAATAAATATTTTATATATTATAAAATAATTCATGTTAATTTAAATGAATAAAATCCCAACATAATTTTATTAAATTTTTAATCTGTGATGAGATGAAGAACGGTTTTGGAAATGTTAATGTGTTTTGGGTTCAATAAAATTTAGTTATTGATTTAAAAAGAAAAATTTTGAAATTCTTAAATTATTTAAATAAGAGATTCTCAAACTGTGGTAGAACTTTTAGTAACGAAATCATTTTACCTCAACGTTTTCATGTGAGTTTCTGTTGAGGAATCTTCAAAAAGTTTGATCACCTCTCGTCTAAAATGTCTTTTAGGATTGTTGAATGTGTGTGTGTGTGTGTGTGTGTGTGTGTGTGTAAGATTACTCAAAAACGGTTTGAGCTAGAATCATGAAATTTGGTACATGGGCATTATTTAAAATTCATTATTCAAAATTCTATCAACTTTTGAGATATGTAGCTCAACCGCAAGAGTGTCAATTCCTACAATGATTTGATTTTTTTTTCCTCTAAAATGACCGTAAAAATAAAGATATATATTTGATAATTTTTCACATGATTCAAAATTCTATAAAACTGCTATATATATATATATATATAATTTTAGCTTGATTGAATCGCTGAAAGTACCAAAATTAATTTTTTAACACTGCAAATCTCACGCGCCAACACGTGACGTGGTGTCATCAACAAAACAACCAAACATGCGCTGATTTAATAAATATTATTTATTAATTTTAATTTATAATTTATAAGTAATTAAATTTAATTTAAATATAATATATATTATGTTATTTAATCAAATTTAAATTGCGAGATAGTCGAGTGGAGTCACTCAAGCTAATTTTTTTTTTTTACATCAATCTTTATTTTGACAATTCCAAAACAAGCGTCCATCCAGCTTTTAGGTCGAGTTTATTTTTCTAGTGTGGAATATGTATTGTTATGTTTTATTTCGAATCTTGATAAACTTGTTTAAATTTTTACGAATTTTCAAACACACAAATACCAGATGGTTTTTATTATTAATAAACGAGATTATTCTTTTATTTAAATAAGAATTTAAATTTTTATTTTAAATTGATGTCAAGATTTGAATTGCAGATATTTATATTGATTATACAATATTTCTAAAAATACAACTTATTTTTTGTTTAGAGATAAAGATGAGAATCTGAGATCAGTGAGATCAAACTTTATTTATTTATTTTTTCAAATTTCTCATCTAGAAATATAGGTAAATAAAATTTTTTAGGTTTTATAAATTTTAGAAAATTAGCTGAAGTGTGGTAGTATTAGCGATCGACGATAGGAAGGGAAGGGTTATTTTCACACCAAATTTCACATGAGGAGATTTTTTTTACATATCGCCACGAATCATGCACTTTGTATTGGTTTTATCCTCGGGAAAATCATCTTCATTAGTTTTTTCTTAATTTTAAATTATATGACCTCACAGCCAGCTCCTACTTATATATTATAAATAAAATAAAATTAAAAATATTTATGTTCTATGCATATCTGTTTTTTATTGCATTAATAGATACATTTAAATTATTTGAAATTGTTTCGGTAGCTGGAAATTAATTGATTTCAAACCGTCGGTCGGTTCTGCGCCTGGCCACACTAATTCATGATTTCAAACAAAAATATAGTAAAAATTAATCATTTTCTAAAATTTATAAAAACTATAAATTTATACATACATATTATAAATGAAAATGAATCGTTAATCGGTCCGATTGATTTAATGGTCTTTAATTTCTTTGTTTTTGTTTTTTTTTAAACAAATCTCCTCTCTCTGTTTTTATCAGGAAGATGAAATTAAATAAAATTATGTTTTCTATATATAAATCTATAGTTAGTTCTAAAATGTAAAAAAAAATAAAATCATTTAAAAAGTAAGTATAATTTATGTCCAAATATTAATAGAAAATCAAGGATAATTAAAATAATTAGTGGCGAGATTAGAGGTCAAAAGCATGAATGAAGGGACGAGAAGGGAGGGTTGTATGGGCAAGGGTGTGTGTTTTCTACAGAGCGCGTGTCCAACTCCACACCTGGTCATTGCCACCTGCCCCCTACTTCCTCTGGTCATCAATGTCGGTGACCACCCGAATCTGAGAAGTCTACAAATATCGGGGCTATTATTCTTTAATGGGTCAGGAAAAAAGCTGACCAATCTTCAATGGGACAAACTCAAACTCAACCCAGATGGCCTCTGACAGACAACGACAGTTTCCTTGTTGACCTCAAACCCTGATTTCATTATTTTTTAAATTATACGTTCAATGAAATTTAACAATATTTTCATTTTTTTTTTCAAGAAAAAGTGACCCAATAAAGAATCAGGAATCAATTATATATTTTACATGAATTTTTATTATAAAAATAAATAAAAAAATTGTAAAATTATTTATTTGGATTTTAAATATTATTAAATATAGATAGCTAGGATAAGTAATTTAATTAATTAAGAAATGATTTAAAAATGCAAGAAACTAAAATTAAATGATTTACTCTAAAACACTCAATGATGCAAGATAGAATTCTTATTACGATTGACGTGTTCTTTAGTTTATTTTCATAATTAATAAATAAAAATAATGCAAAAAAAAAAAAATTATTAATTGAGTTGAAACGACGGATTAACTTTAAAAAGGAATAAAATTGTTATAATACGTAGTTAAGAATATATATTATTTGATAAATACCAACTTTTTATAAACATTTATTAATATCTGTAATTATAAATATATTTTAACATAATTATAAGTTCTTAAGAATCACAATTATGAATAAATTTATACAAAACTTAATCTAAAATTTTACTTAAGCTATTCTATTAATATAAATATTTTACAGTTTCTTATATCTAAAGATGAATGAAAAAAAGAAAGAAGAGTGTAATTACAAAAAGCTGGAGTGTCTCCATTTGACTATCTCGCAAATTTGAATTGAATTAATTAACTATATCTATCTCTGTGGCTCTTCGGAACTAGAAAGTTCTTGGTCGCAGCAACCACACCCTTCCAAGTATTCCTATTTTGAGCCACAACCCTCCAGTCCCTATCCTCTCCCATCTCTCTCATGTCCCTTCCACATTATCCATCCAAGCGGACTTTTCCCTCTCGGTCTCCCTACAAATATATTTTTCGCCAGTTTTTCCTCTCCCATTCTAGCCACTTGTCTTGCCCATCGCATTCTTCTCGATTTTATAACATTAACTATGTCTGGAGATGCATAGAGGTCATGCAATTCCTCGTCATGCAGTTTCCGCCATTCCCCGGTGACCTCATCTTTCTTTGGCCAATAAATGCTTCGCAGAATTCTATTCTCAAATACTCTAAATCTACTCTCGTCTCCTAAGATCATACACCCCTATAATACAACCGGTAAAATAATTGTTTTATATTATTTAATTTTTATCCCTTTTGATAATAATTTTGCCGCGATAAGCCCCTTTACTGCATGATAATAGGTGCTTCCTGAATGTAACCTCGCTTTAAACTCTTCTCGAATATTATTAACTTTCGTGATTACAGAACTTAAGTATTTAAATTTTTCTACATTTTCAAATTCTATATCTTGTATGTTAAACCTTAGTGAAAATGACTTCAAAACGTAAAAAAAGATCAAAATCTCGATATCGAAAATTTTCGTGATCGCAATACTATCTCTGGTGAGATAGTAAAAAGGAAAGGGAATTAGGTGTGCTTTATTATGCTTAATTATTATTTTTAAATGTATTGAGTACGAAAGTAGAAAATTGTGATTATAATTACTTTTGATATATTTTTCTGTGAATAAACAAATTTATCTTAAGTTTATTAGATTTTTATTTATAGTAGTGATTTGGAATTGTCTATGAATTTTTATTTCAATGCGATTTATTTATAATTTTTAATATATAATACATTTAAAAGATCATTATTTGAGCACATGAAAGGCAAAACCCATTAATAGTTGTGTTTTCATTGATTTGGCAAATAACAATTATAATCCTTTCTCCTTCCGAGTAGGTCTATATAATAAATAGAGAAGACAGAATCAAAATTATCTGTTTTTAGAAGGGTCCTGTCTATAGTTCTAGTCCAACAAGGCTGTTTTGCAAAGCCGGCACACGACCCTTTATCTTCTACAAAAGGGTTGATGTTAAATCCTTGTGCGCATCACCTGCGTAACTCCCTCTCCCTCTTTTTTTTGCTGTCTTTTGGACCAAAGTGACCATAGACGTCTCCACCACGTGAATAGGCACCCTCGGCCCCAATGAATTCCCAATCCTCCCTTCAAACCAACAACAAAAAAAAAAGGAGGAAACAACCCTCTATGAAAGAGACATATCGCGCGTGGGCGTGTTTCAGTCCACCCCATAATGGCTTTGTAAATATTCATAATGGACTTGGGGGGACCAAGGGCAGGACTTTTCTATTCATTCATTCTGATTATTGTATCAATAACCTTGTTACACTCTCTTGATGCTATCTAAACTATCCTTAACTGATGTGATATCAGTTAAAAAACGGAGTCAAGTGGTGATCAGATCTGAGATAACCAAATTATACCTGATCCTTTCTAAATAAGTAAATTGTTCAAATAGAGAATTGGTTAATTTTAAAATATAAATATTTTTATTGAATTTTATTATTAAAAATATTGACAAAGCGCCAATCAGTCTGTCCGGGAGTTTTCACTATTTATTATTACATTATTACAAAGGTCGAAAAACAGGAATCAAAATAGGAAATGAAAGGTAATTGACCGGAAAATATTTGTTTCAATATATAAATAACACCTATCGTTTAAAAATAATTATGTTTTTTTTTTAACCAAATCAAATATTTCCATTTAAAATAGAATTTCTTTTTTAAATAATTTGATGTGCTGCTTATAATATTAAATTATTAATATTTATATTATGTACAAATAAATAATAAGGCGCCATTGGGTGTGCGGGTAGCGAACCTGCCTCACATTCCCATGGTCCCGGGTTCAAGTCCCGGGCCTGGCAAGGGAATTTCCCTAGCTGGGGTCTATGGGACGGAGTCAATCCAGCCTCCGGGATCAACATTGGGGAATAGCTACTTGATAAAAAGTAGCGCCTCCGATCAAGAAAATCAAGGTAAAGGTTGAGAGGACCCGTTCTACTGATCATAGGACACCTAATCGACACATATCCGATTTGATAGGCGTTGTCCTTGCGTAGGACGTACAAAAGTCAGAGGTTGTTTTTTTTATAAATAAATAATATTTAATTTTCATTTTAAATAAATTTACAAATATTACTCAGATAAATTTTATAATAAATTAATATTTAAATATAGATACATTTACAACATATTTAAATAAAAATAATTAAATAAAAATAAATTAATTTTTAATTTTTTAATCATAATATATATATATATATAATAAATCTTCTTTGAAGTGGCGAATACTTTCAATATTTTCAAAATAAATTTAAATCTAATTGTTTTTTTTTGTTTTATTCCCAATTAATTTAGTAAAATTAATATCGTAAATTAATCGTATACTAGCCATTCCCGGCATCATAGGCTGCCGGCGGCATAAAACTCTCCTTACAAGGACTTCTCATCTTAATACATACAATGAAGTTAGTTACAAATGAATAATTTTGACAATTTGTAACTAACTTCATAATATTACAGACATCACTTACATACGACGGAAATTATATATACCTATATTGATGATAATAATTTCATCATAAATTGTTATTTTTGAAGAAAATATTGTGTCAACAAACTTTAAATAATTTTCTTAGAATATTGATTTGTTCAATTAAATAATTTTTTTTTTTTTTGTTTTCTAATTTTGCATCATTTCCAGTAAAACTTGTTATAAAAAAAAATTTAAATATATATATATAAGGTATACCAATAAATATTTATTGTTAATAACAACGTGATAAATGCCTATTATTATTGGTACTAAAAGGTAATCATATATAATAACATGATTATGTTTTAAAATGTTAAGAGAAAATCAACTTTTTTTCATTCATTCTATTCACCAAATAAAAGGAAAGAAAGAATATTGAAAAGAAAAATAAGATTATATATATATGTAATATATAATATATATTATATAAAATATCAAAATTAAGTTTAGATTTTATGAATGAATTCTAATCGTTAGTTATTAATTATTTCATTAATTTATAGAAAGAAGTATAGATAAAAGTTAATTTAGAAAATAATGTAAGTATCTAAATATAAATATAATAATTTGTTTGTACTATAATAACATTGAAATTTAATTTTATATATAAACATAAACCAGTTATAGTTATACAATATAATGATGAATATTATTAATTTATCAATGGCCTTGATTTGTCTAACAATTATATTATTTTGGTTTCTTAAATTTTCATTAAACCGATTAGTATTATTCAGGTAATAATTTTAAATACCTATTATAAATACGTATTTATGTATTATAAAGATATGTTTTCATAAATAAAAAAAATAAGAATAATAAATTATTTTTTTTAGAATGATCAGAGGTCACAGTGAGAAGAAAAAGAAGAAGAAGATGTAGTGATATTTACTATTGAAGTATTGTTCGGCCTACTTTAACCAATTCATGTTTGAAAATCTTAAAGAAAAAAAAAAATATTTTCTATTCTTTAATCCACCAATAGGAGGCATCTAGCCGAGAGTGTAGCGTAGCAATTTTCTACACAAGAAGTCGGCGTTCGATTCCATCTAAGAACAAATTTTCCTAATAAAATTCAATTTAACATCAGCTGCCTCCGGCTCCAGGAACTATCAGTTCATGGTTCTATACATGCGGAAGGCAACGGGGAACCACCGCATTAACATTCCCAATAAAAATCATCATGGCCGGGCAGCTTCTAAGGCTATCCTAGTCATGATGATAGACAAACTCCGAAAGAGAGACGTAATCTTAAGAAGAAGTAGAATCCACCACTAATTTTTTTTTTTTTTTTTAAATTAAAATTTGTTCTTCTCTATTTACTAAAATCGGGAATAATATTCACCGATCAATTATTTTCATTTTAATTCTTGATAAAAATAGGTAGATAACATTCTTTTTTTATATCTTTAAATTTTTTTCTAAAAGTTACAATGAAAATCCCAAATTTTCTTTTCAAATGTCATGCAGTCCAGACACACTCATATAACACTTACTATTCATTTACTTTCAATTTAGTGAATTTAAGAATTTCTAATTAATGTTGTGTCTGTGTGTTATGAAATAACATTTCATATTTTTCATAAACAGAAAACTAATTTCCAATTTATGAAAATAGACAATTTTAAAATTACTTGTGAAAATTCAAAATCAAATCTTTAGGTTATCATATTATTTAGTCATTACTTTCCTATTTTTAAATAAATATATAAATCTAATATATAATACTAATCGAAAAATTTAAAAGAGAAAACATTTTCATAATATAATATAATATAATATAATATATTATGAATGATTTAATACTTATTATAATGAGTTTGGAAATATTTTTTAATTCATAAAAAGAAAATTTGTACTTATACAAAAAAATAAATAAATAAATCAAATATTTATGTATTAAAATTAAATAACAGAATTTTTTTTAATGATTTAAAATAAATATATTTATTAAATAAATAAATTAATAGCTGTATTATATAATTTATGTGATTTTAGTTCTAAAATTTATATAAAGCAGCAGGTTAGCTTCCTTTCGGTTATATTCGCCTCCCTCTACACTCACCTTCACTTCTAATCGTATTTTTATTTATTTATTTTTTTTGTTTTTTTTTATTAATTTATAGTTAAAATTTAAAATAATATATAGGTTATACAATTTTGAAGATTCACATATTATCTAAATAGAAAAATGTTTAATATTATAGTAATATTAATATTAAAAACCCATATTTTTTGATTAATGAATAAATTTTTCTTTAAACAGTCTTGTGCTATAACAAAAGGTGCTCATTATGTTAGTTTTTTTACCGTAGAAAAATTATATTTAGATTTCATTTGTTTTATTTAAATTTTCATAATATCGCAATTACTATTTGAAAAATACCCTTCCATTTATTTTGAAAGAAAAGAAAATTGAGAAGAACATTCATAATCTGCTTCTTTATTTAGAGTAAATATTTCAAAATTTATTTACAAATGATATTTAAATAATATTAATAATTCATCATCTAATTCTTTAAAAATATTTTTTATTTTTATTATTATTAATATAATAATATAATATAAAATATAATGTATATATTTAAAATAATTTCTACTTAATTATGTATGAAAATTCATTATACGTGATTTTAACAATCAAAATTTTAATATTCAAAAAAATATCTATTATAAATAATAAATTTCAAATTTCAAATTCTTATATTAGATGAAATTTGATATTTTTATTTATAATGAATTAGACAACTAAAATTAAAACAAAAATATTAATTTAATTTCTTTTGGATATTTTTCAAACACTCTTGACATTTTTTCATTTTTATTTATTTTTTTTTTGTTTTGTCTTTTTTTGTTCTCTTCTTTATTTGTTAATCAAATTAAGCTAAAAAATACAGATCCATTTAAAATTGTTGGAAAAAAAATTGTCTCCTAATATATTAATTTTTTTAATAAGAAATACATTTTTGGATTATCTAATCCTAATCAATATATCTTCAATCATTTGATTTGATTGATTTTCTATTTTTCTTTTTAAATGAAGCCATCATTTAGTGGAGATGCTTGTTTTAATGTTGAGAATTTAGTCTTATGAATTATTAGATTCATTGATTTTATTTTTAATAAATATTTCTTGATCTATTTAAGAAATGACATTCAATGTTGAACAGTGTGGTCAGTCAAAGAATTTTATAATATGAATGAATGATTTCAATGATCTTTCACTTTAAATGATTTATCTATTGTAATTAATATTATTTTTATTTTTAGTTATACTACTAATTTAAAATATCATTTGTCATATTTTTAGTAAATAAATATCTTTTGTTTGAATTTTGATTGAATTGCTTGTATTTCAATGAAAAATAAACGAAAATTCTAGTTAAGTATGATGGTATACTTTTTGTTCTAATTTTTTTTCAAATGTCAAGATAGAAGTAAATTTACCAATGAAAATACATTATTCTATGATTCAATCACAAATTGTGGGTGTCTATTTAAATAAATAATCACTTCAATTATTTATTTATTTGAACATGTTCCAATTAAAAATGAAAAATATGAATGTTGTATATTTACATCATTTTTAATTTAGAGATAAAAAAAAAAATATTTGTAAATTTTAAACTATTTTTTATTTTGTTTATTTTTATTTTTATTTTATTTTATTTATTTTTTTCCTCCAAAATTAGAGCGCATAAGTGGAGAAGTTATTTTAATGAGTGGGAGTGTTTGCTTTGATAATATTTAAATTAGTGATTCTTGGAGTGATGAGATCACGAAAAGGTGAGACAAGGCAATGAATATGGTTGGTTATCTTTAATAGAGAATTGAATTTAAAGATCAAACTAAAAGTTTATTTATGTATTCTAAAAAAATAAGTTGACCTGTGGTTAGGCGCAGAACCGACCGACGGTTTGAAGTAAATTAATTTCCAGCTACAGAAACAATTTCAAATAATTTAAATGCAACTATTAATGCAATAAAAAACAGATATGCATATACCATAAATATTTTTAATTTTATTTTATTTATAATATATAAGTAGGAGCTGGCTGTGACGTCATGAAAGGCTGGGTGACGTCATATAATTTTAAATTAAGAAAAAACTAATGAAGATGATTTTTCCGAGGATAAAACCAATACAAAGTGCATGATTCGTGGAGATATGTAAAATATCTACATGTGAAATTTGGTGTGAAGACTTCCCTCCCTTACTATCGTCGGTCGGTAAAAAATATTATTACATATTCATCATCACTTATTAAATATACACATTGTATATTATTTTTGAGATAGATTAAACTTTTTATTTGTAAACGAGGGGTCGTAAAAAAGATAATAATAATTATAAATATTAAACCAAGCGAGATGGTTTCACTCAAATAAACAATAATTAATATTTACTTACTACTTACTTGTTTCTCTCATAGAGAACAGTTCTTAAAAAAATAATACCAACCTAACAACATATTTAGAATAATAAATAATTAAAACATCTGGGAATGCTAGGAAGCATTACTATCAACGAACTTTTATTCCCATTTATCACAAAATTGCATAAATAATTCCAATTTATATGATCTTAATATTTTGTGAGAATGAGATAAATAATGGGCAGAGCAAAAAATATTTATTATTTATATGAAATAAAATTTAATAAATCGAAAATTTTTGGCGACTGACATAGAGATTTTTTAAACGAACTAAAAGTTCGTTGAATATTATAATTATTAATAGGAAATTTTAATTCATATTATAATCGAAAATATTAAACTTTTTCTGTTATTTAAATATACAATGTATAAATTTTACAACTAAACTAACAACTAAAACAAACTGACAAAACTTAATATTATAGTTATTATAAGTTTTTAATTAATTATATGAATTATTGTATTTATTTTAAAGAATATTAAGAAATTAATTTCTTTATCTCTTAATAATTTAAGAACCGATTAGAATGAAACTGTCAGAAATGTTGTCGTCCGGTGTTGGTTGGGTTTGCAAATATGTCAAGTGAAAAAGCCTTCCCTTTTGAGCTCCTGTAGCAAATATAAATGGTAAAAGTGCGATTTGGTTTGACAGGGGCGGAGCTATTCGCATCTACAATCGATTCTCTCCAACGTTTCTTATGAATGTTGCCTTTCCTTGAGGAGAACTACTGAATTGACTAGAGGTGAAATACTCGTCACTGATTGGCTGAAGCAAGCTATCAAGAGGCGGAGTCAGTAGAATACAACTTCCTACTTTTGCCGTGTGTTGGCGCACCGGGCGGCAACTCTGTTCGGCCCCAACCTCAAGCATGTCAGTTGACGCTCAGCCGTCGTCCAATCTACATATATATTCTTTCTATCTATATATCTATATATTTATAGATATATAGATAGATATAGATATATTATTTATTTATTTATTTATTTTTTTTTAAATTTTTTATTTGATATCACGAAGTTGTTTTTGTTTTTTTAATCGAATCAATTGATCAATCACTTCACTTAATTCAAGTGGAAGGAAGGAACGTAGTGTAGTGATTGTAGACTGTGATGTGTCGACGAGTCCGATGATCTTGTGTGTTGTCCGTCGGCGACAGCTTCCCCGGACAGAGCCATCACCTCCGTGAGCGCCAACCCCGGCGCCTGCTGCCCGGCCGCGCTGCCGTTTCACATACCACTCATGGGAGTGTGCGAAGAGGTGAACACGGCGCAAACCGGCATGCATTGGGTAAGTCATCCCTATCACTTCACTTCACTTCACTTCACTTCACCTCACCTCACCTCATCTCATCTCATCTCACGCGCATTCATATCTCCATCATACTCATCAGATTTCTGCTAATCCTCACTCTTTTATTTATTTTTTTTTTCTCATTTCATTTCATTTCTTCTTTAGACTAAGACTAATGTGTACAAATTATAGATTATTTCATCTTTTTAAATATTTATTATTTTCTATTTTCTATTTTTATTTCTATTCTTTCATAAATACATATCATTTATAGAAGATTGTTTTTTTTTTAATATGTTATTCTCTTTGCTCTTTTTTTAATCATATATATTCTTTTCATTTTCAAATTAGAAAATCATTTCTAATATATATATATATATATATGTATGTAAAAGATAGTTAATTTTAATTTTTATTTAAAATTAATATTATAATATAAACTTAATATTTGTTTGTATAATTATTACATTGAACATGATAATATGTAAATATATTTTAATATAACATTTTAATTATTAATTAAAATTATTTATAATTTATGAATAAATAATACTTAAATCATTTTATATTTCATTATAAATTATTAGTTATTTGATGCTTATATTATTAATAATAATTTTAATTTCTAAATCATTTTTACAATTATTTTTTTTTAATTTATAAATCTCCAATTTCATACTTAAATATTAATATTCAATTGAATTAAATTCAATTGATTTTTTTTTAAAATAGGATTTAATTTATGTGAAATAAAAATGCTTTGAAGAAATTCACTATCATTTTGATAACATGTGTGTGTGTGTGTGTATTGTTTATAAATATATTACTATATTTAGTCGAGATCATCAATAGTTGTGTGTGTTTGAATAAATAATATTTGATAAATTCTCAACTTTATGCCAATGAATAGTATACTATATTATCATTTCAATAATATAGATGGAGTTTGTTTTTTTTAATAAAAATATAAAAAAATCTATTGATTTCTTCCTTATTACTTAAATATTTATTCATTATTCTTTTATTCTATATTAACTTTATATATATTATCTTATTATTATAATTTATTCTTTCTCTATTTATAATTCTTTCCATCAGTCAACGGTTGTATAAATAACTTTGGTGATTATCACCAACCAACCAAAGTTTTAATTGCTCAATGGATCTTCTGCTCCCCTCAATAGTCGTGCCTCTTCTTGATAGCCTTATCGCTCAAACGTTATTAAAAGAAATCTGGAAGCTTTCATACAAATGTTATTTAATTATTATTTATTATTCCAAACGTACTAAAATTTGATTTTACTAAAAAAAAAAAAAAAGAAAAAAAAAGAAAATTTAAGTGATTATTTTAAAATAAATTTATATTTAAAAAATGTAAAAGAATATTAATAATAAAAATAACTCTATCTAGATATATATAGATATATCTTTACATTATGATACATAAGATGTATTTAATAAAAATCTTACAAAGAACAAATTTTAATATTTGAATTATTTGGATCTTCTCTTCTTCTTCTTCTTCTTCTTCTTATTTTTTAAAGTATATTCATCTTTTGATATATCTATATACTTATATACATATATAATAATTTTTATAAAATATTTTCATGAGATATTCCAAAATCTGTCCACATGGATGATAATAATAATTAACATCTTTTTCATTTTATTTATTATTATAATATAATAAATAATAATTTATAGATAGATAGATAATGTACAAAATAGTTTTAAACAAAAACATTACAGTTTTTCTAAAAGTTAATTTTTCTATAATATAATAAATTAATTTATATTTATAGACTAATTATTTTTATTGATAATCATAGAAATCTTATTCTTTTTTTTTATTTTCTTAAAACCTTCTTTTTACTTTGCATATTATTCAATACCTAAAGAATATAAATGAAGACTTGAAAATTTAGATGATATAGAAATTTTCTACCAAATAATCTAATAGGATATGTAAATTTTATATTGTTTTATGTAAATAAACATGAATGAATGTATAAGAATCTAGTCTGATGACCATATCATAAATTTGTGATTTTTATTATTATCCAACCACCTTTCTCTTCATTTTTTTAATTTATTCTCCTTGAAAATTTAGGGAGTTTAAAAAAAAAAACTTACCGATATATATCGTATATATACTATATAAGGGCAATATTAAATAATAAAACAAAAAAAAAGAATTAATATTCTAATGATTTTAAAATAAGAGTATAGAATAAGAATATATGAAAAAATAATAATAATAATAATAATTTTTTTTTACCTATAAATTGATACATAGCTAACTAATTACCCTTGCATTTTAGTTATATTGACACTTTGTTAATCAATATTATATATTTTATAATAATTTAATAAATAAATAAATAAATACAGTAAGGTTCACTAGAAACCTACTCCACAATAGTAATAAAGTTTACTTAAAACTTAAGTAACTCAAAACCGTCCCTACCATTTTAAAAATTATTTTATTTTATTTCAAAAAAAAAAAAGTAAATTATTATTATTATTATATAATAAAAATACAAATACAAATTTTTATTGAATCATTGTCAAGATATCTCTCAAATTCATTATGTTTATTTGTAGATTCTTTGTTGCAGTTTCTACAAACCCATTTCATGCATACAATTAATGCACTGAATCTTCACTTTTTTTTTTTTATTAGTATAAACAGTGAAAATTTCATATACTAATGCTACATAAATTATATCAACTTTTTTAGAAAAAGAATTACAAGTTTTTTGTCAGGAAACTTTATTTTTCTTCATTTCTTCTAAAGTTCTAACTTCCGCGCCTCTTTTACAACTCATTTCTTCTTTTTAATAAGTAATTGTCTTGAATTTCGATGTTATAGTAAATTCACAAGTAGAGCAAAATAATTGTAAATTTCAACACCCTGCATCTTTTTTAACGATAAATTGTTCCTTTTTACAACATTTTTCAAATGTATTTTCAAGTTATTTTCTTTACCAACTGTCCAACATTTCTTTTATTGAAATACCAAATTCATATTTAACATTCAAAGATGCCAGTCTATCGGAAAGACGACGTTTATTCATTGTTTTATTCAGACTCATTCACTAATTGTACTTTTTTAGTCATTCGACCTGGTATAATTTTTGTCAATGCTTCCTTCGTTCTTTACTTGATTTCATTTCGGATCACCATGAGATTGCAATAGTATTTATTATCAGTTTAAAATATTCAAAATTAAATGCATAACAAGAAACGAACAGTTGAGTAAGTAAGAATTAAAATGTAACACATAAGGTAAATTGGTACTTTAGAGCGGTTTTACCACGATTAATAGTACACATTTTTAGAGATTTTTTTTTTCTAAAAATATATAAGAACACTGATATTTATTATAAAAGAAACTTACTTTACTATTCCTAAATATAGTTAGTACAAATGTAGATTTGTAAACAATTGATTAAATTATCGTTTTATAACGTTTAACTCAATCTTTGCTCTTCATCAGGAAACACCATGAATTTTGACAAACATTAACGTTCAACTGGGGAATTATACAATAGAATTCTTCTATATTACATTGAAATATATATATATTTTTTTAACTTTATATTTTATTTTTAAAATATCGAACTTTTTGCTAATAATTGTAAAATATCTGTAAAATATTAATATAATTATGAATATATTAATCAAAATGCAGAAATGGGCAAGACACCATTGATTTCATGTTCAATTGTTCTTTTTTTTCTAATAATATTCATAGGTATATTATATAATCTGTTTTAATTTATAAAAATAATCTTAATAATTGTTAATAAACTAATAAATGAACAAAATGTAGCTACTTATACTATCTTTTGCTATTTTTCTACTATTTATACTATTTATATTATAGCTATCATACATTTATTGAAATTTTATAATCTGAAATTACATATATATATACATATATATATATATATATATAATATTAATATGTTATTATATAGAAATGATTTAGTCTTTTGGTGGATAATAAATATCGATTCAATTTAAATGTTTTTTTTTCCAAGTCTTTTAAAATCTGAAAGAGAGGAGGGAGGGATCGTGGTCAGTGTGGTGTCCAGCTGTTCCTTTGATTGTCCCGACTGTTTTTTTTCTCTTTTTGTATCTGTTTTTGCTCACTACCCCCTGACCGTCGGGACCCCCATAAAGTCTTCGAAAGGTTTCGCTGGCAGTTTGTCCCAGCGATGTTTTCTCGATTCATTTGGCGGCCGTCGGGATGCTCCACTCCGCCAATGGTACGAGAATTTTTTCGGGCTTTACTTTGAAAATACCGAAAGGTTACCATCGAAGAATATAAAAACTTGTCTACATTTCTCTTTCTCTCATGGATCCGGCATGTTGGTCGGCGGCGACCAGCTTTATACCTTCACCCCGAACGGGTCATAAAAATATAAAACTTAAGAAGCAGGTGCTCTTTTTAATATCGACAAATAAAACAATTATCCGAAGAAAGAGATTTTTATGAAAATATTCAATTGCTTTTTCTCTCTCTCTCTCTCTCTCTTTGGAAATGTTTTTCTCTTCTGCCTTCTTCTCTCTTCTTTCTTCTTCTTCTTCTTCTTCTTCTTGGTCTTTATTTTTTGTTTCCTTTTTTTTTATATGTGTGTCGAATTTATGATCAAATTGGTTTGTCAATACAGTCTGTAATTATTTATATCGATGTTTTAGTATAGTGACCTTTAGTAAACTTTTCTAATCTTATCTCCAATGAATGAAGAGACTGGACCGACAAGAGCATCTGTTTTTCTTTCGAGTTCATTTTGCCCCAAACGAACGAAAACTTTTACAAATCCCACTTCAAAATATTGACAAAACGATTATTTTTTTTCTAAATTTTTCCTCAATTTCAACTCACCATCCTTTTCCAATATTAAAACTCATTATTTTATTTTTTAAAATCAATAAAAATCAAATTTATCCCCTCCCTTTGATTTTATTTTATAAAATTTTTCATGAAGTTATTTTATTTATTTATTTATTTATTTATTTATTTTTAATATTGGCTTACGTATAAGCGAATGACCTCGCAAAGTCATCGAATGTTTCCCGTGAATTTTTCATCTCCTTGTGGAAAAAATTCAATGGGGAGAAGAAGAAGTAGAAGAAGAAGAAGCAGAAGCCAATGTATTTAATTTGTCAATCTTTTTTATTCTTTTTCCTCTTTGCCGATGGAGCGGCATTTTGACTCAAGGCATGCTTGTGTTCGATTGAAACAAATTAGCGGAAACCAGCGGATGCAGAGTTCCTCCGCAGGTTTGGAATTTAAACGAACTCGAGATTTTTGTTCTACTTTTTTTCTTCTATTAAAATACAAAAAAAAAAAAAAAGAAAATATTTTTAATTATAAAAAAAAAAAAAACAACAAAAAACAAAGCGTAGGATGATAAGAAAATAGTCATCGTATATTATATAGAATATTTTATCTCACTAAAAGAATATTTAATCGAGCAAAGCATATTTTCATCATTAATAGAAAAAATACAGTGATAGAAACAGAAATCATTTCAAGGAAATTATATTTCAAATCCTGCCTTTTTTTTATTTTATTTATTTATTTTTTTTTTCTGCATATTTCTTAGTCATTTTTATGCGTTTTAGAAGGAAAATTGACGCACGCAAAATAAAATACACATCCACTTCATTTTCCTAAAGAAAATTTTAAGAGACTTTTATTAAGACACTTTATAATAATTTCTTTTCATAATTTTCTTATTTCTCTCTGATGACAAGAAAAAAAAAACTGTCAATATATATCAATGAACGATTAATTAATTATAAAATTAAATAAAAAAATAAAAACTACAGCATCCAATAAATTATGATTCTTATTATACTCCTTATACCTATTAATTACAATATAATAGAATAATTTAATAAATTTTAAAATGTATCATATATCAATAATGAATATTCCTGTTATTATTTGTGTTATTAACTACATATTTAATATATATATATGGCATATATCTGTTACGTATGTGAATAGATTAAAAATTAAAATTATATTATGATGAAATGTCTACCGTGTATGTTGGGAATTCGTTGATAAACATAAAATAGATTGGCATGCTCTACTGAATACATATTAATATTAATATTAATATTAAGTACAATAAATATATATTTATATGTATGAATTTATATATAATACGTTATTTTCTGACCGACTTTTAATATGAATCTTTTTAAATATGGAATCGCATCAAATTTATTAAATAAAATATTATAAATCGTTATTTTATTTTATTTTTTTTAATTATATGTAAGTACATATAAAATATATCTGTTAAATTTTATGTATTTATTAAAATGTATTTATGAGTAAATAAATTCAATAATAATTCTGAAATTTAAATTTTTTTTATTTAATTCGAAAGTAAAAATATAAGTAGTTATATATGAATATACCAAGGAAATGTGTGTTTTTTTTTGGATTTTATTTTAAAATAACGTAAATGTTTATATAGATTCCCGTTTTGAAGATACATCCATGATTTCGTGGTCTCTTCTCGTGATGCGATCTCAGAATTCCAGAATTCACCCAAACATAACATCATCGTAGTGGGATAGTAATATTTTTCTTGCTTAATTATCGTAACTGTAATATAAGCAGTTGTTCACATAATTTAACTGAATGCTAGCTAGTTACATCCCCTTTTTCTCAAAATATGAAAGAAGTTAATTGTAGTTTGCAAATGAATACAAATACGATGAAAACTGAAAGTTAATTACCAGTGGAAAATAAATATATAAGTACATATTGAATGTTTTTTATCTGAAGAATATTCAAATTCAATCCAAAAAAAATAAATAAATGTATAATTAGTATTCATTGAAGTTAAATTTGGGGATCCGGCCCGCGAGCTCCTAGTCGGATATTCGTAAATTATTGACCATTTACCGCGTAATTTTTAAATTTATTAAAATATTTTCTGTGGATTATATTAATTACAATATTTCTGATATTGTTATATGAATTTTGATTGAATAATTTGAATTTATATAAAAAAATATGGTATTTTGTTCTTTTGAAATTTTAACCATTTATGATTTCATTTAATTCTAAAAAAACGCAACATTTTTATAAAATTTCTGAATATTAAAATAAAAAAAAAATTGAATCAGCACAAACATATTCGGGAATTCATTGAAAATGTTGAATTTTTTCTAATGGTGCCGCTAAGCTATGCAATTATAAAGAATTCGGCCCGCGAAATCGTATGTTATGATGAATCCGGCCCGCGGACAAAAAAAAGTTGGGCACCACTGAAATAAAGTATCATCACATAAATAAATAAATAATTCTGAATTTGATTCTCTCTAAAATCTACTTCACTTTTAAAATATATGAATTCACAAATTTGTTTTGAATGGAATTTTAAAATATTTTAAAAATTGAAAAAAAAATAAATAAATAAGAATTGATAAATAATAAAACAGTTGATTATTACAAACTTAAATTTGAAGTAATAAGTGCAGTCGTTGGGATAATTTTTAAAAAATTCCATTTTTATTATATAGTAAAATTATAAAGATGAAAATAAATATAATCTAAGTAATGAAAAACGGTGCATTTTTGGTGGATGTGTAGTGGCCCGAGGCTCCACATTTGCTCATTATTTCTTTCTTTCTTTCTTTCTTTCTTTCTTTCCTTCTGTTCTCAGAAAAAACGATGGGCCCATTCAGGTGCCTCCCGTGTCTCTTACGCAACTCTGGCCAATCAACATAATTATTTGAAACCAACTTTCAAATGACATATAATTTCTCGAAACACTTTATACTCTGTGAAATATTCTTAAAAAAAAAAAAAATAATAATAATAATAATAATAATAATAATAATCACAATCTTAAATGAAAAAAAAATAAATAAATAAATAAAAAAATTATATAGAATTAAAAGGTGTTAAGAATATTATTTTTTTTTTCTCGTTATCTTATATCAACACTTGGAGAAAATTGATTTTTTTCTCTCTTTCTCTCTCGCACCATTTTTCTAAGTAAGAATTGAAAAAAAAAATAAATTAGAATATTTAATTTATTAGTATTCTCCAACGTGTCAGATGTTTAAAAGTATCCACCAATCAATGTAACGAACCTCTCCATCTAAAAAATGAATTTTTTTTTCTTCTAAAATACCAATTACTTAAATATCTTTTGTATTCAACAAAATAAATTTTAAAAAATATGCAATATACTATTATTTTAGCTATTTTTTCAAATTTTTTCTTTCTTTTTTCTTTCTTCTCAAAAAGTATAATTTTTATTCATTTGTGTTAATCAAACTAATTAATATAAATTTAAAATTTATGCTTAATTAATCAATGAATGAAGTACATTTATAAATATTAATTCAAACAAATTGAATAATACAATAATATAAATTTTATTTTTATGTGTTTTTTTATCATAAAAATAAATAGATACATTAAAGTATTTAAAAATTAAAAAAAAAATAAAATTAATAAAATTAATATACTTAAATGAATAATTTTTTCGCGATGATAATAAATTCTTCAAAGACGTTCAGAAAATGCTTTTGAATAGCATATTTCTATTGTTTTGATTTTCAAATATAATATATTTTGTTGAAATAAAAATTTAGTATTGCTTAAATTAATAACATATAAAAAATATATTCGTCGTTATTCCAAATATCTAATTAGCTGGAGTGTCTCCACTCGACTATCTCGCAATTTGAATTGGATTAAATAACATAATATATTATATTTAAATTAAATTTAATTAATTATAAATTATAAATAATAAATAATAAATATTAAACCAGCGCATGTTTGGCTTTTTGTTGATGGCACCACGTCACGTGTTGACGCGTGAGATTTTCAGTGTTAAAAAATTAATTCTGGTAATTTCAGCGAATCAATCAAGCTGAAATTCTATATATAGCAGTTTTATATAATTATTAATCATGTGAAAAATTATCAAACATATATCTTTATTTTTACGGTCACTTTAGAGGAAAAAAAATCAAAACGTTGTAGGTAATGACCCTCTTCCGGTTGAGCTACATTTCTCAAAAGTTGATAGAAAACTATGAATTTTGAATAATGTCCATGTACCAAATTTCATCATTCTAGCTCAAACCGTTTTTGCGTAATCTTGCCTACATACATACACACATACACACATACACACATACACACACACATACACACACACAGACATTTTTCTCAACCTTAGTGAAAATGATTCAGGAACCTTCAAAACGTATAAAAACATCAAAATCTCAACATCGAAAATTTTCATGATCGCAATACTATCTCTGGCGAGATAGTAATAAATGATTTAAGTATATTAAATTATTTGAAAACTGAGTTTTGTTTGATTGTTTTCTTGATGAAAAACGGATAGAATTAAGATATGAAGATGGGATCTTATTAGTTTCTCTTGTTGGAACATTTTTTTCTTGAAGCAGGTGGCTACTTCAAGTTGTAAGTTGGATCGGAAAACAGGTCCGAAGCGCTGCATCTCCTTGCAGATGCCTTGATGCATTGATGCATTGTCTCCGTTAATGGCCAATTTTTGAATTGAAAAATATCCGAGATATGTTTTGGATCATTTTAACCAAATTATATTTTTTTCATTTAAAATTTATTCTACATATATTTAATATTAATTCATTTGAGAGTTTTTACTATTTAAATATAATATATTTATAATTAATCTATTATATATTTATTACCTATTTATAATACTATAAATTTTGAAATATAAATTTATAAAATATAAATTTGAACTAAATAAAGAAAGGATTTAGTATTTATATAACCAAGTTAAAACAAAAAAATTATAATTATTAAATTTATAAAAATCTGTTAAAAACTATAAAAGAGAGTGCATTTATTATATCAATTTAGAAATAAATAAAACAAATAAATTTCATTTTATATATATATATATATAATAATTTAGCTGGAGTGTCTCCACTCGACAATCTCGCAATTTGAATTGGATTAAATAACATATATTAATTATATTTAAATTAAATTTAATTAATTATAAATTATAAATTAAAATTAATAGATAATATTTATTATTACAGTGCATGTTTGGCTCTTTGTTGATGGCACCACGTCACGTGTTGGTGCGTGAGATTTGCAGTGTTAAAATATTATAATTCTGGTACTTTCAGCAATTCAATCAAGCTGAAATTCTATATATAGCAGTTTTATACAATTTTGAAAATTAATCAAACATATACCATTATTCTTACGGTCACTTTAGAGGAAAAAAAATCAAAACGTTGTAGGTAATGACCCTCTTCTAGTTGAGCTACATTTCTCAAAAGTTGATAGAAAACTACAAATTTTGAATAATGCCTGTGTACCAAATTGCATGATTTTAGTTCAAACCGTTTTTGTGTAATCTTGTCTACATACATACACACATACACATACACAGACATTTTTCTCAATCTTAGTGAAAATGATTAAGGAACCTTCAAAACGTATAAAAACATAAAAATCTCAACATCAAAAATTTTCGTGAACGCAATACTATCTCTGGCGAGATAGCAAAAAAGAGAGGAGTTGAATCAATTTCAATTTTAAAGAATAAAAAGAAAAAAAATATTTAAATAGTTAAAAGAATGAGAGGAAAATGATATTCGTCCACTCACAACAAAATATCTTGGGACAGCATCTTAATTAATATAGAATATCAATTAATTTGGTCATACGAGTATATTTTTTAAAATTAATTAATAATAATAATGTTAAAGTTTTAATGGAAGTTTATAATGGAATAATGGAATAAAAAGAATTTATATAATATTTAGTATAAAATATATTATATATAAATTTGTTATAATTAAATTCGAAACTGTTTTTATATTTCTAGGCCATGTCGAACCAACTTGTTACATTTTTTTTTAATCGTCTGTCCCAAGTTTTTCTTGTAAATTTTTGATAATATTCAACCAATGATGATATACTCCCCAAAATTTTATGATCTTCTTTTAATTAAACGTGATCTTATAAAAATGTTCATCGAATGACTCGCGTGTGGCTTTTCAGACCGAACCATTCGTTTTTGCTAATGAAATAGAATTTACTCATGAGTGGAAATCATTTTTTTTATTTTTTTTTTTTTATTTTATTCTTCGCCCACTCGAAAAGACCCTGATAAATTAATCTGACGTACATGCACAATTAGTATCTTAAATGTTTTCATGCTTATCGCCGGAAACCGTGCATTGGATGGCCGGACGGCGGAACGTTCCTCGAGAATAACACCACACATATTTGAAAAATTCTCTTCTCTTTTTCACAAAAAGAAAATAAAAAAAAACTTCAATTTCAATTTCAATATTTTGTAATTTCATATAAAAATTTTATAATAAAAGATTATATTTTATTTAAATAATAAAGATTTTTTTTTATATATAATAATAAGGTTTAAATTAGCTGGAGTGTCTCCACTCGACTATCTCGCAATTTGAATTGGATTAAATAACATATATTAATTACATTTAAATTCAATTTAATTAATCATAAACTATAAATTAAAATTAATAAATAATATTTATTAAACCAGCGCATGTTTGGCTCTTTGTTGATGGCACCACATCACATGCTGGCGCGTAATTTGCAGTGTTAAAAAATGAATTCTGGTACTTTCAGCGATTCAATTAAGCTGAAATTCTATATATAGCAGTTTTATACAATTATTAATCATGTGAAAAATTATTAAACATTTATTTTTACGTTTACTTTAGAGGATAAAAAATCAAAACGTTGTAGGTAATGACCCTCTTCCGGGTGAGCTACATTTCTCAAAAGTTGATGGAAAACTACGAATTTTGAATATTGCCCGTATTCCAAATTTCATGTTTCTAGCTCAAACCGTATTTGAGTAATCTTGTCTACATACATACACAACATCTCAACCTTAGTGAAAATGATTCAGGAACCTTCAAAACGTATAAAAACATCAAAATCTCAACATCGAAAATTTTCGTGATCGCAATACTGGCGAGATAGTAAAAAGAAACAAATGTTATAGTAATATAATAAATATACTACAATATTATAAATTAAGAGTTAAACTACAAATAATATTCTTAATCATTAATAATAGATTTAGAAATTAAGAAAAAAATTAGTTATATATTATATTATATAGACATATTTTTCAAAATTAATAAAATTTATTAAATTAAATTAAATTAGAAAGAAAAAAAAACAACAAATATTATGAATTTGTATTCATTTGTTATGGCATTTTTGTAATTAACTCTAACGATTTAAACAATTATTTTTATTTTATTTTTTTAATTTAAATCGTTATTCTATTTGAGAGAATGTAAATTTATTTCTTATCTGAATATTATGTTTATTGAACAAATGATTCTTATATTACGTAACTGCAAAATGCAGCATTTATCTAACTATACACTTGTTATCTGTTTTATGTTTTTTATGTTTGACGTTGCAAATCAAAATTCAAAGAAGCATATTAAAAAAAAAAAATAAATAAAATAAAAAATTCATAGGTTATTTCTAAAAATAAGAAAAAGTTGAATTAGTTTATCTGATCAATCTAACATTTTGTAATTCTTTGTAATTCTTTAATCAATTTATAACATTACACGCCATTGTCCAAAAGTACATTAGTTATAAAATATATTTTAAACAATAATTATTGTTTATATATGCAAAATCTTGATCATGATTATACCCGTATAATCAATCTAAAAGTAAGTATTTTGAAAGTATTTCATAAAAACAATTTTAATAAAATGTTTGAAATAAATTTATAAAAATTGAAATTTAGTCAAATCACAATCTAATAAAGTAAATCATACTACATATTCAAATAAGAGTTTAAGAGTTTAAATATTATTTCATTCCAATATTTTAAAAGATGCTCAAAGTTTTTAATTGGATATATAAAATTAAATAAAAAAAACAACCTCTGACTTATCAGTAGAAGGGTCCTCTCCACCTTTACCTTGATTTTCTTGATCGGAGGCAAAATCAAGTAGCTTATCCCCAAGGTTGTTCCCGGAAGCTGAGTTGACTCCTTCCCATAGACCCCAGCTAGGGAAATTCCCTTGCCAGGCCCGGGACCATGTGAATGTGAGGCAGATTCGCTACCCGCACCCCCAATGGCGCCTTATAAATGAAAAATAAACAAAGGAATATAAAAATTCATCAACAAAATTGTTAAATGGTTCTTGAGCATGAGCATCATACTATTCAATAATAATAATAATAATAATAATATATCTAAATATGTATTTCTTTGAAATTGCTTGAATGAGAATCAAATAAGATGAGCTGTCCAATAAAGATATTTATAAGATATGTATATATGAGTAACATTTCTTCTAGAATTAATCTATTTTCGAAATCTTACATAGTTTCTGGCTGTTTCCGTGAATCCCTCCGGCTAATAAAAATTCGAAAGTCATTGAAAAACTAGGAATATAAACTAGTGTCTATTGAATGAACGATGTTTTGCTGTACATTTCCCCGAGGCTTCTTGAAAGACACAACGGCTGCTATTTTTCCAAATCTACATTTGTTATGATAGCCTCTCGCTATTTGGACAACACGTTCTGGCTATTCTGGCTATTCTGGCTATTCTAACCTGCTAGCTGATTTCTGATTATATACTCTCGGTTGCTCGATGGTCATTCTTGTTGACCACACGCGACTTGTACTTCAGATGCATCTTCAACTCATTTGCATAACAACAAAACCACAAACCGTTCGAATTAAACAAAAATTCTTGATTTCATCTTCTCGTTCTCATGATCATAAATATAAATACCTTGGGATAAAATCATTTTTATAGCTATTATACTATTTTATCAAGTTTAAAAATTTATTTTTTTAATTTCTAATAAATATCTTCATTTTTTTTTTAATATTTTAAAATTATTTTTACTTATGTTTAATTTAAAAATATGACCTTTTCGTCTCCTTGGAACACCATTAAAATATTAAAATATCTATCCATTCATAAATCGATGTGAATGATCTTATGATTTTACTTACATAAACAAAATATTTTATAAACAATTTTTCAAATGTTATCAAAACTTTTTTTTTTTTATTTTTTATTATTATTATTATTATTATTATTAAAATAATAATATTTAAATGACGAAATCGATCGATTAATTAAAATTGTAATATAAATATTAAAATTCTTTGAATATTTGAAATTAAATTGATACAGATAATTTTAATTTATATATATTATATATATATTCTAAAAAAATAATAATGAATGAAAAATGAATTGTTTTTGTTTTTATTTTGAAAAACACACACACAATAATTTATAAATTAACGTTTGAAATTGAATTTGGAATCTATTAAATAAAAGTTGGACTCAATTTGTTCAAAGACTGAAAATCCTTCATTTCTTTGCCCTTCTAACGGTTGGATACCCTCAGGGTTTCATTACATTCATTTATTACTTATACCGGTACTCCACTCTTTGATATATATATATCTATATATCTATATATATAGATATATATATATCTACTTATATATAGATATATATAGATATAGATATAGATTGAAAAATATGATATTAACAAAATTGATTAAAATAAATTTTTAATACATTTTCTAAAAGAAATGTCATTTATCTATCTATCTATCTATCTATATATATATATATATATAATTTTAATGAATCTTGAATGATATTTGTATAGTATATAAATAATAGAGATGCACTGTCGCACCAATTTTATTTAATTTAGCACTGGAAAACGTATTTAGTCAAATTGGAGAAAATGAAATGAATGAATGAAATCAAATTAAACATAAAAATTCAAGAATTAGGTTACACAGATAATTTAAATATAATAAGAGATTCAGCAAATTCAATTAAAGTAGAAAAAATAGAAAATTAATAGTTCTATGACAAAATATTTAGTTGCAAAGAGGAATAATATTGACACAAATTCTTAACAGATAGTGTCATCAAATCGAGAAGGTTATAATGAAAAAGACACGTGGCGAGAATCGGAGAGGAAAGACTGGTGAAATGTCTATGTGTGGGAAGATCGATTAAAAGGCGACCAATTTGGTCTTCCAAAGACATGATGGGCAGAAAATGTAGGAAGGGACGTGAGAGAGATGGGAGAAAATAGGAGTTGGATGGGTGTAGCAAAGAATAGGAATATTGAGGAAATGTGGGTGCTGGGGTTCAATAATTTTCGATTTTTCTAGAGCCACCACAAAGGTAAATAGTAAAATAAATATATTTAATATAGTAATGGTCCCGGGTTCAAGTCCCGAGCCTTGGGACGGAGTCAACCCAGCCTCTGAGAACAACCTTGGGGAAAAGCTACTTGATAGCGCCTCCGATCAATAAAATCAAGGTAAAGGTGGAGAGGACCCGTTCTACTGATCATAGGACACCTCATTGATAGAACCGGCTTGATAGGCGTTGTCCTTGCGTAGGACGTACAAAAGTCAGAGGTTTTTATATATATAAATAAATTAAATGAATGAATTTCATTAGATATGATTTAAAATATAATATTTTTATTCATTATAAATGTTTAAATCCTATTAATAAAAATATATAGGTCTTTTAGTTAATGAAAATAATTTTTTTCAGCATATTATAATATTTTTTTGATTAAAAAATAAATAAATAAAATAAATTATATATTGTTTATAGTTAAGTATAATTCTTAATATTTTATTTAATCATAGAGATTCTCAGTCTACTTTACTATTTTACAATAATAATAAAACTAAATAAATATCAAAAAAATAACATAGTTGATAATTTTATTTTATTTTTTAAAAAAAAGTGGAATATTTTTCTATCCTGTAGGTGATGATTATATTTAATAACTTTATTACTTATTTATATTCCGATTTTTTAATTGAGAAATCACCTAGATTTATTTGAAGGTTTCAGTAATAATTAACTATAATTGCAATAATATTTTTACCATGTAAAAAAAACTTTTAAATTAAAATATTAATCATTTTAATAGAAGGATTTCTTTATATTATTATTATTAAATTGTAGTTAAAGTGAGATTCAACATTTCCTCGTATGTACTTTAAAATAAATGGAAATGATTTAAAAATAATTTTTTTTTTTGTCATATATTTATAATATTATTTTATATAATTGTAATATAAGTATTTATATACGTAACTTATAATGAATAATAAAAAAATAAATAAATAGACAAATAAAAAAATGAACAAAATGTCCAATGAAAATAATAGAATAAATTTATGTTCTATTTCCCTATTAGATTATGATTATTCTCATCTGTGATTTTGTTCCTTTCTGATTGAATCATTGTATTTGAATAGTTTAATTTTCGAATTGGATAATAATATCTAATTAAAGAGCTCTATAACTTTTAGCCAATGAAGTTTTAAAAATCTCGATATACGAAATAGTATATTATTTCCAATCGTTGATTTCCCATGCATTTCTATGAAAGTTTCCTATGCAAATTAACTTGAACAACGTATCAGCTGTAATTTGTCTTCCAATTTGAATTTGTTGATTGCCACCTGATAATTGGCTTGTAATCTAACTGACACAGGGCTACGGACCTCGTGTTTATGCTTTATGGCCGGCACGTGACTTTAGTATGCTTATTATCCCCAGGCATGTGTGGACCGATGTTGGCTGGGGTCGCCCAGGACCATGTCCGAGTACAATGCCCATTTCCTACTGCCATATTTCACGCCCCCTCCGGGTTTGTTCTCCCCTTACAATAACAGTTTGTTCAACAATTTCCATTTTCACCTCGCTACTCCATTAACCTGTTTATTGTAATTAAATCAGTTGCTTTTCATAACATGCAAAGAAGTTAAACGAGATTCGCTTAAGTTCACTGATTGTGCCCAGGCCATCCATCCATCCATCCATTAGTTGATTTGGAAGGAAACGAAAGAAATTCATCACCACTTGGCTGACACATTTCTTCGAACACTCCACACTCCACCTAATTAATATTTTTGATATCTCGTCAGAAATTGGATTGTAATCATGAAAATTTTCGATTTCGAGATTTTGATGTTTTTATACGTTTTGAAGGTTACTCAATCATTTTTACTAAGGTTGAGAAAAATGTTTGTGTGTGTATGTGTGTATGTTGACAAGATTACGCAAAAACGGTTTGAGCTAGAATCATGAAATTTGGTAGATGAATATTATTCAAAATTCGTAGTTTCCTATCAACTTTTGAGAAATGTAGCTCAACCGGAAGAGGGTCATTATTACCTACCACGTTTTGATTTTTTGGTCCTCTAAAGTGCCCGTAAAAATAAAGATTTAGGTTTGATAGTTTTTCTCATGATTATATATATATATATAAATTGTATAAAACTCTTATATATAGAATTTCAGCTTGATTGAAATGATGAAAGTACCGGAATTCATTTTTTAACACTGCAAATCTCACGCGCCAACACGTGACGTGATGACACCAATAAAGAGCCTGATTTAATTAATATTAATTATTAATTTTAATTTATAATTTATAATTAATTAAATTTAATTTAAATATAATATATTTTGTTATTTATAATCCAATCCATAGTCGAGTGGAGACTTCCAGATTTTTTCTTATTTTAGTTTTTCCTTCATTAATCAAAGAATATCAAATACAAATCATTTGTAATTCACAGTAATTGAAGTATATAAAGTATTTATATAAGTATACGAGTTTTTATGAATATGAAAAATAATATTATAATTATAATTAATAAATATATTCATAGACGAAGTTTATTAAACGAATAACTATGATTAATTAATAATATATTTATAATTAAAAAGGGATTATTATTGCCTAAATACAATATAATAATGGTTAATTACCTGTTAGAACATTCACTCTGCCATTCTCAGCGTCTTTTTCTATTCACTGTTCAATGAATACTAAAAATCAAATTCTTTTCTTTTCTTTTATTTTAATATTTTAATATTCTTTTTCAAAGAATTGGCCGAGTCGCTTATCACTTTTCAATGCAATCCTATAAATAATCGACTTCTTCTGGCTATGCCCGTTTGCCTCCTGCATTTCTAAAATAAAGAATATCATTTATTTTTTATATATTAATAATTAAATTGATAAAGAAAATAATTGAAGGAATGTTGCCAACACGTGACATGGTGACATCAACTAAGAGTCAAACATGCACTGGTTTAATAAATATTATTTATTAATTTTAATTTATAATTTAAAATTAATTAAATTTAATTTAAATATAATATATTATGTTATTTAACCCAATTCAAATTGTCGAGTGGAGACACACATTATTATTAATCTTGTTTTTTATTATAGAGAATTATTAAAAATTATTTTTTTTTTAATATAAATTTGTTATGGAAAATTATTATAAGTATTAACTTTTCAGGGGGATGTTTCTTTTCCCTTCATTGACAAGTCAGCCACTCAGTCAATTTGAAAATCTTTTCAATTTTATTATTTTAATAATCTCATCAAATCGTGCAAATATCTAATAAATATTGATTTAATAAAATAAAAAATAAAATAATCACAAACAAAAATAAAAAAATAAAAAATTAAACTATTAGCAAATAAAATAAAATAAAATATTCCTAATTAAATTTAAATGAATTAAATAGATATAGAAAAGATTGTATACCAGAGATCATATTTAATTGACTTGGAATATTTTTATTTATTTTATTTATTTATTTTTTTTTTGCTATGCTCCGTTTCGTGGATGGATGTCACATTGGAAAGTTCACATAGTTCTCAACCTAATCAAGATTAAACTCGTATCTTCTACCCACCAGATGGTAAAAAATTTGATTTAGTACCATCTCCAAGTGCAGATTCTGGTGAAATATATCCGACAACGTTGACTATGATTTGTTCGCTAATCGAGAACTCTCGAGGTTATTTGCATAGAAGCGCGATAGGGATCGTACAGAATTCGTGAGTTCGTGAGTTACCGATGTTAGTTCCTCTCCCTGGGCAACGTCACATCTAACATAATTACAAGGATCTGTTTGCCTTTCTTGTCTCATTCACTCATCGTTCAACCATCAATAACTGAAAATCCCGCTGGGTATACATTCACCCACCCCCTCCTCCTACTCCTCCTATCCATCATCATCATTCGTTTCCAGTCAAGCATTTCCCAATTTTTTTTTTTTTTTTTTCAATGTTTCAAAATACAATTTCCACACGGTTACCAATTTTCAATCATTCTTACCTTGGTACCTAAATCGAATCAATGAATAGCTCCTAAACACATCTTATCTTCGCCATCGATTATAAAAATTAAACAAAAACGAAAAGAGACTTTTCAAAAATCTATTATACGACAAGCTTTTGTTCAAGAGCAACTGTTATTTAAAAATATATTTTGGTTAGTTTTCGAGAAAAATAGGCACACATCAATCAATCTATTATACTATTATTCACTTTTTAATATATTTTTTTTTCTTTTCTATTATTATTCGAGCATCTTAGGATTTATAAATAAAAATATTTGTAAATAAATAATCAATTTTCATTCGATTTTAAATTTAAAATTTTTTTTTTCTATATTTTAAATTGATAATAAATAAATATTGTTAATAAATAAATAATATAAACATATAAATAAACAATAAATTAAAATTAATAAATAATATTTATTAAACCAGCGTATGTTTGGCTCTTGATTGATGGCACCACGTCACGTGTTGGCGCGTGAGATTTGCACTGTTAAAAAATTAATTATGGTACTTTCAAAAAAAAAAAAAATCAAAACTTTGTAGGTAATGACCCTCTTCCGGCTGAGCTACATTTCTCAAAAGTTGATAGAAAACTACGAATTTTGAATAATTCCCATGTACCAAATTTTATGATTATAGCTGAAACCGTTTTTGCGTAATCTTGTCTACATACACACTCTGGCGGGATAGTAAAAAAGAGTAAAAAAAGGAAAGATATATAATATATTATATGTAAATGGGTGTAAATTAATATGTCAACTATATTTTTGAACAATTTTTATGAAAATAAATAAATAAATAAATAAATAAATATATAGATTGGATGTTTTTTTTAGTGAAGGGATTTTGGCGAGTGGATCGTAAATCCAGACGATGGTACTCGTTCGCTAGCTTGACTAGATATTTTGCCAGGCCATGTATTCGGGGCATATATCTCTGTTGACTCTCTCTCTGTCCAATATCCGTCTCTCTGTCTGCATTGATTTATACACCCTGTATAGTAGATTCTACCCGCCTCGTTCGGGTATTTACATCGGCACTATTTCATCATTGTCTGCCTGCCATTTGGATAAATCAAACTCTTGTTTTGTTCTTCTTGTTCTTGTTTATTTTAAAAACAATATTTATATTTGTATGATTTTATATATATATATATTTGTGTTTTTTATTATTATTATTATTACTTATAAGAAATGTAGCTCAACCGGAAGAGGGTCAACGTTTTGATTTTTTTTCCTCTAATGTGACCGTAAAAATAAAGCTGGTTTAATAAATATTATTTATTAATTTTAATTTATAATTAATTAAATTTAATTTAAATATAATATATTATATATATGTTATTTGATCCAATTCAAATTGCGAGATAGTTGAGTGGAGACACTCCAGCTTATTATACTTAAGAATATTTATCTTATTAAATCTCTTTAGATCCTTTAATATACTTAATACAATTATTATTTTATATATTTAACATATTTTCATAATTTCTAACAAATTTCATTTCTTTCAAACATATAAACTCTCTATAAGAATTAATTTTGTTAGAAGATTAATGAAAAAAATAAATTATATGAATCATTAACTAAATAGTTGAATCTTTTTTAGAAAAAAAAAAAAAAAAAATATTTAATATAAAATATGTCGATGTATGGCAAAATAGAGATAGGTGAAGAATGCAATAAAATTGCAAAAAATAAATTTTTCAATATTTTTTTTTTTTTTTTTTAAATTTTAATTTTAATTAATTCCAAGTTTGGAATTTTTTCTAAGACATTAACAATTTATAAGTAAGATTATGAGTTCAAATCTGAAAGTAGACAAAAAAAAATGTTATATATATGTACATTTATATACACGAGTATACATAAAGTATGTATTTGTTAATAAAACTGGCGGCATTTTCTACAGAAAACAAGTTGTTTATGTTATATTAAAAAAAAAAATAATAAAATAAAATAAAAAACTACAAAAATGGCGAAAAAGTGTATTTTTCATTGATATACAAAAATCTAAGAATAATTATATAAATTATTAAAAATAATAATTTAAAATATGTTTAATATGATAATAAGAGTAGAAGAGGAGATGTACATACATTCTTTCGATTTTTTTACAAATTATAATCAGAATCATATTTAAATAATATTTTATTTAAAAAATGAATACTTATATTATATTATATTATATTATGATTAGAAATATTTTTTTTTAAAGATATTGAAGATTGAATTACAGATATATAATGTTTATATTTCCTGTGGTTGTGTGTGTCCCTTTTTTCCATTTAAATGGAAATTAATTACAAAGTCGTATTTTAACGCAAATCGTTGTTCGATCTCGAAATACGGCCGAGGTGAAGGCGTCTGATAAGAAGACGAGTCACTGCCGTGATTGGCTTCTGTAATAAAAAGAGACAAATGCCCCAATTAAAAGTGTGGTGGGGCGGTCACGCCGCCCCGTAATGGCCCGGGCCGTCGATCTCATCGGCCACCAGGGTGGGTGGCCACTGTCGCATTCCAATTTGACGCTTAATTTATTCAAATGGATCACCAGAAAAATGTTTTCCTTTTCCAACCAACCTGGATTTGTACAGGGAAATACAATAGAATATATCGATACAAAAACCGTATCGGTATATGACAGTAAATATGGGTTTTTTTTTGTAAATATACCATATAATTCAAAGAAGAACAAAACTTATAAGGGAATTTTGTGAATAAAACCACATATTGATATTTGTTATTGTAAATTTATTCAACAAAATATCAACATCGAAAATTTTCGTGATCGCAATACTATCTCTTACGAGATAGTAAAAATACAATAAGAAAAAATACACAACGTTTCGATTGCTACCTGTGCAATACTACTTTTTAAAATACAAGGAATAAATTTATTTATTATATATCATTTTCTTCCATTTCTGATTCTAAACACGAATCAATTCATATTTTATCGATATCTAAATTATTTTCATTGAATTCATTGAAAAAGCGCGATTTTTTGCTACTTCTGCAATCGAAACGTTGTGTATTTTTTTGAATAAATTTACAATAACAAATATCAATATGTGGTTTTATTCACAAAATTCCCTTATAAATAAAAACAGCCACGAAAGCTTTAATAATTTAATATCTACAAAAGAAAAAAACTTGTCGCTATTTTTTCTCAGAAGAGGGTTAAGAAAGGAGGAAAAGATGGGTGGGTTACGTAGAAAAAGGAGGATAATGCTCTCATGAAAAAGATTGTAACAAATGATAATCCAAGCGATACAATAAAGTTTTTATTTTCTACGAAGAGTGTATTAGAAAGAAAATATGGCCTATCGAGGATACAACAAGCAATGTAAATGAGAGTATAATAAAAGAATTGCCATGAGAGCTCGTTTGAATACAGGCATGGAGGTGGAGGGAAGATTTCTTGCAAATGATACACTCGCCTCTCGCGGGAAAAGATAGTCAAGTTGATTATCTACACAATTTAAACATCACTGGAGGATGTTGGCATCCATTCCTAAATTAACCAAATAAATTGCGATTTATATTCTATATTCTATCGCTTACATACTTTCACAAGGATTTATTATTATCAATTTACTGTTGATTTCCCTTAAACTTTAAAATTTTACTTGTATACTCGTCGTATGTACCCATACAATACATACCTACATTTTTTTTTTAATATGTGTACTTAGATAATACTTTCTTTTTTTTTTAAAACAAATTAAATTAGATTCAAATTAGTGCAACACGTGACGTGGTGCCATCAACCAAGAGCCAAACATGCGCTGGTTTAATAAATATTATTTATTAATTTATAATTAATTAAATTTAATTTAAATATAATATATTATGTTATTTAATCCAATTCAAATTTGCGAGATAGTCAGGCGGAGACACTCCAGCTTTTTATCTCTTATTTTTATTATTTATTCTTTTACACTGTAACATAATTAATTTTAAATTTAAATTTCTAAGATAAATAACACATTAACATGAACTTGTTAATTAATTTAAATCGATATGGATATAATTATTCTAAAATAACATTTAAACGTTAGAAATGCTTTTGGAAATTATTAAAAAAAAAAATAAATAATTATTAGATATCGAATTTAGAGAGAAATGAAAATTTAAATATGTGAATATTTGATTTTTTTTTTTTTTTTTTTGAAACGATTAAAGTTATATTCGTGATGCATGATAACAAGGAATGAATGAATGAATGCATCCCACCCTCGAACAAGGAAGTATTTTCCTCCCTACCATTAAAATATTTTTCATCTCACCGGCCCTTGAAAATTGGACATCGTTTTAGTCACGGAGTATTGGGGGGACATCAGCCTGTGGGTCCATCATAATCAATTTTAGGGAATGGTTTGGTGTTCGTGGGGCTTGTTTCTCGACGGGTCGTCTGTGCAGATGGCCATCATTAATACTCATACATCAACGGCGCGTGCTCATCTCCCACGTCCTCCCCCTCCTACACCAAATTCTTCTTTTATATACCTAATACCCTCCTCTCCAGTAATTTATTGAGCCACGCTTGTGCTGTGATTAATGACAGGTGGTTGGAAAATTTAAAAAATAGAAATTTATTAAAAAAAAACAAAAAATCAGATTTATTCTTAAACAACAATAATAACAAAACAAAAAACAAAAACAAAAACAAAAACAAAAACAAAAACTCCATTAAATATTCTACTTAAAAATTATTTATTTCAATTTTATTAAAAAAAAAAATTCAAAAAGTTAAATTGAAAAAATATAAGAACTAGTAGCATGCACCTTAATTCAATTAACCGGTTGAACAGGCTCATCCAAAATCAATCGACTTGAGCGTTTCTCAGGATCAACCTATCATATGGATATTGAAAATAATAATAATAATAATAATAAAATATAAAGTTTTCCAGAATAATAAATAGAAAAAGGAATAAACAATCAAGTATGATTATTTATTAAACAAATTCTTAAATATTACACTTATAATATTTATTTAAGAAAAATAAGGAAAAAAAAAAGTTATAAGTAAATTGAGAAAGCATATTTCCAAGTGATTTCCGCACACCTTTTGTGGGTTTTCAGATTTTGTTCCTAATGGCCAGATGGTCCCTCACTTCCTTTTCAATCGTTTATCAAAATATTCCTTTTGAAAAGCGTACCACCCGATTATTTCGTTTCTTTTGCTATTTTATGTATTATATAAATCTAGTTAATTTTAATATGTACTTATTTTTTTCATTTTATATTATAAATTTCACTATTGACTTTATTATTAGTTTACAATTTTTTATTATAAATCGTAACTTGAGGATCTCAACAATTTCAAAAATTAATTAAAAAAAAACTATATATTAATACACTAATAAAAACCTACCTTGATTTTCTTGATCGGGGGCGCTATCAAGTAGCTTTTTGTCCCAATGTTGTTCCCGGAGGCTGGGTTGAGTCCGTCCCATAGACCCCAGCTAAGAAAATTCCCTTGCCAGGCCCGGGACTCGAACCCAGTGAATGTGAGGAAGGTTCGCTACCCCACACCCAATGGCGCCCTTTATACACTAATAATAATAATAATAATATGATCAGAATAAAATATAATTTAAGATTTGATATCATAATTATATCTTTATAAATATGATAATATTATAATCCAATTTTATAAATACACCTACTAAAAACTAAATAAAAATAGTTTATATTTGATTTATTTTTAATTTATTTTTTGAAGAATATTTATGTTAAATTTTTATTTATAATTTGTGATTTCAGTGAAATTTATTTCTTACCCCCCCCCCCCCCACACACACCCCCTTCACACACACTTTTTTCTGTTCTTAAGTGGTTTCAAAGAGCAGGTGTTAAATGTCAAAAAAAAAAAAAAAATACAAAAAAAAACGAATGGTATATTAATCATGAGTATATATCTTGGTAGGTGACTGCAACAGGTGGTGGCACGCGTGTTTACGAAAGGGGGTATGCGTGTGTGTGGTATTACCGCGATGTGGTTGCATGGCGCACGCGTCTTTCTGTGGTCTTCACTCATTTCCTGTAGTCAGCATCTCTCACCATTTTTCCCCCCTCAATTTCTTCTAAAATTTCAATTATTCATTAATTTTACTTGTTAAACACATTGATTCCAAAATCTTTATGTAATTAAATTAAATTTAAAAAATAAAAAAATTGTAACATAGTCTCATTATCATTTAAATTTATTTAGATTATTTTACTTCGCAATTTTTTTCAATCCATTTGATAATTTAAACTTGATTATAAATTTAAAAAGCAAACTACCAGTACATTTAATTTTGGATTTTTTTTTTTTTTAAATTTAAATATTTAACATTTCGTCTAGAATAATAAAAAAATAAACGTCATTTAAATAATCAGATCCATATTAATCTTGATTTTCATAAATATTTCATTAAAAAAAACACATTTTAAATAACAAATTTACAAATTTCCCAAGACTTTGAAATTTCAATTTATCTATATAGATTTTTTTCATTAAAATCTCGATAAATTAATTGAGTAAATTTTTTATTTGACTTTATATCAGGAAACTATAGATAGATCTCTTTTAAAGTACGTATTCTTAAATAAATATTTAATACATGATACTTATACAAGTATTTAAATATTCCATGTGTCAAAAAAAAAATTAATTAATTTTAAATAAGATAATAAAATTTCTAAATAATTTATTTATTTTATTATACTATATATAATACTTTACACTAATTATAATATATTTTATTTTATAAATTTAAATACTACAATATAATTAATTAAAAATAAGCGTAATTAATTAATAAAAATCAAATCAATTAAGATAATCTAAAATTATTATTATTATTATTATTATTAGTGGATAGTTGCATGTCGTCGTTAATTCGTCGTTATAGGAAAATAGACGACAAACAAATTGTATTTTCCCCAAAAGAAATAACTAAAATTTGTTCCAAATTCCAAATCACTCAAGTATATGCTATTTTCACCAGAATTTTAACAATATTATTTCTATATTATAATAAATAAAGTTAAATTACATTATTAATAAAAGAAATATAAATAAATAGAAAGAAAGAAATGATAAAATAAATAATGAAGTTTTTAAAAAGTCATAAGTACATATAAGCATAGCGCTGTCTACTTTGCGCGTACTGGCCCGCGTTTTCTCTGATTGTAACACAGCCACTACCGTTTTCTTTCTGTCCCACAGTTCTCTGTGTTAGTTCTGTATATTTTTTTTCAACACTTTTATTCCAAAATAAACTTGAAGTACAACAGTTGATAACATTTAGTACATCAAAAGAAATTTAGAAAAATTTAAAGGAGTACACAGTACAGTACAGTATAGAATAGACAACGAAGAGAAATCGAAAAGTTTAAGATAATTATACTGCAGGGTGTTCATTGACAGCGAGATCTGAAGTAAACGACAAGAACGAGGTGTGAAATTTTTGACAGATGCAAATGCGACGATTTTTGAGTATTCACTGTATTATTATTCTAAATTAAAAATTTAAAAAAAAAAATATTTTATAAAAATATTCAACAATTCTTCTCAAATATTCTAAATAAATGTGATTTGTTATATCATTAAAATTTTAATAATTATTGATTGATTGATTGTGTTGATTGATCTAATGGGATGAAATTTGTTGATTTGTTTAGCAGCAGCACGAGCGCTACGTGGGGCCCGCGTACGACCCAAGCCGCGATCTTTCGCCCAACTTGCCTGTGCATTCGTGCGACGCATCGTCGATGGGCGATGCCACAGGGGCAACTTCAGCATCGGCAGACTCCTCTTCAAGGAGTAGTGGTCTTTCCAGTGCTGGCAGTAGCGGTTCTGCTTGTTCAACGCCTGGAAGATCGGTGTCGTCCATTCAAGTTCCGGGGACTACCTCCTCGGTAGCGCCGCCTGTCCTTCTCACTACCACAAAAATTGAGCCTGTGGCACCCCCACTGAGCAGTGCATCTCCGTCCCCGATCTCACCCACGGGGCCTCCTCCTTTAGCGCCTTCGAACAATCGGGCTCAGCCCCAAGAGACACTCGAACGAGGGTGTGTTGTCTGCGCCGGTTGCGGCCTTCGCATCTCCGATCGATTTTACCTCCTTGCAGTCGACCAACAATGGCATGCCTCATGTTTACAATGCTGTCAATGTCGTCAGACCCTCGACAGTGAGGCAACTTGCTTCACAAGAGATGGAAACATTTACTGCAAGAAGGATTACTATCGGTGAGTTGAATTTTACATTCTTTCAATTATACACGTAATATCTATACCAGCGTTTTTCAACCTGTGGGGCGCGCCATCCATGGGGGGTGCGAGACTTTTGTAAAGGGGCACGAATGTATTAGAACCAATTTTTTTTTTCCAAAATCCTTAATACTCTATAATATATTTTTGCTTAATTGAGTGTGTATGGGTGTGTAATGTGTATGTGTTTTGTAGTCCATTAAATAAATTACTATATTATGTGAGTATTTATGATATTAGATTATTACAAGAATTAAGGGGGGCGCAAGAATTTTTTTTAAAAAAAGGGGAGCGCCGGTACAGAAAGGTTGGAAACCACTGATCTATACTAATAAGAAAATCTATAAAACAAAAAACCAAAAAAAAATTTTTAATGTATAAATAATAAATTTAAAAAATTTTAAAATATATAAACAATTATTTATATATAAATTCACAAATATTAAAATTATATAGGTCTGGCAAAAAATACAATCAAAAAATAATGATACTCCTTTTCTAAGGCAAATTGATTTCTTATCTGGCTCAAATAGATAGTAATTGAAATCGAGCAACATACCACAAGATTCGAGATTCTATTTCATCCTTGGGCTAACTCTATATTTGCTTTCATGATTCCACATCAATTATAGTGTTTAATGTGTATAATGATAGGTAATTTGAAGCTCATTCTATCCTCCCTCTCTATTTGGAAAACCCCTAAGGCTTACTACTCTACTAGGTCAAGAAGAGAAAAAAAAAATAAAGAAAAAAAGAAAAACTCGCTCTGCCACTGTTGTCATTCTGTCTAACTTAACTTAAATGTCTCTTTGAAAAATTCAAAACGAGATGAAACTTTAGAAAAAAATAATAAAAATATCAATCTAATTGCCAATTGACTTTTGCCTTTAAAGTCAACATGTAAATACTTTTAATTCAATGTTGTTTTGATCGATAGTAAAATTGACCAGATCCAAGCAAATTGTGTTGTCAACCCAGCACAGTAGTCGGTCAATTAGAGTTTCAGAAATAATGATTTGAATTTTTTTTTAACATGCAATTTCTTAAAATTCCATTAATCAAAAGGAATCATTGGTAAATTCATAATATATTTTTGTTTATGGTACCTATATGTATAGTTTAAATACAATAAAAAAAAAACACATGTCTTATTATGAGAATAGAAAATTTTTAAATTAAAAATAATTTGATTTATATGCTTTTTGATAGTACATATTCATAAATTAAGAGAATAATTGCATTTAATTTTATTTTATCTGATTCTTGTACAAAACATGTTTTTTACAAGTTTTTGTTTTTGATTATTACTATCTTGTAAAAGATAGTATTGCGATCACGAAAATTTTCGATGTTGAGATTTTGATGTTTTTAACGTTTTGAAGGTTCCTGAATCATTTTCACAAAGGTTGAGAAAAATGTCTGTGTGTGTGTGTGTGTGTGTATGTATGTAGACAAGATTGCGCAAAAACGGTTTGAGCTAGAATGATGAAATTTGGTACATGGACATTATTCAAAATTCATAGTTTTCTATCAACTTTTGAGAAATGTAGCTCATCCGGAAGAGGGTCATTACCTACAACGTTTTGATTTTTTTTCCTCTAAAGTGACCGTAAAAATAAAGATATATGTTTGATGATTAATAATTGTATAAAACTGCTATATATAGAATTTCAGCTTGATTGAATCGCTGAAAGTACCAGAATTAATTTTTTAACACTGCAAATCTCACGCGCCAACACGTGGTGCCATCAACAAAGAGCCAAACATGCACTGGTTTAATAAATATTATTTATTAATTTTAATTTATAATCAGCTGTGAATCTATCTTAAAGATTCAACACATGTTCTACCAACTTAACCAATGTTCTAACATTTTACATATATATATATAAGTTAAAAATAATAAATTATATAAAGAATATTTTGTTTTTGTTTTTATTTTATAAATATTATAGAATATTTACTTATATACAAATAATAAGTGATAAGAGAAGAATGGTTAAATGGTTGGTATGAATTCCAATTGTAAACAATTGGTATGCTTGTTATGGCGTTCCTAGAGAGATATATCAATTAACCAGAGTGAAAACAATGAATCTCAACCGACAACAGAACAATATGATTATTTAATAACATCTTAATTTTAAAGTCGAACATTTGTTCATGCACGTATCTCCATCGAATACCTTGGTACGCGGCTAACCGTGACTTCCCAAACGATAACATTGAACAAACCGTGCGGTAATCATAGTGCTAGTGTGTGATTTCTCTATTAGAGAACGAATTTGGCAGGCTGGGTGCAGCAGACTGCCAAATCACGAGAGGGCATCTGAAAGAGAGACCTACGAATGTTTGTTTTATGTAAAATAAACAACGATAGGATCGGGATTGCGCAGCCACTCGATATTGTCTTCCACCTTTCGAATAGGCAGGCATGTGTGAGCCAATCGTTGTACAATTAATTTTAACGCCTGGGGGTGGGTTACGGCATTCCATATTCAAAGTCCCTAGGAAATTGCCACCCAAACTGTAGTCAATTTGTACGGTCCAAATAAAACCGTTTTTTGATTGTCTAAGACAATCATCAGGGTTCTTTCTCCTTCACCATCATCCGTTCATCTTTTGCTATAACTGAAGAAACCTGTGATTATCCCAAATAAATAGATGCATACTATTTTTACAGTTATACTTGGTTAGATAATGTTAAAATGCAGGAAAATCAACAACACTTGTTAAGGTAAACCAAGTTTGATGACAGCTCCGATTTGCTGGATAGAAACTGAATAGAAAATGGGGCTCGAATATCATTCGCTTCGATCAAGTTTTTCACTCCAATCTTGAATGTATCTCAATTGTAGGTTTGCCTCCCTGAAAATTTCTTAAAACAAACAAAAACAATGCCTATTTAAATTCTTGATCCAAGTGAATTAAAAAAAAGTAATACGACTTATAAAATAAACAACTTTAAACATTTAAAAAAAGAAAGAAAAACTCATGATTTTTCAGATTTTAAAAGAAATTTATTTAAAAAAAAAACAAATTCTCTAGACTCATTATAAATTTAGTAAAAATTAAACTTTGCTAGTAAGAGTAAATAATTATAAATATATACATATATAAATATATTTATCAAATATTATAAAATTTTAGAATGTTATTATTATTTGTATGCATCAAATTTATTTTAATTTTTAGAAAAATTAATTATTTGTTTCCAATAAGATTAAAATTTATAACTATAGTACCACACACACATTTAGTCAGAATAAATTTAATTCTTGTTTGATTATTATTATTATTATTATTATTATTATGTAAAATTCAATTGATATAGCATCTTTTTTTATAATTTATAACACCTGTATATCAACATTTATTTACCTTTAAAAATTACATTATTTTTATACGCGCGTAGTTATTATTATAGTTATAAAAAAACAAAATAAATAATTTGCTTAAAATTGTGTATACATAAAATATAATTATTTCTTTTTGTTTGTTTATTTTTTTTATAAAACTCTTCATAGTAATTTTCTACACTTTTGGCATTAAATTTGCGTTGTTTTTCAGTGCAATTTAATCACAGGTATGAGAAGAAATAAGCAATGGCTATTTTGTTATAGTGATGATATAAATATCTTGGCATCTGATCTGAAATATAATGCATTGCAAAAGGCTTTTGCATATTCATGTGCTTGTATAGCGTTTGTCATTAGTTCTAATTGTCCTGTAGTCCTTTGAAGTCACACATTATGCGCATTTGTTTCATTTTTAAACGTTTATGATTTTTTTTTTTTTTTTTTTTTAATATAAGAGTGAATAAATACTAGTGAAGAGTTACTTGTGATTATTATTTAGATATATATATATATATCTGGTGCTTTTTAATTTTTTTTTTTTTTCTTTTAATTTTGTAATTACACTACTTTGTGAAGATTCTTGTATTCATTGCAATGAAAGTGCGTGTTTGATGGTGTGCGTGTCTACCTGTGCCCGGTCGTGCACCGGAACGAATGCAGCAACACACACATCCAGTTCGGAGTGAATTTGGATACGTTAACGCAAACGTTAAAACTAAGGAAACGACCCGTAATTTAACCTGTAATCGAAATGGAAAATCTATCTCGCAGGGATGTAGCAGTGCTCATTGACATACGCGCGTTTCAACCCGGCCATTTAGTTTATGTCTTCTTCTTCTTACAGTGGGCAACAACAACAAAACAATGAAATTGGAACGGGGAGTTCCGGGGCTCCGGCATGTGTTTTAAATTTTTTCCTATTTAATCACTAAGCACTTAAAAGATAAAGAATTTACCTAATATCTCTCCATCTTGAGACTCTAATATATTTTAATGCCAACTTTACAGGATGTTGATCGTTGGATACGATATCGATTTAAATATATCGTATATAAGTTATTCTAAAGATATTGTGCAATATTTCCTCAGTGTTAATTTATGATAAGAAAGAATTACAATGTTGAAACATATTTATAATTCTTATTAATTTTCACGAAAAAAAAAAAATAATAATAAAATAATCTTAACTTAAAAAATAAAAGAAAAGAAAAGAAGGAAATAATAGTAGTAAATTAGCTGGAGTGTCTCCACTCGACTATCTCGCAATTTCAATTGGATTAAATAACATAATATATTATATTTAAATTAAATTTAATTAATTATAATTATAAATTATAAATAATAAATATTAAACCAGCGCATGTTTGGCTTTTTGTTAATGGCACCACGTCACGTGTTGGCGCGTGAGATTTGCAGTGTTAAAAAATTAATTCTGGTAATTTCAGAGAATTAATCAAGCTGAAATTCTATATATAGCAGTTTTATACAATTATTAATCATATGAAAAATTATCAAACCTATATCTTTATTTTTACGGTCACTTTAGAGGAAAAAAAAATCAAAACGTTGTAGGTAATGACCCTCTTCCGGTTGAGCTACATTTCTCAAAAGTTGATAGAAAACTACGAATTTTGAATAATATTCATCTACCAAATTTCATGATTCTATCTCAAACCGTTTTTGAGTAATCTTGTCTACGCACACACACACACACACAGACAGACAGACAGACAGACATTTTTCTCAACCTTAGTGAAAATGATTCAGGAACCTTCAAAACGTATAAAAACATCAAAATCTCAACATCGAAAATTTTCGTAATCGCAATACTATCTCTGGCGAGATATTAAAAATTAAAAAATATAATAAATAATTTCTCTTTAAAAAAAAAAAAATAGATTAAAATAAATTTTTAATAAATTTTCATAAATACATAATTTATATATTATAAATAATATTTAAAAAAATTAAAATTATTTTAACCTTTTACGGTTAAAAAAAATCTTATTAATATATAACTGCATATTAATTTTAAATTGAAATCGTATGTTAATATATTATAGTATCACGGTGAACAATTTAACTAATTGAGAACTTAATTTAAATAATAATTGCTTACCTAATGGTTAAACAACTTGTTTTTTACAGAATGCACATTGTTTTGCACCTTCAATAATAGTAGTAGTTTTTAATTTCATTTTGTTTTTGTTTTTTAAATTTAAATATGATACAATTTTAAATTTCAAATCCCAATGATCAGTAGAAATATTTTGAATTATTAAAGCTTTGGTGGCTGTTTATATTTATATGTGGTTTTATTTACAAAATCCCCTTATAAATAGAAATATTTTATTTCTAAATTTTAATGTTTATATTATACATATAAACAATAGCAAGTTAAGTTAATTATTGAGATATAATAATAATAATAATAATAATAAACTGTCACATTTTATTTGGTTTGTTTCCGTTGATATATGTATTCAATTTGATAATTTAATGAAAATTTTTTTCTTTTTTGCTTTTTTTTTGGATAGGAAAGTTATTATAAAATTCCTAATAGATTATTCGAAAAATTATTTTAAAAATCCACTTCTGAATATTTATATGTCTATATACATATTTAAGCAAAAAGTTCTTAAGCAACAGGTGCCAGGTTGATTAATTTTTTTTTTTTTTTATTTTCCCATAAACCGTTTCCATGGTCCATAAGATATACGAAGGTTCTTTCTTTTAATAGAATCACAAATAAAAATTTAAACTAAAATAATAATTTAGACATCATACTTAGTAGATACACTAATTAATATATAAATTATTTTTAGGCCAGCCTTTGGGTTTAAGCCGAAATGTCGTGAAGTCAACAACTTAATTCTCGTAAAGTAGATTTTTAATACCAACTTGAAGCGTAAAAGGTATGGTTATGTCATAATAGCCGCTAAGACATTAATGGCCATTTTCCCCCTGAGACTTCAAACGGCCGCCAACTCTCACCTCGGATAAAACACAAATAGAAGCAGTTTTAATTTTTCAGATCCATTAAAAAAAAAATGATATCATTAGAGGGATTGAAATTTTTTTAAAAAAATATTAATGTTCATTTGGATTTGATTTATTTCTTAGTTTAAGCATTTATATATATATACATTAATATTAATATTCTATTCGTAATGCTTAGTTAAAAAGATTATTATCATTTAGATATTTGAAATATTCTAGATTAAGACATAGAAGAGAAAAGGTCGCGACCACATTTAAAAAGAAAAAAAAATAATAATAATTTCTACTCACACGTAATTTTTCTAATCAAAATATTTTCTCGCAAAGGAAACTAGTAAAAAATTATAATAAAATAATTTAGAAAAAGTAGCATTTTATTTATTATTTATATATAAAAAAAAAATTCTTGAAAAAAAAAATGGAATTACTTATATTATATAGGCGTGTAATATATAAAGGTGTGTGTTAGAAAGAGGAATTCTCTCTCTCTTATATAATAACCATTGAAAGAACTTTAGACTCTTCACCACAGTTTACTTTACTAAAGAAAAACGACATACGGTTTTTACAATATGCAGTTCACCTTGTACAATTTGTTTAGAATTTTTAAACACAAATTATTATTATTATAGTGTCCACTTGATAAACAATTTACTTTTATTATTATTATTAATAATAATAATATTACCGTATATATATATATATATTTTAAGTTTATCAAAAAATATTAGAATTTTTCAAAATAGAAGGAGTTGAAAGGGTGGAACAATAAAATAAACATTGTAAATATTCTTATATATATGGAGTATATAGTAAAAATACATACGTATAATACTCTAAAAGAACCTGCCTCACATTCACATGGTCTCGGGTTCAAGTCCCGGGCCTGGCAAGGGAATTTTTTCTAGCTGGGGTCTATGGGACGGAGTCAACCCAGCCTCCGGGAACAACCTTGGGGAAAAGCTACTTGATAGCGCCTCCGAACAAGAAAATCAAGGTAAAGGTGGAGAGGACCCGTTCTACTGATCATAGGACACCTAATCGGCACATAACCAACTTAATAGGCGTTGTCCTTGCGTAGGATGTACAAAGTCAGAGGTTTTTTTTTTTTTATAATACTCTAAATTATCAATTTGTTTTATTGTCTTATATTCTTAAAATTGGTTGAATTTTATTTCTTTCAAGTTATTATTATAAAACACAAGAAAAAAGTTTAAAAATGTAAATTTTCTTCATCGAATGAATTAAATTAAACATTGAATTTTTTAAATCAATTTAAAAATATGATTTTTTAATAAATACTCCAACTTCTTTTTAATTATTTATTATTAATTGTAAATTGTAAATTTTCATATACAAAAATTCATTATAAATCGTTAAAATGGATATGGAAAAAAAAATGAAAACAATATCACTTTGTGAATTTAAATTTTTCTTTATATTTGTTGCCTTCTTTTAAACTTAAATAGAAAAATTCCAGAATAAACCTTGAATTGATTATCATAAATTATTAAAACCAACAGGTGGGAAAATAAAACTAGTTGATCATAAACATTTTTTTTTTTTTACTAATTTTGAAACTTTTTTCGTACAAGTTTAACAATTAATTTATGTTTTTTATATATTATTGATTTTTTTTATAAATGGCATATATAATATTTATATTTGTTTTTTTCGTTTGTGTGTATAAACATAAAGAAATTTTATTTATTAAATAAAAAAAAAATGTAAAATAATTTTAATACATTCTAAAAATTCAAGTTTTCACCGGAAATCTTTCGTAAAGTTCTATGAACTCATATCAAAATGATATTTTACTATTGTCAAATTATCTCTATGAATGTATAATTTTCATTAAAATATATGAAACCGGAAATACTACTTTATTATATTGAATTTTATAAAATATTTTATTTATTTTTTAATTTTATAAATCAATTTCTATTTTAATGTCTTTATTATTTTATTTTTTTTAAAAAGAATTGGTACGTTAAAAAATATAATTAGAGTTATTTTAAGATTACTTCTTCATTTTAATTTGTAATATTAAAAATAAACATGATTCTGATTAGACATATGAATATAATCCTATCTTTGGGGGTGTATTATAAAATTATTATACATCTCTTCAAAGATATTTAAGGGACATTAGGACATTAAGTATAAAAATAAATTAAAACACATAATTTTATAATAATAAATAACTTAATTTTTTTTTTTAATTTATAATAAAAAAAATTATTGGAGACTTAAAATTAAAAAAATTCTTGACACAGTTAATAATGATAAAAATTTTCAATTATATTAACCCAAATTGATTATATATTTTTTGCGTATAATTTTTATTAAAAAAATTAATTAATTCACTACTAAATTTTGTTGTCATTTCCATTTATAGGATTTCAATTAAGTTAAAAAATAAAATAAAAAACTTTTTAATGGTTTTTAAACTTTCTCTTTTTTTTTTTATTTTTTTTTTTTTTTGGAAGTTGAAATTGATCTTTTAATCCTTCCTCTTGATGTCTTTCTTAATTTCGTGGAGATTGAATCATTGAAATTTCTCTGAATTTCCATTTCAACTTTTCGTTATATTCTTCTATTCTGAATGCGTGTGAGTCCTGAATGTTTGACTTCTCTTTCTTCAATTCTCCCATTCCTTTTCGTCCTCCCACCCCCCTCCCCCCACATACACAGATGTCTCTCTTTTCCAGACTTTTATAGTAGTGTATATTATCCAAGTTTTATAGGCCGAGTTGTGTATTTGGTTTTTCACCGCGAATAGCCCTTCTCCCTCTCCCCCCCCAAAAAAAAAAAAGTTGCCGGAGGGCGTCACATCTGCATAAAGATTAACCTGCCGGTGCTCGCTCAGCTCTAAACATAACTGTCATAATTATGTTAATATTCAAATAAATATAGACCCTATATTATTCGGAATATATTTGCTTGAAATCTTTATATATAGTATATATCTTTTAGAATTTCAAATTTATGAACCTGCTTGAATCTCAAAGAATTAATTTCAACTACCACTAACCATATTATTAATATTAATCTCTCAAAACCAATTTAATATTTATAAAAGAATAAGTTAAATCATATTTTTTTTTAAAAACTTATATTAATATTATTTGTATTTATTATATTATATTATATCATGAGAAAATTTTATAAAAAAATAAAAATATCAAAAATGTAAGAATTAAAATTGTTGTTTTCTATCAATTTTATTTATTTTGAATAATTATTTTATATAATATATAATTTCTTAAGGACACGTCTAAAAGTTACTTCATTCATTTTAATTCACAATAAAAATTGTTTTTAACAGTGTTTTGAGAATAGAGAGGTTTTACTGTACATATAGTTTTATTAAAATCAAATATAACTACTTTTTATTATATTTATTTATATTTGAATTAGATATATGTATAAAATTATAAATGAACATTAAAAATATTGCAAACAATAATTTTTTTTAGTAGAAATGAGTAAATTGAAATATTTTCATAATTTGCGTTTGGGCCGCACTTTAGACAAGTATGTCTTAGACAATTCAAACAAATTTTCGAGGGTTGAAGGAGGAAAGGATTCATTACATAAAATACATAAAGTAAAAAAATTAAATCCAATTTTCTTTCTTTTTATATAAAGCATTAATGTTTCTTAATTAAAATAAGAATACCTATTGCTAGATATTATTCCGATTTACAAAAAAAAAAAACAAAAAAAAAAAAAAAAAAATTAAATAAACAGCAATCATATCTGAATAAAAGTACTTTATAAACTTTGAATTAAAAGTAATCACTAATGTAATTTATAATCTATTTAAATTTTTTTTTTTTTTTTTTTAGATTTTATTTGATAATAATTTCATTAATTGTCTCTTACATGAATTTCCACAACAAATTTACTTTTTTTCTTTGTAACTGTCAGCAATGATTACTATTCTTAATCCTATGTTCTTTTTTATCTGTTGATTTTGTTGAGATGTCCAATTCATTTTCTTTCCCTAACATCGTTTCCTTCACTTCAAGTAAAGTAGAATGATAGAAATTAATTATTATATTTGTTAATAATAAACATGATTATAATACAATGGAAGTGGGGACGATAACATCTTGAAAGGTGTTCAGAACTGCGTACAGTAAGGTTCTTTTCACTTGTTTGCCTATTCTGACCAAAAAAAAAAAAAAAAAAGAAAACAAAAACTCACCATTCCAAGGAAAACTAATTTTTTTTTTTCAGTGGCTTATCTCGAAGTTGAGTAATTTCGCAATGTTCATATGAAAAATAGTTACTATTAAGAAAGTTACATAAATTTTAATCCCATTTAAATATCTTGGAAATTTCTTGAAATACCTACACCTACAATAAATATATATCATCTGTTTTATATTCATTAGGTCATTCCATTCCACGATGAGTTGTTGCTTAATTTAAAAGTCTCATCAGGAAACACAACTTTTATTCCTATTTAATTACCTTATATTTAACCCTTTCTTTGTCATGTTTATGGGTATACTTTCGATTAAGAAAAAGACCTTAGAATCATTTCAAGGTTTTCGGGGCAGTTAAATAATATAACCCAAATTCTCTCTTATTATCCGATTATAATAAAAATAAAGAAAAGAAAGTAAAATATTGAATTATAAAAACTGATTTGTGACTTTTTAAACATGAATGAACTCTGAATTCATTCATAATTAAAACGATTCTTAGAATTACCTGAACATCTTTTCTTTCATTTATCAAAGCAACTTTTTCTTATTTTTGACGTCATTTGTGACGTCACATCCAGTGCCTCTTATATCTTATAATATTTTTCAATCTTTTGCGTTCCAATTTCTTTGCGTGTGAGGGCTCTCACACTGGTCCGCTAATATATAATTAATTTAGTGTGATTAAATTAAAATATATTTTAAATAAGAACACACAAAGAAATGAATGTTTTATGTAATATATGGATTGAAACAAAATGAATGAAAACCTTTTACTACTTTCAACCAAATACAATGTACCACTCGAGGGTACAGGGGGCGGAGTTATAATTATTTTTTAAAAAAATAATCAATTTAATTAAATAATTAATTTTATTTATGATAAAATATAAAATTTCATAGCAACCATCAATCTTTTAGATTATTTTTATTTTTTTTTTTTTATTTCTCCATTTACTAAGTATTATTTCCCTTTTAATTTATTTATTTAATTATTTTTTAATCTTCATTGATAAACTTCATTTTTTTTTTGTAAATACTCTTAAAGTAAGTAAATAGTTTTAATGGTTGCTATACATAAATAAGTATTTCAAATGAATTGAAATTGAATGTTGGCCTAAAGCGGTTGCATGTATAGCGATTTCTGTATATCGTATAATGGGAATGGTCAAGAGAAATGCCGGATCCCAATTTCCCAACATGAATTGATAATCGTGTTAAATGTTCCCTTTGGGACATAAATCCGAGCCACCACCCACCGAGACGGACGATTCCAATAGCGATCCCTCTGGTCCTCTGATGCGAGTTTGATTGAGATGTCCAACAGGTGTTTAGCTGGAGGATTGAGTCGTAACACGGCGGAGGTCCCTCCGCCTGGGAACCGTGCAGGTGTCGACGTCGTGCCCACTGACTTAACACCTTTTATTCTTGCATTTACCCGACCAAAAGGATTTTATCCCTGAAGACAATCGTTAATCGGTACCAGTATTAAGAAAGACAGAGAGAGAGAGATGATTAAATAGCCATTTTGCTAGCTTCCGAACAGTAATAGAAAACGTTCAATGAATGACTGGAATGATGAGGCTGGAAATAAGAAAAGCGAGATCGTTAAGCAAGGGGAAAGGATTCATCTCTTGAATCGATAATTAGATAGGATAATTCAATCCAATGATTCTTGTTGTTTTTTTTAAATATTCAATTTCATTTTGGATTTGATTATTCAATTTCAAAACACTTTGTTTTTTTGTTTTTTTTTTTGTTTTTTTATATATATATATTAAAATAAATTTAAAATTTTTTATTATATGTTCAATTGAGTTTAAAAAAAAAAACAAACAAAAATAATAATTATGTATAATTTTAATAAAATATTTAGCGGTCATTTTGTTCAAAATTAACAAAATTATTTCATTTCTATCCAATTTTATTAATTTTTTTCATTTATTTTATAAATAAAAATTTTCAATATATATATAAAAATACATATAAAAATAATAAAATAGCTTATATATTTTCATATTTGAAAATGAAAATCTGAAAATCATCTTTTTAAAGCGAACTTTTAAGATTGTGAATACCCGTAGAATTTATTATCGTATATTAAGGGTTTTAACTTTTATATTGAAATATATTGTATGTGTATATCATTTCTGGTAAAAACCTGCCTCACATTCACATGGCCTCGGGTTCAAGTCCCGGGCCTGGCAAGGGAATTTCCTCCAGCTGGGGTCTATGGGACGGAGTCAACTCAGCCTCCGGGAACAACCTTGGGGAAAAGCTACTTGATAGCGCCTTCGATCAAGAAAATCAAGGTAAAGGTGGAGAGGACCCGTTCTACTGATCATTGGACACCTCATTGATATAACCGACTTGATAGGTGTTGTCCTTGCGTAGGACGTACAAAAGTCAGAGGAATAATTTTAAAATTTGTTTTAACAAAAAAAAAAAAAATTCATATATATATATATATATATATATATATATATATAGTAATTTTTTTTTTTTAAATATTCCTTATAATATTTAATACCATTAATTATAATTAAGATGATGTCGAAAGCGGATGTTTTAGTTATCATGAAATTAAAATCTAATGATAACTATTAATCATAGTCGACTTGAATATAATTTTTTGGTTAAAAAAAAAAAAAAAATTTAAAATCTTGATTCAAGTGTGTGTGTGTATTCTTTTTCTTTCCCTTCCTTTATATTTCTCTAAGATTTATAGTAAAATACTTCCACGATCACCCTTGGAATTTTGATGAGGTTTCCGCACCCTTTCAATTTTATTCTATATAAATTCCTTGCAGGTGTCTAGAAAAGACTTGAAAGATTTCAAGATTTCAGGAGGCACGTGCCTTTATTACCCCCACTCTTACTCACTTTCATAATCCCTTAGAAAATAATTTATACTGGTTCAATTTATCTATCTATCTATCTATCTCGGTTGCTCTACGGAACTTGAATGTTCTTTGGTCGTATCAAGCCAATTTCCGTCCCTCTATTCTCATTGTCAATTATAATCCTCATCAAAAAAAAAAAAAAAAAAAAAAAAAATTATTCAATTAATTTATTTCTATGATATTAATTGTTCTTAAATATAAGAAAATCATCAATTCTCTCTCACTTGAGATGATTAATATACAATAAATCTTTTTTTTATGGTAAGTTAATGTTCATTTGAATAAGATCGTTAACAACTCATCAGATCCAAAGCAAATTAATTTTGGATGCATTTCCTGGAAAGTCAATTTCAGTACAAAATGTCAACAGTTTTAAATGAATGTGTATAGTATTATACTCTTCTTAACATTCTCTATATTTTAATTAAGTAACTAACAGAGAAATATTACTATACATTTTTATTAAAATTCATTTAAATAGAAGCTATCCTTTTATTTTATTTTTTTTTTTTTTTTTGTTTTATAGAAAATTTCAATGTAAGTAGTATATTTATTGAAAATATTTTAGAAATTAAAAAAATAAATTATTAAAGAAACAATAATAATAAATAAATAATAAATTAAACAATTTATTATGGGGATTTTCATATTCTATTAAAATTCATTTAAATAGAAGCTATCCTTTTATTTTATTTTTTTTTTTTTTTTTGTTTTATAGAAAATTTCAATGTAAGTAGTATATTTATTGAAAATATTTTAGAAATTAAAAAAATAAATTATTAAAGAAACAATAATAATAAATAAATAATAAATTAAATCAATTTATTATGGGGATTTTCATATTCTATTTTTACTGATCGACGATAGTAAGGGAAGGGTTATTTTCACACTAAATTGCGCATGAGGAGATTTTTTTACATATCGCCGCTCCAATCATGCACTTTGTATTGGTTTTATCCTCGGGAAAATCATCTTCATTAGTTTTTTCTTAATTTAAAATTATATGACGTCACCCATCCCTTCATGACGTCACATTAAAAATATTTATGTTTTTTATTGCATTAATAGAAATATTAAAATTATTTGAAATTGTTTCTGTAGCTGGAAATTCATTTACTTCAAACCGTCGGTCGGTTCTGCGCCTGGCCACATGTCAATTTATTGTTTTTAAGTTTGAAATTTAATTTAATTTTATAATAAACTATATATAAATATTAGTTACTAATTGTGAATAAAATAACGAAATGAGATGAAATGAAATGAAATAAAAAAAAATGCATAATAGACTAATAATTTGTTAGGTATTTGTTAGAAAAATAGGAAAAGAGTGTTAAGTGAAAAATCACCTCCTTTCTGTTATTTGTAGTTCTCTTTTGGAGAGGTATTATTTGATGAATCCTTTCGCTCCCATCAACAAGGTTGAGAACGATTGGATCTGACTGCTTGATAAGAGTCCAATAGAGAACAACACATGGTAAACACCAAGGTTGGCTTTTTATGAGATAAATATGACAATGCCTGGCCTGGCATATAATTTGGGGGCGGTCGCTGGTCAATTGGCCCCCAATCGAGGCCCTCGGCGCCGGTGATGACATCCCGGGGGCTCCAAATTACAGGTTAGGAGGGAGGGGGTGGGGGGCGCCCAGACGGCGGAGTGGACGCGGGGGCGGCCTGAAGATGATTGGCCCCCGGCGTGACAAGCCGAAACAGCTAGCTGCATTTTTCTTACAATTCAAGAGCCTCTTCCAATCAAAGACATTGTTTTGTTTTTTTTTCTCACTCTCTTTCACAAAGGCATCGAACATCCGCATGGTGAGCTTCTCACTCTTGAATTCGACAGCTTTCATTAATAGACTCGAATGAGCTTAAATACCTTCACTTGCTTAGTTAGCATTAACATTACTATTAGTAGTTTTTTGTTTTTTTTTCATAGGATCAAATTTATTTGATTTAACTAAAAAAAGTAAATTGTTTTTTTCTTTTATGAATCAATAATAATAATAATAATAATTCCAGAGAACATTTTAAATTACAATTATTTAATAATTAATAACTAATTTTATTATATTTATTTACTTAAATTTATTTAATAACTTTTTCGACAGATGATTAATTATTAATTTTGGTTATCTGAATGATAATAGAAATATAAGTATATTATTATTATTATTATTATTATTTTAATAATTCATTTATTAAGTGTAATCTACATATTTCTTCAATTGATGAAAAAATAATATTTTACTATAAAATATATTAAAAGAATTTGATATTTTTCAATATCTATATGTATTTTTTTATACATATATTTAATAAAAAAAATATTGATAGATTAAAACAGTTTTTTTTTTAAAAAAAAAAAAATTCATAAATCTGGTATAAAATCAGAATTTTTTATTCTTGTTTGAGATTACAATATATTATTTTTTTCTTCAAAATTTGAAGAGAAAACAATCAAGAAGAAAAAGGTCATCAATCCTTCCATCTTTCGTCCCTTGTCAATGACAAGCCCTGAAGGATCTTGTGAACCTGAGACCTTTTCTTTTTTTTTAATTCTAGCACGCAACCCGCGCGGTACTTTTCTGTTTTCCTGCCTCAAGGCAGGTTCAATCGTATCCCACCCATTCGATCGGTCAACCGCTCGATTGTTTTTCTAATAATCGATTGATGCTTGTAAATTTGCTAGGTATAAAAATGTTCTCTCTCGATCTTTTTAAAATCCACCTACGCTACATACAATTTTATTATTCGTTTTATTCATTGCGAGAATTTTGTATTTTTTTTTTTTTTTTTTTGTTATTATTATTTTGACGTGGTTCATAAAAATAAAACTAATAATTTTGAATTCTATGAATTTCTTTCTCTTTTTCTAGCAAATATATAGGTGTACTTTATAAAGGCTACAATTAAAGAACAGTTTGATGAAACAGGTTCCAGGAGGATGGCGGTTGTCGGTTGCCGAAGCTACAGGCGAATGATTTACAATGAAAATCCATGTCATTTTTTCTAATAATTTATGCATCTTAAGGATAATGGATTTGTTCATTAACTAATAGAGATATCGATATTGACGTCATTTCAATGAAATCGTTTGAATAAGTTATTAGAATTTTTTTGTTTTTTTTTTTGTTCCCCTATCGAATTTGTTTATCTAGCTGTTTGGTGGATGGCACTCGAACCTGAGAATTAGCGCCTGTTGGGAAGTAGCTCTTGGTTGCATGTTTGCGTGTCCGGGGAGTGGGAGTGTGTGAATGAGTAATTATCCAAGGCTGACATTGTATTAAATTTGGGGCGCACAGCTGGCCAAGAGGGGAGTTGCGTCCGATGGGGGCTAATCAGCCTCAGGCATACCTTGCTACTGGGTGATGGCTATAATCACTCCGATGACAAGCAATTGCTCTTCACCGGCTGCTTTAAAAATTCCGTTTTTTTTCCTTTTCTTTTCATTCTCCTCCTCCCCCTCCCCCTCTTCCTCCCCCTCTATCTCTTATTTCTTTCTCACTCTAACATATATATAAACACCAATTTCTAGAGCCATCCATTCTCCTATTAAATGATATTTCTTTGGTTTATTTTATTCGTGTTATAAAAACAATATTCATTCGTTTTTTGAGAATAAATATATATAAAATAAATTATTATTTTTTTTTCTATTATATAATAATTGATTTAAAATATTATAAAATTTTAATATTTTATTAATTTTTACTATCTCGCCAGAGACAAACGGTTTGAGCTAGAATAATGAAATTTGGGAATTATTCAAAATTCGTAGTTTTCTATCAACTTTTGAGAAGTGTAGCTCAACCGGAAGAGGGTCATTACCTACAACGTTTTGATTTTTGAGTGGTACATTGTATTTGGTTGAAAGTAGTAAAAGGTTTTCATTCATTTTGTTTCAATCCATATATTACATAAAACATTCATTTCTTTTTGTGTTCTTATTTAAAATATATTTTAATTTAATCAGTAAATTAATTATATATTAGCGGACCAGTGGGAGAGCCCTCACACGCAAAGATTGAAAAATATTATAAGATTTAAGAGGCACTGGATGTGACGTCACAAATGACGTCAAAAATAATAAAAAGTAAGAAAACAATTATTTTTTCACTTTTCTCCAACAGTATTTATTGTTTTCCAATGAATTTCACACTATTAATAGATTAGCCCGAGGGCTATCCAATGGCATTAGAACGGCCCAAATCGCATAAGTCGTTTAGGAGGGGAGTAGGGGATAGAACTGTCTTTTAAATAAATAAATAGATAAAGTATAATAAAACTATTATTTCTTAATTTATCTATATAAGCAGCCAATAATTATATTAATATATAAGTATATTTAATTTATTAGATATATATTCTATATCATATCACTCATTAAAAAAAATAATTGTGTTTATTCAAAATAGTAAAAATTATTTATATTTATATCTCACGAGAAAAAAAAATCTAATTGTACCACAGTTTTAAATTCTCTAATATAATAATTGTAGATATTTATATAAAAAAATTAACATAATTTTTAGATTAAAGTTGAATTTGAATATTTAGGACCGGGTTTTTTTTTCTTCTTACTTATATTATATACATATTATATATTATTTATAGGTATATTATGAAATATATATATATATTTATGAAACGATAAACTGAGATTAAACTAAGTAGCTGTTACAAGCATGTAAAAATTTATTAAATTAGATAATAATTTTTTTTTTTTTTTTATTACTTAATTATTAGTTTCTGAACATCGTCAACGGTTGATGAGTTTCATAAATTTGATTTCATTTATGGATTTACAGATTAACTGATCTTTCAGTCACTCCGCCACGCTTTTAACTCTTAAAAATATAATTTTGTTCATTAAAAAGTAGCACTGATTTTCAAGATAAGAAAAAAAAAAAATCGCCAAGTATCAGCGACCGACTTGTTGATGCACAGAGACTGCTAGTTATTTTACGTTGCTGGTAACTGGTAACTGGTAACTAGAGCATTCATTGCACATGAGAGAACAGAACCGAGAGTCCACTATTCCATTCCCCCCACACTTACTGTTAACCATCGAGATTTGAGATCTTGTAAGATCTTAACATGTCTCCATGGTTTTTACAGAGCAAAAGAAAGAAAAAGAAAAGATCCCAACCATCATTTCTCACTAATTATCCATGTGACGTCAGCACCTCCTCCTAAAATCAACCTCGGTCAAGGCGTGCTTCATATAATTAAAAATAAATTTATATTTATTTGGATACTGATATTAAATGAGACATTAAATTTTTCAAACCACCTGCAGTTTAACTAAATAATTATAGCAATTTAAATCAAATTATCGTTAACAAAAATAAAATAAAATAAAATAAAATGGGGAAGATTTTTGTGAATCAAGATAGAAATTTCGTCTAGGACATAGGTGTATGTACATGTTCTCTTTCTCTCTCTCTCTTTCTGTCTATTATCTTCGGAATCAAACGCTATTGTTTTTTTTTGGACTGTGATTTAACATGGACACTTGGGTTGGGGCAATTGGTGGCGTGATTCTTATCATTTACCCGCCATCTTCCCCATTCATTTATACAATTAACACTCGAATCATGATAGGATCGTAATGATTTCCTCAATCCATACCTTCTCAATTGAATAGTTGGTGTGTTAGATTGGAAGCTCCTCCATTAAAACGTTATTAGTAACGAAAACATTTAACAACGGAAGCGGCTTGTCTTTTTTAATTCAAGCCTAAGCAATATAATTAGAATAAAGATAGCAATTCAACACTTAATGGGCCACCACTTGACTCGTTGACTTCACTCAGCCAAAGAAAAGATAGTACTTTTACAAATATTAAATAAATAATTACAAATAACGATTATTTATTATTATATTTGAATGTTCATAATTAAAAAAAATCACTTCATTCATTATTATTTACATAAATCAAAAGATAAACGAAAAGTTAGTTACACTAACTTTAAAAAAAACAACAACAAAGTCTAGAATATATATTTAAAATTTAACTTTCACATTTAAATATATTTACAACAATAAATATATAATTATATTCTAAGAATATATCATACAATATACCAAATAAAATCTCCCAAAATGAAAGAAAAGATTTCAATTTTGTATTACAGACAAACTATGAAAGATAGAAACACATTTTTTGCGCATGTCATTGGATAGAGGAAGGTTCAAAGTTTTGACACAACAGCGTTGTTGTTTGTTTATAGCAACATGGCGACTACACCACAGGAAAAGTCATTTTGTGTGTTGGAATTCGCGAGATCTCAGTCCATTATTCAAGTGCAACGTGCATTTCGCGGTCGATTCAAAAAAACAGCCGCTTCGGCACAAGCAGATTTATGATTGCCATACACATTTTGTGGAAGTTGGTTGTGAATGCAAATCTTCCTTTATCTAATGACATGCGCTATATGTTTGTCTCTAATACGAAATTAAAATCTGCTCTTTCATTTTGGGACATAATAATTAATAATTTGTAATTTTAGATTTGGTTATTGATAGAAAGATTTTGAGGTGGGTTTTCTTTTTATTTTAATTTGGTCCGAGAAAAGATGCAATGTGGGCTCAAGTGACGGTCCTTTTTGAATAGTAACGATGGGAAAAAAAAATTTTGATAGTCAATATTCTGTTACCGAGCTTGTAAAGAGTCAATGTTATTGCCACCATGAGCATTTTCAAGAATTACTTTTCTATTTTATTACCACTATAAAATTTCTCGGACAGAAATAAATGTTTCTATTCTTTAATCGTTTTCATTGCTTTCGTGTTATTTATTTTCTTTAAAATAAATATTAAAATTAAAATGAAATTAAAAATGAAATTGTGGGTGGGAGAATAGGAAAGGGAGATGTGTGTGTGTGTTAAAAAGAGAGAAAAAAAAAGAGAACCTGAATTGAACTGAGAGTAGGGATATCAATTGGTCGTAGCGCCGAGTGGAGGAGCGTAGGTCTGCATCCGGCTTGGAGATCTCAGCCTGATAAGTGCTGTCGCCTGGACTCGTTCGGGAATATCCCACCTGAGAGGTGGAGAACAAAGAAGGCTTGTCTATCGCCAATAGGAAGGAAGGAGACAGTCGAGACGAAAAAAAGGAAAAACAAAACTAAAAACAAAAACAAACACTGATTTCAATGCAATTGAATGGTTCAAGAGAATATAATTTGCATAGATTATATACGCGTACAGGTAGAAGGATTATCACACCCGGCCATTGCTACCGTCATCATTTTTCTTTTTCTTTTTTGTTTTTTACCAATTGACATTAAATAAAAGCCATTTTTAAAATCACCTCTATTTATTTTTTTCCCCCTAAATAATAAATAAATATTTATAACAAAAAATAACTCCTAGAAAAACAGACAATTATACAGTAGAACCTCGATAAGTTAAAGTCCAATGGAAACACAAAATATTTTAAGTTATCAAGGGTCTATGTTAGGGAAAGGCGGAAGGGTACATCATATCGTTTCTTAAAATCCTCTAACCAGCAATTTTTCATTTTCAGCGAATTAAGCGAACTCTTCAGCTTTTTCTTTCAGTATGGGTCCACTAACACTGATGTTTTTGTTTCGACACTGAACCACGTAAACAAACATTGTTCTAAATTAGGGAATTCGGCAAATTTTCGTCATTTACATTGAATCCTTTCTCCTGATTCTTGTTTCTTCAAGATTTCAGCTTCCGAGGAGTGCTTTTTTGAAGTTATTGAGGTTTTGGGCTCTGATGGGAAGGGAACATATTATTTTTTTGAAGTTATAGAGGTTTTAAGTTATCGAGGTTCTACTGTATATATTTATTTCAATTTTTCTTTCTCTTTTCTTAAATATAAATAAAAACAATAACTGCCTTATTTACTATCATCACTCGGTAAAAAAGACAAACAAAAAAAAAAAAACCTATAATTAATAAAATTTAGAAGAAACTATGATTTCAAAATTTCAAAACCTTTATTATCATCATCAATCATGAACAAACATTCATTGAAATCATTATTTTCATTTTAAATATGTTAAACAATTTTATTAATGAATAAAAATAAACTGAACATACGCGTACAATGTATAAAAATTTATAACATAAAATACCTTAATTTATAAATATAATTATAATATGTTAATTTAATGTAATTTAATTTTTTTTTTTCTTAATATATATTTTATCAAGAGTATCACATACAAGAGATTAAAATCAACTGATAAATACAATGTATAGTTTGAGCCTGATTATCATATCTAGTATGACCCATCAACGATTGATTACCTATCAATGAACATGTCATTAAACAAAAGTTATCTTAAAATCTCTTGAAAGGTTTAAAAAAAAGAGTATATGTTTAGAAATTAAACGTTTTGTATATAAAATGTGTTTATATAAATAATTAAACTAAAATAATCTGTATACATAGATTATATATGTATATCTTCCTATGAAAAAGCAACATATATTATATATATATAATATTAAATTTCCTCTTGAATATTTTTTAAACTCATTAAATACTCGTACATATAATTTAATCTAGAATTACATACCTACTTTCTACTTTAAAAAAATAAATAAATAAATAAATAAAATTAAATAAAAATAATGATTTCGTTATAGTATTTTTTTTTCGATTACTCTAATAGCAGAATATATATATTATAATCCTCTTCGTGAAATATGATACTTCTGTCATGTTATTTGTTACCTTACCCAAGTCCATTGATCGGTTTCGATAGGGTGGGTGCTAGGTCATGTGATGAATATAAATATTACAAACTTGATGATATCCATAAACCGATGTAATCCATATCTGATATCTATATCATGTAAATATATATTAATAAAATATATTCTATTCTATCTATCTCTTCTCTGTGACTACGAAACTCGAAAGTTCTTGGCCGCAGCAACCACACCCCTCCAAGTATTTCTATTCTGAGCCACAACCTTCCATTACATTAAATTATTAATATTTGATAACTGTTCTAGCAATCAGAATATCAATAAGCTCATTTTTTTTTCCTGAATTCCATTTTTTTGAATTATTTTTATTATTTTTATAATTTGGAGTGAATTTATTTGTTACTGTTTTCAATCTGTTCATCTGTTTTTCTGTTTCACGTGGATCAAGACGGTCCATTTTACAACAAAAAACAAATAAGCTTTTTTTGTTTATTTATTTTTTTAAATTATAATTATCAGTTGTAATGTCCCAAGGACATTGATAATTCGAAATAATTTTATAACAATCCGAAAGCATGTTGCTTGAAAACCGCCCGACGCCAAAGAATCATTATTTTCGTTACCATATCGTAAAAATGACATTTTAAAATGCAAAGGATTACTATTTATTAAATGACAAAAACAGTTTGTTCCCTAGCAACAAGCAAGAGGGATCTTATCAAACGGAGGGATCTTTTCAGTGTAATTGTTCTCTTATTGGCTATTTTTCAACACGTGACTCGGAATTGAAGAATTTGATTGGCTATTCATTTCATCAAAAAATTATCTTTATTATTATTAATTATCCTCCAATTGGAGTTTGGGCGAAGAAGTGATTTCTCTTCTCCAAAAAAAATAAAAAAAATAAATCTTGAAACATCAACCACACTATAGAGAGGTCAGAATTAGTAAAATGAAGGAATTAAAATTAAGAACATGGAAAAAAAATATATATATTTATATTCTATTCTATTATATATAAATATATCTTAATAGAGAGAATCGTAAAAATTCTTTACTGACACTTTTTTTTTTTTTTAGAAAATATGATTCTTGGAACAATATATATTATCTGAGTAATAGAGATTTGTAAGAAATTTTGTATTCCATTCTTGTATGAATGACATTTTTTTATTTTCTGAACTGAAAGAGTGTTTGTTATCTTTATGACAATGTTTGTGTGTGTGTCTGCACGAACTGGTCAGAAAGATCAACGGGGGCCCCATCATGTAGATCAAAAGGGTTGTTCCATTGGATAAATCATACGGGCTCTATTAACATAGCACGAGTGCCACCCTATGAGATTTATTCGATGTTCGTGGGAGCAGCCCAAGGTCTTCACCACCCACTGGCTGCTAATATGTTAATTAATGAATTTCCCTCAGTTGGGAATCCACGGCTGGCACTGGCACTATTGCTTTATGATTACCGCATAGAACAACTTGGCTTGACAAGCAACCCGTCTCGTCTATCTAATCTTATCTTGCTGATCTTAATGGATTTCATAAAACAACACATATTGTGGAATAAGAATCATAATAATAATAATAATAATAATAATAATAATAATAATAATCCTTTTCACTCACTATTCAAACTTGTTACTATTCCAATCAATATTAAAAAATAAAAAAATATTAAATAAAAAATTGAAATTTTCTCCCCCCCCCCCCTACTCTTTCAACTATCTTTGTCCCTAAACCCTAAAGCAGAGTTTTCCAACCTGTGGGGCGCGCCCTCCATGGGGGGCGCGAATGTATTAGAACCAATTTTTAAAAAGAAAATATTTATTTTCTTGATACGAGTAGTAAATGAAATAAATGTGTAGGTATATCTTGTAATAATCATTTAAAAAAAAATTAGTTTCATTCCATTCTATTATAGTATAATAATTGTTATATATATTTTTTTTATTGAAAATATCATTAAAAACATAATTTAATAAATAAGTTCAAATTTAGAAAAAAGAAAAAAAAAAGAATTATTTTTTTTCTTACCATGTAAATTTAACTTTCTAAATTTAAGGAAATGATTGCATGATAACATCGATGATCGCTTCTATTTTCGTTTCGAAATGATTTAGAAAAGACGATAACAACGATTCATGCATCATCAATTTGTTAATGTAGAAAATGCTTCAAAAATACTTCATTACCTTACCTTCTTTTTTCATCTCTCTAAAAGGAAGAGAAATAGTTTGTTTTTTTTTTTTGTTTTTTTTTTAAATATAATTAATGTATAACAAACATCATTTTTAATTTATCTTTATTTTTGCTTAATTGGAAAACAAAAAAGAAAAAATCTAGAAAGAGCCCTCGCCTATTTGACGTATTCAAGATCTTTATCATCTAATAAAATATTAAACTTGTAATATCTTACATTTCCTATTTATATTTTAAACAAATTCTTCTTACATGTATTTATGTATGTATGTATGTATGTACAAATCAACATATGTTTATATTATACATACTACATTCGCACAATTTTATAACATAATAATTATTCATTTGCTTCAATCTCTATTATATTGTTCTAATAAAAATAAAAACAAAATAATAATTTTATTACACTACAACTAAACTATTTAATGTTGTTCATATATATATATATACATATATATATATATTATTTTCTCAATATAAAAAACAAATATATATATATTTAATTTTAATTCACTAAGAGCATGATATACTTACAATGTATTATTATTTATATTTTCAACAAGATCATCACATCATTTGCATTAATCTTTAATCATACTTTTCACACCGCTCGCTTATTATATATTATCATATAACTGTTTAACAATTTATATATATATATATATATATATAAAATTAATAAATTCATAAAAAAAAAGTAATTTTTACTTAGAAACATATTTTTGTATTAAAATTAATTAATAGCATATTTTTATAATCTAATTAAAAATACAATTACAGTTATAATTACTATGATATATTCATCTCATTTAATATTCGTAATTTTAATTTTTTTATAAAAAAAATTTAAAATTTATAAATTTAAACTTAAATAAAAATATTTTTATTTCTAATTTAAGATGATTTTCTATTATTTAGTATTTTATTGAAATTTTGATTATCAAAATATAATTTTATAATGTAATTTGTTGTTTCTATTATTATTTCACAAGCGGTTAAATATTATACTTGTATAATATATACTGTAATGATTTTTTTGTATATGGATGGATTTGGCAGGGGAAAATTTAAGAAAAAGAAGGGTTGGTGTCTCCTAGATGGAATGGAAAAGGGTGGACACTTTGAATCGGCGTGAACTGACCTGGAAATCTGGATTATAGAAAAATAGAAAAAGATTAAATTATACTTACTTTTATAGTAAGTAATATACAAGTATTTTTAATTTATTTACTAAATGATTATTATTATTATTATTATTTTATTTTTATTTTTTATAATTAAATATTTATTTATTTCTAATCTAAAAAAAAAATAAAATACATTTTCGTACAAGATAAAGAAGAAATATGTCTGCCTACAGAATCATACCAACTCTGATGAGAATGAGCACGCTTGGCCACTCATATGTGAATTTATTTATATATATTTATAAATTGCTCCCCGCGAGTCTGTAATTAAAAGAGGAGAGCGCCTTTCTTGTTCCATAGCCAAAACACTAGACAGAGAGACTTCTTATCCCAGACACACATCGTTCGACGTTTCTAAACGCAGTAAACTTGCACAAGATAATCATCTTAATTTATTTTAGAATCAGATTAGACTGGAAAAGAATCGACACCTCATTAGAAATATTATTTTCTTTCATTCATTTGAAATTCTCTTTTTGACTGCACCCTCTCTCCCCCCCCCCCCTCTCATCACACTCACACACACACCACCCCATCTTTTATAATATATATATATATTATATTGGAGGCGCCATTGGGTGTGTGGGTAGCGTTCCTGCCTCATATTTACATGGTCCTGGGTTCAAGTCCCGGGCCTGACAAGGGAATTTCCCTAGCTGGGGTCTATGGGACGGAGTCAACCCAGCCTCCGGGAACAACCTTGGGGAAAGGCTACTTGAAAGCGCCCCCGATCAAGAAAATCAAGTTAAAGGTGGAGAGGACCCGTTCTACTGATCATAGGACACCTAATCGACAAATAACTGACTTGATAGGCGTTGTTCTTGCGTAGGACGTACAAAGTCAGAGGTTTTTTTTTATATATATTATATATATATTCTAATTTCTAATTTATCAATAAATATAGTTTGTTTTTTTTTTTTTGGTTTTTTTATTTTAATTTAAAAATTATTCGACCCTTTGATAATTTAGATTATATATATATATATATATATATATATAATTTGTATTCCTTTCGTGTTAAGATTGATTCCATTTTTATAATTTGATATTTTATTTCTGATTGTTCGTTTGATAAGCGTGAGGCCATGATATCATGTGTGTATAACAACTTAATTTGATTCCTCTCTTGATTCGTAACTATTTTTTATTATAATAATTTTTATATTATATTATATTTATTTATTAATTTTTTTTTTTTTTTTTTTTTAATATATACTGACTTTGAAGGGAACATGTTTTCTTCTTTCTATGATTATAAATGAATAAACATATAAATGAATGGAAAATAAGAGGAAATGTTAATAGAAGAGTTATTAAATTCATTCATTATAACTTCCTGTCGCCACTATCGCTCTTTCCCCTCACCCCCTTCGCCTCTTCTCCCCTCTCTTATGATTTCTAAGTTTTTTAAAATGTTGATTTGCGGAAAACCATATAATTTTTTATTTTTTTTTTTTAAATTTTATTTTATCTGATAATAAATAAAAAAATAATTCATTGGTATCTTATCAAATGTGCATTCAAACATGATGTTCTTATTTCCGACCATGTGTCTGTTTATTTCCACGATGTATCTTGTTTTTTTTTTTGGGGAGGGAGGGGGAGGGGGAGAGATTGCGTGACTTGTATCCCACCCTCCTTTCCCTCCCCTATTAACTTTCATCTCTCTATCGTTGCCACTTTTCCGGTTTGATTTACCGATCGACGACACCAGTCACAACTCAACAAGTGTTCGCCCTTTGCTGCTATTAAAGTCAATCGAGAGCACAAGACCTTTAATTAAACCTTGAACTAGCAATTGGATTGCCCGATTACCCAGTCTCAAGTGATGATTATCATTTCATTATACCCAGGCAATCTATTCGTTCTGCTTCTCACCACAAAATGCATATTTAGGAAGGGATGATGCCTTAATAACGAACAATTTATAAGCTAAGATTAATCACTTTGGTTAATATATTCACAAGTTTTTTTTTTAATGATTCGATTTCTTAAATCATTCTCTAAATTTTAATTAATCTGTTTTTGCTATAATTACAAACTTACAATCTTCAATGTAGGTGTGAATAAATACATAATTTCGTATTCGAATTTATATTTTAATCGAACTATATTCATTTACTATAATCTTCTTTTATTATTATTATTATTATTATTATTTTTATTATTATTATTATTATTTTACTTGTGAACTATAAATATTTACCTGTTCTCTGGGCAGATGTTCATTTCAATAAATCCCCTCCATCTCATCAAAAAAAAAAAAAAAAAATTTCATTCACATAAAATTCAAACAAATATTTTTTTTTTGATACACTTTGTGTTTCTGTATATATTAATGAATTAATTCTCTTTAATAACACGGCGTGAAGTCTTTAAAATGTCTAGACATAAGTTTATGAATAGTTATTACCAAGAGATGATTATATAAAATAAAAAAAAAATTCACTCTTTTTTTTTATTTGTCCATTTTCCATTTTAAGCAAAGTACATGTACTCAATTCAAAAAGTAAAAATATCCTTTGTTTTTCTTTGTAATGGATTTTTATAATATAAATAATAATTAATATTATATTAATTATTATTTTTTGTTAATAGAAAGTTTGTAAATGTTTGATAAACTTCAGAATGTCTAACATTTTAATTGATTTAAACATTAATATAAAATTTGATATAAAAGATTTAAAATATATTAAAAATCAGATATATATATATATTGGTTTAGGTTTCCGTGAATGTTATTATTATTATTATTATCAGATTTATCAGGGATATAATCACGTATTTTTGAGAGATTGTTTTCTCGACGTTTCGGCACCCATTTTGGCGCCATTTTCAAGAGATTATTTAGGTGGGAATATTTTTGGGATTTTCTGGGTCTTAGTCTGTGTGACCAAGGGTTAATATCGGGATTTTGGGTTGATAGATTGGGTGGTTTTGTACTCACTGCGTTGCTGTAGAGCTCCGAAGAATCCTGGGCAATCCTGAGACTGGCACACATCCGCACTGGACAACAGCCCGAGGCCGACTGACTAAAATATAAATATATTTAGTTATTTATCTTTTCCATTTAAAACAAAGTACATGTACTCAATTCAATTGTTAGACATTGATTGTCTAATTTATAATATTTTATAACAAATTTCTTATCTATATATATATATATATATATATATATATATATTGATAAATGATTTTTCAAATAATATCTACATCACCATTTTCTAACCTCTATATTAGGATTTATTTTTTTTCTTAATGACATTTTTTAAGGATTAAAGGAATTTAAATTTTTATTTTAAAATTAATTACCATTTATAAAATCAAGTATATTTACTTAAATCTTTAAACAAGAATTAATTTAGTTATTTTTAGGCTAAATTATTCAAATTATTTTTCGGATTATTGACAAATTGGATTTATTGATTGAGTTGAATAAATATTGTTCTTTCATCATTTATAAACAAACTGTCATCATTTTTTTCATCTTTTTTAGATGTATATGAGTTCAAATTTATAGAAATGATATAAATTTGTGGTCTAATATCAATTTCTACAGTGAGATTCAAGTTTTGTAGCTTTTAAACATTTTTTTTTTTTTTCTCTCTCTTTTTTTTTATTTCTTCATTTTTTTTTTTTTTTATTCAAATGAATCTGCAAGGCACTCAACATCAGCAATATTATTCATCTCTCAAGAGGCTATAAAATTCTGTTGATATTTATCTTGAGCTCCCGTGTGCGAATAACATGGCAGCCTCGTCTCCGTCTGCAAGTACGTAAACTATGTGTCACCGCTGGGGAAATTAATAAAGCAATCACATTAACTGGGTTGTAACTTAGTGCTTGCTACTAGTAGTACCTTGTAACTTGACATCTCACTAAGACCATAATGTTTTGTTAAATTAAATACCTTTGATATTCTTATTTATTAGCTAATATATATATATATATATATATAGAAAGTATTTTATTTTCGATTAGTTGATTTGGATTAAATAAAATAATAATAATAATAATAAATAAATAAATAAATAGCAATGTGTTTAATAGAAGGTGAAACAGAACAGTAAATGAATGTTTTGACAGATTTAATGACTTGTTAAGTAAAGACCACTTGAGAAGACAGCCAAGTGGCTGTTGGGATGCTAACAGTGTAGTCGTATTTTGGTGTGGTAGACCACCGCCTCGTGCTACTGATAAACAAATAAATAAACAAACAATCAAACAGCCCTTTGAACAAGTACATTTACTCAATGGCAATAACTTTTAATTATATATATATATATATATATATATATATATATATGTAAATATAATACAATCTTAATATTAATGCACAAATTATAAAGAATAAAACCAATTTTTAAAATACCTTTATTTATTGAAACATGTTCGTCTCGTGGCTTGATTGATTCCAGAAATTCATACATATTCAATCACCTTCATCATTCACTTTCAAATACATTAAAAGAAATGTTTTTTTTTTTATTTTTTATTTTTAAATAGTTATTTTTTTTATCATTTTGATCATTATTTATTTATTATTTTATTTATAATATATTATAGTATTTTTTTTACTATCTCACCAGAGATAGTATTGCGATCACGAAATGATGATGATGATGAGATTTTGATGTTTTTATACGTTTTGAAGGTTCCTGAATCATTTTCATTAAGGTTGAGAAAAATGTCTGTGAGTGTGTGTGTGTGTCTATGTATGTATGTAACCAAGATTACACAAAAACGGTTTTAGCTAGAATCATTAAATTTGGTACATGGGCATTATTCGAAATTCATAGTTTGCTATCCACTTTTGAGAAATGTAGCTCAACCGGTAGAGGGTCATTACCTACAACGTTTTGATTTTTTTCCTCTAAAGTGACCGTAAAAATAAAGATATAGGTTTGATAATTTTTCACATGATTAAAAATTGTATAAAACTGCTATATATAGAATTTCAGCTTGATGGAATCGCTGAAAGTACCGGAATTAATTTTTTAACACTGCAAATGTCACGCGCCAACACGTGACATGGTGCTATCAACAAAGAGCCTAAACTTGCACTGATCTAATAAATATTATTTATTAATTTTAATTTATAAATATAATATATTTATTAATTAATCCAATTCAAATTGCGAGATAGTCGAGTGGAGACACTCCAGCTAATTTTTTAGAAATTTCTTTAAATTTTGAAAATTAGATTTATTGTATTGTAGTCTATTATTCCAAAAACTATTGAAACCATATTAATATATATTGGCAAATATTTTTATTAATGACATGAAGAGAAAAATACATTTTGTCTTTTTGTAATCTTAAAATAGAAGATAAACATTTTTATATATAAATCGAGTATGTAAACGAACATTATTTAGTTGTCGAAGTTGCACGCGATGGTAAATAAACAAACATCAGCTGTGCCAGGTAAACATGGGGTTGTCCCCTTGGTAAATCAACAAACAAACACCACACGACGAGTAACCCATCCTATTGATTACATTGAGACAAGGTGACCGACCATCTACTCTCATTTCATTAATACACTTTAGTAAGGCAATGCCTTAGGCAAACCTTTACACCCTTCAAACGACAATTCTCAATCGAAATTAATTATTCACAACATCTATTAAAATAAAATAAATAAATTAATTTCCCATTAAGAAAAAGAAAAATTACTTTTCCAATATCAATAATAAAATATAATAAACTTCAATTTTAATTTCCTTTGTTTATTATATTTCTTTTTGTTTATTATACATATTATACACAACAAAATGATGATAATAATATATAATGGAATCAAAAATAAAATTAAAAATGAATAATTTATTTAATATTTTTTTTAAATAAAATATTTTATATTAAAAGTAAATGATTATGGCATTTTTAATAGTTTTATGCATTTCAACTATTTTTTTTTGTTTTTTTTTTTTGGAAACTTGGATATGGTACATCTTATTTATTGCTTCGCGATACCATCAGATATCATTTCATCTCATGCAATTTAAAAAAAAAAACAAAAAAAACAAAAAAAAAATAGTTGCAAATACGGGTGTGAGTTGACATGAAGGGTCTGGAAAAATAATCCCACCTTTGAGGGTGTGCCAACCAGGACACTTGACGTGCCGTAATCGGATACCCTCCCTCATGGGATATGAATTTTTTTTGTCTAACATTTTTATTACATCTTATGACAAACGGTCCATCTCTGGCCCATCTACGGAAACAACGAGCTGCTTTATCAACATCTCTGCGTGAGTCCGCAGCAATAGCAGCTCATTTGCATTGGGCGCCTAATCTTAACTGGAATTTTGTTTACTTAGATCCTTCACATTGCGGTGTTATTTATGTAATGATACATTATTAATAAATTATTGGGTGGAAAGGAAGATTTATTTGATAATTCGATCTTATGTGTTATAAGAGGATCTTTTCAAATGTCAACAAGCATTATTATATGTTTACGATATTTTCGAAATCAAGGACTGGTTTGTGTGAACTCTCTCTCTCTCTCATTCTGGTAAAGTCCTTAACGAATAAATAAAATTGGAATAGGAATGATTATAGAAAAGAAATTCTCACAATCTTCCATATTCCCTATATATCTATCTATTTAAAAGAGTTCTATCCCCTACTCCTCCTAAACGACTTACTGTTGACGTCATTTGTGACGTCACATTCAGTGCCACTTATATCTTATAATAATTTTCAATCTTTTACGTTTCAATTTCTTTCCGTCTGAGGGCTCTCACACTGGTCCGCAAATATATAATTAATTTGCTGATTAAATTAAAATATATTTTAAATAAGAACACAAAAAGAAATGAATGTTTTATGTAATATATGGATTGAAACAAAATGGATGAAAACCTTTTACTACTTTCAACCAAATACTATGTACCACTCGGGGGTACAGGGGGGGGAGCCCACGTCTAGGTGTGAAGAGCACCGAAGGTCTTTGTTTTAAAATGTCATTGATCTAATAATAATAATAATAATAATAAAGTAATCATTGAATTAACCACTCTTAGAGATGTCAACAGGAGTTAGCTAGATTATCTCTTTCAATGGTGCCTGTCTGATTATACGTCTGATAGGCGCTAATTCACTGAGTTCCTTGTGATTATAAATAATAGTAAATATTTTCTTGTGCTGTAAAATTAAATAAATTATAAAACTGATATATTTATTTATAAAAAACAATCCCATGTATGGCTTCCAAAATCTTTTGGCAAAATGTTTGAATAATCTGTGCAAAAGCATATTAAATATATAAATTATTAATATTTTAAAATTTTTAAATAAAATTTAACATTATTTTTTTTCTATGAGGTTGAAATATTTGTTATTATTATTATTTAAATTATTTTAATATCATATACATATATCATTATTAACAAATGGTTTCATTTTAATAAGAAATATTTTCAATCCAATTGATTCCACTTTCTGATACTTATCATATTAAATATCTCGTATATCTTCATAATATATATGTTGTTATAACTGTTCTCCTTTGCCGTGAGCCTTCTAGAAATTTTCATAACGTTAATATTTTTTTCCTAAACATATGTGTATGTATGTATGTATATATATATTCTATTTAATGATTGATTTATCTTCCATATATGGTAAAAGAGAACAAACAAATCGTATATATATATTTTTTTTATATAAAATGTTAAGAAAAAATAAGCTGGAGTGTCTCCACTTAACTATCTCTCAAATTTGAATTAGTTTAATGAACATATATTTTATTTAAATTAAATTTAATTAATTATAAATTATAAATTAATAAATAATATTTATTAAATCAGCTCAAGTTTTTGTTGATGGCACCACGTCACGTGTTGGCACGTGAGATTTGCAGTGAACCTTCAAAACGTATAAAAACATCAAAATCTCGACATCGAAAATTTTCGTGATCGCAATACTATCTCTGGCGAGATTTGTATATATATATATATATATATATATTTTGTATCCGCTTGATACATCGACTATAGAAAGCTATTGTTCCTGAAATCGAAAGTGGGAAGAAATGGAAGGGGATGAATCCTTAATATATATCAATTTTGCTCGAAGGCTAAAAAGAGGAATTAATATAATATTGCGATAGTTACCTCTTCACTTCTATCGCCCTTGAAAATTAAGTGGACTGTATTAGAGGTCTATGTTTAATATATTAAGAATTTGGAATTGAAAAAAGCTCGCTAAATAAAAACTCTATAATCAACTTTTATAATCTTTAATTAAATTAAAATTAGGTTCAATTAAAAACGGATTAATTATATTTAGGGTCACCTAAATATTTTTATATATCAACTTAAATCTAAATTTTAAATCTAAAATTAATATAGTTCAAAGTGTTCATAAGTGCACTTATCTGACCACCGGGAATTGAATTAAATGGGGGTTTACGCTGCCGTTCGCTGCCTGGATGTCTTCTCTGCTGGTTTCGCAATTGATCCAACGATCAATTGGCTTTGGACCCTCCTCGAGTTTCCAACGGGATGAATGGACCAGCACGGATCCAAAGGTAGAGATGATCCCCTCAGGAATCACTGGGTTTGCCCCCTCGGAACAAACTCTGGAGCACAGGACCGGCGGCTGCAATCTGTAGCCTCGTCGACGACCCCAAAAGCACCGCGTTCGAGTTGTAAATTCGAACGGGTCGAATAAGGCGTCGGTGGGCCAAGGGGCCCCAGTAAGCAGTGGACGAGCAAATAAAAAAACAACAGGCAGCAGCGACAGACAAAGGCAATAGCACTCGGGAGACAGGACAACAGCAGCGGGGCTTCAGAGAGCTCGGCCTGTCTTTTTATATGTAGATAGTAAGGGAGGGGGGTGGTCAACCTCATGAATTTATGACAATAACAATTAAATATTTAAAACTATAAATGAAATTAACTTAAAAATATTAAACTACATTATATAATTAATTAACACTAATATTTATAAATATTAACTTAATTACTATTTAAACTTAGTCAGAGGGCGGGAATTCAAATTTATTTGAATTCAGGTTCCATGCGGAAACATATTTATATTAAAGAATTTTTTTTTAATACAAATATAAAATAATATCAGAATTTAAAAGACCTATTAAAATACTCTGGGGAAAGTTGTCACTACTATTTAGAACACAATTGAATTGTAATTTGTTTATTAGTGGAATGAATTCGACCATAGAGCCTAAAAAACAACGGTATTTTTATCTACTTTCATTTCGATTGTATTTTAATAAACTAATGAAATCAATAGTCCAGATTAATATATAATATATATTTATAAATGCCGCACCCACACCCTTCTCCATTAATTATGTTAAGTGCATGATCAATTGATTACATAAAAACTAAAGAATCAAAACAAATGTACATTTATTAACACATTTGAATAAGATTTCATTTATTAAAAACATATCAGTTTTATTATTATATATCTTTAATATTAAAGTTTAATTTAATATTAATATAATAATAATAATAAAAAATAAATACTATTATAGTTTATATTTTTTCTATAAATCTTAAAATATATATATATATATATTATTAAAAAATATATTATTCATTACTTATAAAATACATTATATATGTATATTTAGTTGATTTTAATTGAATCAAAATTTTATTTTATTAAATTTATCCATGCATATATTTAAAGAAAAGTATTAAGATCTTTGATAAAAATATATTACATCAGAAGGTTTAGTTAATGATAATTTATTGATTAACAAGAAAACAAACAAATTAATATTAAGAATTTACAACAAAGAATGTGTATATTTATATAAATTGATTATAAATTAATTAAATTATATATTTATATAATTTGCTTAAAAGAGTCAAATTAATTAATTAATTAATTTCCACGGCGATTCTGATTCTAATCATCGCCCCATATATATATACATATGTATATATATATATGATTATATGTACGTTCAATGATCGATTTACTAAGAATTTATCATCCCATATTTTTAAATTATGGGTCAATGTTAAAATAGGATTGTTTTATGTCAAAGATCAACAACATCGAATATCATTTATTATTCACATTCGGGTTAGAACAAAAACATTTTAGTTTATAAACAAAACGACACTATTCAATTGATTGTCTATTTTATTATTATTTTTTTTTATACAATGATACTTTGATACTTATATATATACGATATTTAAAGACCTAAGGATACATATCCTATACACATGTCCAATATATAATGAGAATTATTGAAATGACATATAACCTACCATATTTGATATTATATTATTTCTTTGTCAAACAAAACAATTTATATTATTCAAAATATACACATAGTATGTACTTACCATACGAATGTTTTAGGTTTGGTTTTTATTTTCCTTTTTCTTTTTCTTTATCTAAACGTACAATATTTGAAACGTGAATAATATATCAGTAAATATTTTTATTATCTAAGGTTATATTAGTATGTATTTAATAGTTTTTACATTTTTTTTTCTTAAAATAAATATATATAGGTGTATGTATATGTTTACTTTACATTTTTTTTGTTTTTTTTTTTGATAAATATAAAATAGATATTAAAGGAGAGATTGCTTTGTTTTTTTTCTTATCTTTCTATTAGTTAAATAAGTTTAAATAAAATATTAAATTATTATATATATATATATATATATAATAGTACCTGGAACACCGAGCTATCGCTCAACCATATTTAACAAATTTATACAATTTAATTATATACTTTAAAAATTTTACAATTTTTAAATTATTTATTTTAATTGTTAAATGGATTTTTCTAAAAATGGCCCATCCAAAATTTGTTTCTTAAAATGGTACAAATTAATTAAAATAACTTGATATTCATTTCAAGATGAAAACTATTTTCAAATTTACTTGATAAATTATTTGATCTTTTATTAAATATACGTTGTTATAATTCGATAGCTTCAGTTTTATATTTTTCAAAGTAGCAATAGCTTATAGGCTGTTTTGACCAAGGTTTACTACTGATAATAATATAAATTCTGAAATTATATTGACACTTGTCTATATTTTAATTAATAAAGTAGGTTATATTTTTTTCATTTTATTTATAATAATTAAATAACATTTATATTATTTATAATATAATCTCAAAAACATTTTAATTAATATAATATAATCTATTTAATATTATTTTAGATCAAACTTATTCAACAATTTATTTAAACTTTTATCATTTATGTTATTTATGTCATGTGTTTTATTATGTTGCTAACTTCATGGTTAATATATTTTTTTTTTGGTGAGAGATTAATAAATATATTTCGTAATTTTATTCTAAAATATTATTAAAATAAATATTTTTAATTTTATTTCAAAATTAAATAATAAATTTTAAAATATTTATACAATAACCATTAAAAATGAATGACAAATGGGAAAATTCAATATGGATAACGTAATTTGTGACTTCATATAAATTTACTACTTTAAATTAAGAAAATACTAATAAAGTTGATTTTTCTCGAGGGTTAAAGCAATATACAGATGACTTTTTCTTTATAAATATTATCTATGATGTGAATTTCAAAAAAATCCATCGTACGGTTTAATATCTCCAAAATATACAAATTTAGCTAGTATATAATAAGATATATGTTTATTCATAAGAGAATGTTGTAAATAATACCACATATTAATATTTTATTGTAATTTATTGAATACACAATTGTATTTTTGTTTTTTGAATAAAATTCCAATAAAATATTTATATGTGGTATCATTTCCAAAATTCCCTTTTGATATAAAATATTTAAAAACTAATTTCATTTTAATTTATATTTTACTTGTATTTTTCTTTGTATTGATATACATATATTTAAATTTCACATATTTTTTTTATAAATTTCAATCATTTTATTTTATAAATTTTTTGATAAAATAAATATATTTTTATAGTAACATGCAATCTATAATTAAAATAAAAAAGACTGATAATGACAATAAACATTAATTTTGTTCCTTTAAGCAAATTCATTTGTTTTATCTCAAAATTTATATGAGAAGAGGTCCATTTTTATATTTATCATAATCATAATTATTTTCTATATTAATAATAACAGTAAAAATCTTTTTAAATTATTAATAATTAAAATGGAAGAATTAAATTATCTATAAGTCAAATTATATTATAATATAAGTATATGAAATGGCCTTGACATTCTAAAAGTTTCTAAGTATATCGATTATATTGATTCTAAACATGTGAGGGTAAAGCATATTTATTTATTTTAATTAATGACAAAATATATTTATTTGAGCCTTCAAAACTCCGGTTAAACATTTTACGTTATATAATCTAAATATATTCCTAATTTTATATAAGATTCTTAAAAAAAAAAAAAAAAAAAAAAATAACTTTATTTTGTACATACATAATAAAGAAAAAATATTCAAATTCTTTATTAACGAAATGTTAATATAATAAAACAATTTAAATGTTTCATAACAAACAAATCATTAAATATTAATCATTTGTTATTTATTATTTAGGAGGGTGTTTATATAATTTTTTTTTTTTTTTTATCAATACAACTCATCGGCTTTGGACGTGTCCGTCGAGACTTTCAATGTTAAGTGAAACATATGTCCAGTTGCGGACAGCACTTACACATCAACCACTTGAAAAACAGTATATTTTCCAAGCGACTAGTAAGGGTCCTCCAATTGACAGTTGATAAGGGCCTTTGGCACTCGACGAGCCACCACTGTTTGTAATAACATCATGAATTTTATCAACGATCTATATTGGTTGGGCTACTTAACGAACCCAATCATAAATAAAATAAAATAAAATAAAATAAAATAAAATATTGATTAAGGAGGGGGAAATCATTAAAAGGGGAAAGGAAAGAGATGAGAGACATTCCTGCATGCGATTTGCGTTAAGTATTTAAGTATTAAAAGCTTTTCACGGTAAAACTGTCCCTGAACGACCAAAAAGAAAAAAAAAAAAGAGTCACCGAAAAGAAATTCAATTACGAACCGGAGCAATAAATTAGTAGAAGGGGATCAATTCTATCTCGATTATTTATCAGAGGTTTTTCGGGCAACGTATCTTCTCGAGCATGGAGAATGCCGTGAAGAAGTGGCTAATGGACCAACACCCGAATCTTTCATTCATCTCTCGAGACCCACTCGACTCCATCAGTAGGGAAAAAAAACGATCGATTGTAGTAAAAGTAGTTTTTCTTTATCTCAACCTAAAATTCACCGTAACGTTTATTCAGTTTTCTTTATCGGGTGTCTTTGTAAATTTCCATCTCACTTTTTTTTTTCCTCATCTCTCTCTCTTTCTCCCCCCCACCCCCACCCCTCTCTCTCTCTCTCTATCACAATCTGTTTTCAGTTCTTGTGTAAATAACTAGAAAACATGCACCAACACCGTCATCATCGACTTATGATCAATGATCTAGATGAGTTAGTGATGATTTGCACATTTTTACTTTTTTTTTTTTTATTTTTTTCATTGCTACCTAAAAATTCAATAATAAATCGATTTTTCAAACGGACAGTCAATTATTCTGAAGAGTCAATTGGGTGAATGGAATTGCCTTTTAAGTTGACGTACTGATGGTTAATCAATCTTCCATTCAAAATACACTTATCAGGTAATTCAATATTTTTCGTTCTTTTTATTTTTATACAATGACTGACTGATAAGTTAGGGACATTCCGCAACGGAATGTATCCTAGAATCTTTCGTTCTAATAAACTAAAAAAAGTTACCCCTACTAAAATTAACATCCCTGCAAAAGTTCTAAAATTATCAAAAAACAAAAAAAAAAAAAAAAAAAAAATAAACTGCATTATTATTTGTAACCCAAGGTTGCATGTGATTTGTAGTTTTATGTAAAAGACACACAGAAGCCGACCTGGCTTACACCGGTCTGAACTCAGATTGGTCGAACAGACCATAATCCTGAACACCTACACCCAAGATTACTCTTAATCCAACATCGAGGTCACAATCCTTTTTATCGATTTGAACTCTCCAAAAAGATAATCTTTCGAATGTACTAGTATGATTCATAAATCATTTTTACCTTTATTTTCATAAAAATTTTCTTCATCTAAAACTTTATAAATACTATACACGAGTATATTACTTAATTTTCTATAAAACTTGAATGTTCAATTCAAATCTATAAAAAAATAGGTAAAATATCTTTTGAATTTAATCTAATGGGTTATTATTAATATTATCCCACTGTTAAATCAACAGCTCAATAACACTTGGGTGCAATTCCCACAAATAAACAAACTACGGACACTACAATAAGGATTTGTGTCATGCAAATTATGAGTTGATTTGTATTAGTTCGCACGTTTTCTGTCTGTCTTCTCCACCCTGCGGGTAACTGAAGGGTCTGATTGAGCTGCTGGGGTTCCCTATCTTTTGTTATACCCGCACCCTCTCTTCTATTGTAAATCAAGAGAAACATTATATGATGGTTTGAATAGACCTACCATTGTATTAACTTGTGGTGTATTTATATGTAGGTATGATTTCGATGTTATATAAAAGACTCTTTTAAACAGATCTGTTGAAGGGAAATATATATATATATATATATATTGGTTTATAAATGTATAATCTGAATGACTGAGTGAGCAGAAAGTACCCTGAATATAACAACAAATATTCAGGATATCCTTCGTAAAAAAAAAATAATAATAATAAATACAAACTTTATTGTAACTAACTTTACTATTAACTAAAAAAAAAATATTTTATTAATGAATATTCATTCTGTGTTTTCCGCATTAATAAAAAACAAAACAAAAAAATTCAATATGTATTCTACTTTCTTTGAAGAATCTTAATTTTAATCATTGGCAAAACCATTTGAATTCTTGAATTGAATACAATACAAATTGTTGAGCTACTTTACAATCTAATTCCTTCACTATAAGATAATTCCAGTTATGGGATGCAAAAAACAAAAAAAAAAACTGTTTAACTTCAAAGATATTACAATGAAAATGAAGCTGCTTATGGCGCCCATTCTTGTTTCTACGGGAGAGTGCATCCAAGCACAACCAGTTTCGATTTTTTTCCAAACTTTTTGTTTTTTTTAGTTTTTATCACTGGACCAAAGGACATTGCCCTATACGACGAATAAGGGGATTTGATTATTAAAATTGAAATCTTTTTTTGTCTAATGGTATTTTATTATTGATTACCTACTTTAAATGTATACAATCTATATTCTTCTAATTTCTTTTAACAAAATTTATATCTCTTTAAAATACCAAATAATAAGAATCCAAAGATTTGGAATCTATAATAGTATTATAGAATATTTATTTAGTAAAGTTTTTGTTTGATCTAAATAAAAACTACAATCTTGCAAGTATGCAAATAAGACTTGATTTGTTTTCTTAGTCTCAGTTGATATAATTGTTTGCGACATGGAAAGGAAAGAAGGAGATTTGGGGGTGTTGATCGTATCGGGGCGAGACCACAAACCTCAAACAGCGGTATCAGCGTAGACTTTCCGGCTGCCCTCCTCAAGCAGCAAATGGCCAATTGGCTAGTGGTCCGGAATCCGGCAACCGACAAACAGGTCCTGGTCTCCTGTCCTTCTGTTCCTGTTGGCTTAACCAATGGCGGCTTGGCGGCAGGGACCAATCGGCGACAGGCAATGGTCGCGAGTCGCGAACCCCTCCTCGCAACAACGGGGGTCGTTCACCTGCCCAATTGGATCCCCAGAAAATTCATCTAGAAGAATCCGGCAAAAGAATTCTACATCATTAATTTTTTTTTTTTTTTTCTAACAGAAAGCATTAGAAAATTCTAACCCAATCTATATGTCCATTTTCATCGAACATATAAAATTCTTTAAATTATTTTATTTTTATTTTATTTTTTTTTTTTTAACCATTAATTTCGAATTTGATCGCTTCTTTTCATTTTCTTCATTTTTTTTTTGTTTTTTTTTTTTTTTTGTTTCATTTCATTCAAATATACCAAAACTAAAATAACAATTTTCCTTAGAAGAATAAATAAAAAAAAAATATAGTTATTCATTAATTATTAATCCCAAAAATTTGTATGTAATTTCATTTATATAATTGAAATTATAATAAGTTTTTTTTTTTTTGTTTTTTAAATGTCATTATGTTTTTTCTTTAAATTAAAATACAATAAAAAACATCTGGGAATGTTACTATCAACGAACATTTATTCATATTTATCACAAAATTGCATAATATTGACGCAACATTTATAAATTTAATTGTTTATTAATATTTTGTTATTAATTATTTTAATTAATATTTTTAATTTACTTTCTTAATATTCCCGGTCATGTTCCCAATGTTCCCGGGAATTTCCCTAATATTCCCGGGCATTTTTTTAATGTTTGCAATAATGTCTAAACATTTTTTCTTTACAATTTTACATTATAATAATAACACTAATTACAGTAGTTATAATATATGGGAAATTTTCAACTTGGACCGCCGATTTGACAGATCTTCCCAAACCCAATTTTAAAAAACCAAGACCACTTTACATTTACAGTTTTAAGCTCTACTCGAATCCAAAATCAAAATTTAAAAAAATCGAAAATTTTTGGCGACCGAAACACAGACATAAACGAACTAATAATACTTACTCACATTTAATGATCAATATTAATATTATTTATGTCAAATAGTAATTGCTAAATACTCATTATTCATTTGTTGTATTATATTTTTTTAAATTTATTTTTCATACATAGGTAATATTTATAGATGTATATAGAGGTATATGATATAGAATATCAAACAACTTACAATAAAACAGAATCATTTATGTGAAAAGTGAATGAGGTTCCCACTATAAAAGGGTATAATATGTTTCTGGTTTTGTCTATTTTATGTTTTTCCTTGACTTATTGAATTCACCTCCACGGCAAATATAATTACCTTTTCGTAGACGCTCACTACTCTACTCTACTATTTGTTAATAAAATATAATAAATATACGTACAACACAACTGACAATTTTAGATTACTTTCATTCGAACTTGATTTTATTTTTATTTTTTTTTTTATTCCTGAAAAGAGATTTTATTCAACCTAATCGATTTCGATATTTCATCATTCATTTTTATAGTTTGTTGCTTCGGTTTTAATTTAATTCCATCAGATAGCAAACGGTTCGCTTCTCGGACCTCTCAAGTCGTTACATTGTTTATCCCAGTAGTATTATAATGTTTGTTCTCTTCTTTCTATCTCTCTGCTTTGCAAGTATTTATCACGACAGCTTCATGTTAAGAGTCAAACCAAGAGAGTGCACGAGTGCCCCCGTGACTTATGCACTTAGTCATATCGCTCCTATGACTGTGTTATCTGGTCGAGGACGCCATCATTGTTGGGAACGTGACAAGCATACTCGGAGAAGATTTTGTTTTGTTTAATTCTACCTGAAGTTGAAATGTTCCACTTGTTTCATTTGCAACAAACAATTACCTATTTTGAAGTTTTTTGTTTTTTTTGTTTTTTTTTTGTTTTTTTTTTATAAAAAAATAATTGTTTTATATGGATTATTTTTAAATGATCTAATATTGATTCACCTCTATCTAAAAATAAATATAAATCATTCAAAAAATATTTTAATTAGAAAATTTTTAAGAAACTAGTATTATTTTTTATTTTTTTTTTTATCTAAAGAGAATATATAAAATTTGAATTATTTTTATTGAATTGAATAGTAAAAATTGTAATTGATTCAATTGACTAAACTATTTATTTTAATCTACTATTTCTGATTATTTTCCAGACTCTTTGGCATGAAGCGATGCGCAAGATGTCATGCGGCAATTCACGCTTCTGAGCTCGTAATGCGAGCCCGCGAACTTGTCTTCCATGTTCATTGCTTTACCTGTCACGTTTGCCAGGCGCCGTTGACGAAGGGCGATCATTTCGGGATGCGAGAGGCCGCAGTGCTATGTCGCCTCCACTATGAAATGGCATCCGGTGTTATTCCTGCTCCTCCTTCAGCAGATTCGCCACACCAACCGCCCTCCCTGCTTCACCATCACCATCACCATCACCATCATCATCATCCGCATGATCCGATGCACACTCATCCGATGTTAGGTCATCCCTCACCATCACAACCACCCCCTCCTCCCGGCCCCTCGCCCCAGCCGGGAGCTTATCAACCACCATTTCCCTCACCTGATTTTCATACCCATCCCCCTCCAGGCGCACCAGATCAAATAACACCCGGAAAAATGCCCTTCTTTAATGGCGCCGGCACCCCAAGACAAAAAGGCCGCCCAAGAAAACGAAAACCTAAGGATCTCGAAGCAATGACAGCCAGCCTAGGTAAGTACAATTCATCATCAATCCAAATTCTATTATTATTATTATTATTATTATTATTATTATCAATTTTATAATAATAATTCATATATGTTTTACTTGAAATCATTGAAAAAAAGTTAATTGAAAACTAAACAGTATAATAAAAAATAGAAAATAAAATAATTACAATTTTAAAAGTTTGTTTTGAAAAAAAAAAAAAAAAAAATCAAAATCGATTATATTGATTGTTTGTAGAGAGAAGAGAATTGAATAAAGTTGCGGTGCAATGACGTGACTAAAAAAAAAAAAAACAAAAAAACAAAAAAGAACTTGTCTGAAATTACCTCAGAAAAAAAATCTCTCCCCCACCTCATTCAACGTTAAGTCTTGTGGTCTGGAGCAGGTTGCCATGAAGACCACAGCCCACCTCCTTGGTTTCAAATAATCGGTTATCCCTTCTCCCCCTCTGTTTGTTCACTCCTAAATGACCCTAAACAAATTAAATTTCTTACTCGTAGGTAGTTTTTTTTTTTTAAAGTTTGTATACAATAACAGTTTTAAAAGAACTCGTTTCATTGATTCTCTCTCTTTTTTTTAATGAGGATTTAAATTGAAATTAGAATTTAAAATTAACTAAAAAATCACATAGGTATATATATATATATACTGAATATACTCTATAAAACTTGAGCAAAATTTACATTATATATAATATAATTTTAATTATAATAATATTAAACTTTTACATTTTTTTTCTGGTAAGGTCATTTAATAATATGAAATAAATTTTCAAATTATCGAGAATTAAATATTTCTAATATTTATTATATTTATTGAAAATATATTAAATTGACTGTAAATTTTCATTTACTGATTGATAAAATTGATAATTTTTTTTTTTTTTTCAAAATATATTGTTAGACAATTAAAATTTTAAAATATAAATATTATAATATATACACAAATATTGATTTATTTATTTATTTATTTATTGAAATTCAAATGAAATATCTACTGAATTTTTTTCTGGGTATAAAATTTCTTATATTTTTTTTTACTTACCTTTGATTTAAAAAAAAAAATAACCATTAGAAAAAATTTTGAATAATTAAACTTGTAAATATTAAGAGATGATATTTATTTTAATCTTGATTCGAAATAATTGGTATTTATTATGGCACTATTTAAAATAGCGGATGTTCATTAATGATTTTTTTATGACGAATAATTATGTTGAATGAATGTTTTTATTTATTTTTATTCATTATGGGTAGGTAGGCTTTATGAAAATCTATAAATTCCACTTAATAATGTGTTACGAGTGGGATTAGACTTATTAGGATAAAAATCATGCTACATAAAATATATCTACATATAATATACACGTATAGAATCATTCTGTGTGTTCTGACGTCTACATCTTTATAATAACAAAGTAAACTAACTAAAGAAATTAAATTCTATCTATCGCCCCATAGAATAAGTTCTAATCAACAAAAATATTTGTATAATCAAATCAATATTAGATTCTTTTTTGCTTTTACCATTTACGAGAATTTAGGGAATAAAATTAAATATTTATAAGGAAATTTTGTAAATAAAACCACATATTGATATTTTTTATTCTTTTGAATAAATTTACAATAAAAAATATCAATATATGTGGTTTTATTTACAAAATTTCCTTATAAATAAAAACAGTCACCAAACCTTTAAGAATTTAAAATTAAAGATACTCGATACATTTCTTGATATTATTAATTAATTCAATTGAAAAAAAAATTAGAAATATATACGAGTACTTAATAGTTTTCTAATACATAAAGCCTAGTTTACACGGGGTTATTTCTTGTCATTAGTTCAGGGGTGGGCAAATACTTTAAAGCTTGGCCTTTTGAACGTCCGTCGGCCCGTTGAAAAAGTTGGCTCTTATTTTGATTTTTCCTTCAATATGTCTCTAAAAAAAAAGATAATTTTTTTTTTATTAGTATTTTCGAAATATGGTCCTCCGGCCCGGAAGACATTTTGAAAATTTAATTTTGGCCCGCTCTTAAAAGTATTTACCCACCCCTGAACTAATGACAAATACTAAGCCCGTATAAACTAGGCTTAAGAGCAAATTTTAATTATCTCTCGTATCTTTTGTAAATTTATTATTTTTTGTTTTGTTTTCGCTTTTTAATCATTTACAGTAAAATTATATTAATATGACTATTTTGTTTCGATTTTGTTCATTGACCTAATAAACTCAAATAGAAGATATTACAAAAAAACACACAAAAATAAAATTAAAGTCAAAGTAAGCAGGACTATTAGGAGGTTGTGAGCGAGCGAGCGAGCGAGAGAGCGAGGAGGCAGGCAGGCAGGCCCTGTGGGACCGATCAGCCCATAAAACAACTGGTCGGACAATATCTTTATCGTGTTGATTATTTTATAGAGGTTGTCCAGTCGTTGTTGTCTGGCGCCATATTATTCAGTGCGCCTGCGAACCGAGAGAGAATAAATTATTTTCCAACAGTGTGTGTTGTTATTTGGTCGGGCAGCACTCGCTCTCATCTAGAAATGATTTCCCATCGGCCATCCTTTTCTTTATAGTACGCACACTCTTTATAACACGTTAACGCATAAAATTTTTAAAAGAGCTATCATAAAAACCGCTCGAGATTTTGACGAAATACCCCATGTATCATCTATCTATCTATCTATATATCCATGTGTGTGTGTGTGTGTGTGTGTGTTTACGTCATAAAGAAAGGACGCATCAAAGGTGTATTATAAAACACTCGACCAGCCGTTTATTGGCGGCTCTCCGTGTCTGAGAGAGAGAGAGAGAGGTTCTTCTTTTATCGGGAACAAATCTATCCCGGGTTCATTGCAGTCTCTCTGAAATAAGGTGGGAAAAACGCCGCCGCTTGTTTTATATCCTTTTTTTTACCCCTTCATCTATCTATATATTTATTTTTCGACAGGTTCACATCATCGAGAGGACCTCTCATAAAATAATTACCATCAAAGCTATTTTATTTGATCTCGCCCTCTCCAAGGTATAATTTATCATTGGATCAATCCATTCACAAAGAAGAAAAAGAATACGTATATGTATAGAATAAACATCAAACTTCTTTTTTGCGTAAAAACACCTGACAATCTGAATATAATAGGCATAAATGAAAATAATATATTATTAGATCTATATTTTTTATTATTATTTCATCTTTAATGATAAAAAAAAAATTATAGAATTTACCTGAAAATTAGTAGAAATGTAAGAAGAGTGTAGTCGTTGCAGTTAATAATTTTCGAGTTCAGTAGCGTCATCGAGATTGATGAATTAATAGATAAGGATACTTTGAAGTATTGATAAATATCATAAGGGAATACAAATTAAAAAAAATATAACCTGGAGTGTCTCCATTCGACTATCTCGCAATTTGAATCGGATTAAATAACATATATTATATTTAAATTAAATTTAATTAATCAAATTATAAATTAAAATCAATAAATAATATTTACCTTGATTTTCTTGATCGAAGGCGCTATCAAGTAGCTTTTCCCCAAGGTTGTTCTCGGAGGCTGGGTTGACTCCGTCCCATAGACCCCAGATAGGGAAATTCCTTACACCCAATGGCGCCGCTTTTAAAATCTATAAAAATTAAATAATATTATATCAATATTAATAACATGTGAATAAATGAATTTTAATGTTTGAGCCTAAGTAATTATTCTAATATAATAATTATAACTATATATTTATAATTTTTTGGTATAAATCATAAATATATGAAAATATATATTGATTATCAGACGATGTGAATAAAAAATACGTGATTTTATTTAGTTAATCGTATTTTAAATTTCAATTAGTATAAAAGAATAGAATTGAATTTTTAAAGGGCGAATAGAGAACAAACAACATGAAACGCCCGAATAGAATATCTAATAGTGTAAAAAAAAAAAAAGAATAATTCTGAAACATTATATAGCTTGTTATATTTATTTTTATTTAATTGATCAAAATTCTCCCTTCAATGGCTGGTTCTAAGTTCAATCAATGTAACAAATAGGTTTGTTTTTTTTTCGTTGTAAGTTAAACTGACCTTTTTCTTGTCTGTTTGTTTTTTGAATATTGGATCAATTACAGTGGCAGGGTCACTCTGTCCGTCACAGCAATGGGAGAATAACTTATTATAAATGACCGATGGACCGAAAAATCCACTGAGACATATTCTCTGATATTTCGAGAAAGGATGTGCCTTCCTTCTCCTCCTCCAACGATAGATCGATCGATCGATAGATAGACAACTTCCAATTGCTTGATTGCTTTGTGTGTTGTTTTAAGCGAACCATCACAAGCCCAGTTTTTCTGTGGTCCCATTGCGGTGGAGACAAAATTCCCTCCTTGCATCTATTAACTCCCTTTTTGGTTTTCATCTAATCACAATCAGCGTGTCGCTTTTGTGGGTTTTTGGTGGTAGACTTAGGTTATTTATTTTTTTTTATTTTTTTTTTATTTATTTATTTATTTTTTTTTTTTCCTGGGTGATGTTTTCTCCCTCGTGTCGTCGCGCACGGTTGCCGACGGTCGCCGCTCGTGACCATCAGTGTGGTCGCCACCATTGGCGGAATCTCAAAAAAATAAAAAAAAAATAAACATCTACTCAGTTTCCATTAGAAAATTCATCCGTTTCCAGTGAGTTCCCGTCTTTGTTAACTGAAATTGATATTGACACAATCATCGATTGCATCTCTATGAAATAAAAAAAAAAAAAATCTATGCAAATGATTTACTAAAATTGGGATATAACTTTAATCGTATACACTTCACTATTTACTTCACAGTTTATTCGATTCTAGTATTATCATATATAATATTTTAATAAATAATTTATTAGAATTGTAACCTATATACCTTAATATTGATATGATAAGTCATATCTCGTATATCATTTTATTGATATCTTAAACTTTGTGTGAGTCACTTGTTTACCTGTTAAGTTACAAAAATTTTATATATATATATATATATTATCAAAAATAATCGCAATAAGAACGAAACGATTTTTAAACATTGAAAGAGACATGTAATTAAGTATTATGTGAATTGTTTATTAAATATTAAAGGATTAATAATTTAATATTAAATTTTTTTTGTTTTTGTTTTTGTTTGTGTGCGCCCCGCCAAGAAATGTTCAACTTTTGTTTGGCCATTAAATAAAAAAGATATTGTTCATTCCTTGTCTAAGCTATTTTTTTCTTTTATATAATAACTAGCTGCTCAGAGCGCCTCCGCCCCCTGTACATAGTATTTGGTTGAAAGTAATAAAAGGTTTTCATCCATTTTGTTTCAATCCGTATATTACATAAAACATTCATTTCTTTTTGTGTTCTTATTTAAAATCTATTTTAATTTAATCAGTAAACCAGTGTTAGAGCCCTCACACGCAAAGAAATTGAAACACAAAAGATTGAAAAATATTATAAGATATAAGAGGCACTGGATATGACCTCACAAATGACGTCAAAAATAAGAAAAAGTAAGAAAAAATATTCATTGTTAATGAATATGATTCAAATAATATTTTCTATTAAATATTATTATTTTTTACAAAAATCAAATTAATTAATATTAAAACTATAAATGTTATTTATTTTAATTATTTCTACTGATTTTATAAAAGTTTGTAAGAGAAAGAGAGGGAGAGAGAGAGGGGATTTTTTTTTAAATTCGCCTTGTGATATTAATGTTTCACTGGGTTTGTTGGTTGGCTGCCTGATGGCTTTAATTGCCGCACGTATAAAATGTAAAATAAGCCAGGCAACCTATAAAACGAAGGGAGACATGTAACGTAAAACATGAAATCGGTAAAACAATCAGTAAATCAAACAGGTTGTTCTCTTGACTACGATGCAAACGATATTCTATTACGATATTTAAGATAATAAACTAAACAATACGCACACAATCTTCTTTCTCCAATCGAATCTATTCAAAGATTTTTTTTTTGTTTATTGTTCCCACCTAAATGGTGTATTACTCCAAATCTGGGTGTTTGTTTGTTTTTTTTGTTCAGTTTACTCTTTTAAATTGTATTTTCAAAAATAAAAGCATGCACTAAGCGTATTAATTACTTCGGTCGGTACCTCTCAATAAATTTTATTTGTACATATTATATTTTCAGGATTAAATACATTTAAACTTGTATGTTCTAAAATTTAATTATTATGAAATAACCAAAAATTAAAATATTTATTTTATTTATTTATTTTTTTTATTCATTTTTAAAGTTTATAAAAATGTTCGTTTCTATTATTTAAACGTTTACTATCAATGATCATTTAATTATGTTCAGAATGAATTCTTAAAGAAGGCGCCATTGGGTGTGCGGGTAGCGTTCCTGCCTCCCATTCACATGGTCCCGGGTTCATGTCCCGGGCCTGGCAAGGAAATTTCCCTAGCTGGGGTCTATGGGATGGAGTCAACCCAGCCTCCGGGATCAACATTGGGGAAAAGCTACTTGATAACGCCTCCGATCAAGAAAATCAAGGTAGAGGTTGAGAGGACCCGTTCTACTGATCATACGACACCTCATTGATAGGCGTTGTCCTTGCATAGAGGTTTTTTTTTATGAATTCTTAAAGTAATGTAATCATTCCACTTTTAATGATATTTGATGATGAGACTTGTTACATTTCTGAAAATCATTGAAATTTTGTTTTCGTCAGTGAAGTTTTATCGTTGTTTCTTTGCACTTTCCCACGACCAAGTTCATCTTTCTGTTTTGTTTTCTTTATGTTTTTTCTCTTTTTTTTTTTCTTTCTTTTTGTTTTTGTATTTATTTGAAGCGACCAATAGTCATAGAATCGTTGCGTTTGTTGTCAGTACATGCCAATACTTTTTTCCTTTTGTAAATGTCCTATTGGTATTTCCCAGCATCATCTCCGATCACCTCCCCCATAATAAGTGCATTTCTTACCACCTGCCATAAATGTTCGTGTTGCACTCGATCCACTCATTCACTCACTCACTCACTCACTCACCTTTTCTATTCAGTTACGAATTCACCATCCGTCGGATTGTTTTTCCCACATCGTTTAGTGAAAACCCGACATCAAATACGAATGGACCGATTGTCTAGGAATGCCTTCTTCATCTCTAATTGGCTCCTATAACAAATTCCAATTCTCCCTAAATAAATAGATTCCAATGTCACATGGAAATTTCTAAAAAAAATAAAATAAATAATTATAATTAAAACCTTTATATAGTTCTTAGTTTTTTTTAAATTTTTTATATATTATAAAGTATTTCAGTAACTAAAACAATTTTAGTCAGTTTTCACATAATTATTTAAAATATGATAAATTTTTATATTATAATGAATTTGATTGGATTGATCCAATTCTCAACTATAATAGTCCTGAACAAAAATCATTCATGGATCATTTTGATTAATCTTTTTGATTATAAATTAACTAACCCATACATATTTAAAAATATAAAAATCCACAACGCTTAAAGTCTAAAAATTGTGTGTAACTTTCAATGACACTAGCACACATTTTTACTTTTGATATTTTAAATTATTTATAATTCAACTTAGTATAAATATGTAAATATATAGTTTAGAATAATTCATATATATTTGTTAAAATCACATATTTTGCAATGCTACTAATAATAATAATAACTAATAATATCGTACATTCTTGAACACTATTAAGATAATCTTCAAACTTAATTTAAATTAATTTCATAGACATTTCATTAAAATATTAAATGTTTAATTATCAGTTAAAAATTGTGTTAATCATGACAGTAAAATCTGTAAATTCCTCTACCCCAGTTTAAAAAAAACCCTTTTCTTATTCTTTCAGGCAATTATTTAATAATAAATTAAAATAACTAAACAATTATTATTCATTACGACTATGAATGTATTAACATTTGCATTATTTATTTATTTAAAAAATTATCATTATTATTTTTCATTTAGAATGGTTTTTTATTTTATTTTTTTTTTTTTAGTGTATATTTTGTTTTTGTTTCTGTTTGTATATTTTTTCCCCCCATTTGGTTTTAATAAGAATATAAAAACTTAATTGTAAATGAAAGATTACTCATAGTTTCAAATTCTATTTTCATAATTTTACATTTTTGCATAAACAATGAGGAATTAATTTATGCGATTTCGACATCACTGTTAAAAACTTAGATTACTATCACATGGTCATAAAAACAACTCAGAAAAAAAAAAAACTTGTTTCGAGTAAAGAATACTTTGCTGTTGATGTCGATGCACATCGATAGGCAGTTACAGTCAATTGACATTTCGATCGTTATTTGGGATGAATTTTTTATTTTTTTATTTTATGTTTTTATAGAAGAATATACAATAAAAAGTGGACGACGACAATATGACCGACCGTTTCGAAAGAAAATAAACCCTGGAATTCGAGAGGGTTTGCCACACACGGCTAGTTTCGTCAGACGGTTTGCTTCCGGGTACCCGGAAGTGGCTTTCTTTTATCAATTCATCAAGGTATTAAGATAGGCAATTGGACGATGAAGGCCCCTTCCATCTCTGAATCTTTCTTATCATACCCACTCGGGTTATCAGGAAGCAAGCATAGGCTAAAGCCTATTGACTCATTCTCGGGTCACATCCAGTCAGATACACAAACAGGGTCCAAATCTGGTTCAAAAACGCACTACTCGAGTATTTCATTAAAACTTACATCTTTTTAAAATATTTTTTCTTCAACAAACAGCTACCAAATATACATTTAAACTGTTTTCAAATTTAATTAATGTTCAATATTTTTTTTTTTAACTTTACCATTAATTAACGTCATTTTTTTCTTACTTTTCCTTCAAATCGGATTTTCTAAAACTATTTGTGATCATCAAAGCCACTTAAGAACTACTTTGGACAGTTTCACTTCAAATATTAGTTACTGAGTGAGTGAAAGAAAAGAAAAAGAAAAAAAAATCAAGATCAATTTGCTTTGCATTTTTTTGTTCTGGTCCTTCAAGCGACCTTGTCAGCCTTCGACTTGGGAGACTTGGACATCCAGCCTTTTTTTTTTTTTTTTACTTGTTTCATTCACATTTCAGTGATTCATTCAATTTAAATTGTCCTTTTTTTCCCTTAATCGAAAATTCATCCACCTACTATTGTCAAAGGTTCATTAGCTTTATAAACAAAACAAAACAAAAAAAAAAACAAACAAAAATTCAAAACCATATAAATATTAGACATCATCTTAAATTAAACAAACACGTTTTAGTAGTTATACTTTCACAATGGATAGTAATGAATTTTTTATTTTATTTATTTATTTATTTATTTTATTTATTTTTTTCTATTTTTCTTTTTTGTTTTTTTTTTGTTTAGGGTCTAGTGAATTAAGAGAATTCTTGGAAATTGCGTAGAACGCGATCGGTGAAGGATTTTAAGGAAAAGAATAGAAAGAAAAAGACGCATTTAATTTTGTTCACATAAAGAAAAAAAAAAAAAACTCTTATCTCGGATCATGATACGTACTATTCTGTTCGGTCAAAAACTATCTTATCTCTTGTAGAACAGTTCCCGTTCGCTCAGTTCAGTAAGCCACTTCTTAATAAGCAAAATTAAAACTTTTGTGGCTTTATATTTTTTATTAGAATTAAAACTTTTATATATTATTGTCAAAATTAACAGTTTATTATAAATTTGAATAAAATATATAAGAGAGCATATCATAAGATGAGAATATTATATAAAATTTTTAAAAATTTGATTTCTCGTTAATACGTAAATTAATATTTTTACATTTGAATGCTAGTACATTTATTTTCCGAAATAAGTGTGATTATTTTAATAATTGACTTGATTAAATAAATAAATGTTTGTAGTTTATTTTATTTTAAAAATATATAAATAAATAAACTAAATGCTTTATTATTTCAAGTTCTGATCATATTTTTTTTTTTGTAATGATTTTTTATTAATCAATTGATAATAAAAATTATTCGTTCAAAACTAATGTGTTTGTACTCACATATAATGATCACTTAATAAATATTTTCATTCTTTCAAATAAATGAAAAAATTATAACAAATAATAAGTAAAATATTGATTTCATATTTTACTAGTATTTATTAATTATTTGGTAAACCACACCGATGCACAAATACGCCTAATAGATATGCAACCAGATTTTCAGATAATAAAATATTCCTAAAAAACAATTCATATTAGATTCGGAATTCTCATTGTGAGTAATTTTACATTTCTTATTACTATAAATATATTACATTCGACAGTGCATTCTCTTTCTTCTCCTTAGTGTTTAATAAAATATAATTACTAAATAATATAAAACAATATTATTTATTTCCATATATTTTTATCAATAGAAAATACTTTTTTTAATTTATGATAGTTTAATTATTTAATATATCTATATATAATTAGCAATTAAAGATAAGAGTACTTTAAACTAGAATGTTGAATAATAAAATTATATTATTAATTTAGTGAAAATCTGGAATAGAAAAAAAACACCTCCCAAATGTTATTTCAGTTTTTACATTAAATTTATATTAAATCTTATAGATAAGTAAATATATAATTCCAATTTACATTTATCTATATCAAACTTTTTATTTGTACATTTACTTGTCAGAATAAATTATTCTTTTGTTTTATTTTATCTTAAAACTATTTTAAGGTCAGATAAATATCATAATGAATTTATTTGAATATTTAAATTAATATATTTTTTAACTATAATAGAATTTTTATTTATTTGTTTGCAAATATAAGAGAGAGAGAGAGAGATAATTTAAGGAAACAGGAAATTATAGATGCTTTACATTGTATTTATATAACAAATACACCACCTCATCAGCTTATCTTAAATAATAATAATAATAATAATAATATAATTTTAAACAAATTCATATTTTCAATTTTTATGAAATTTCAATCATTTAATATAAAATAATTGCCGGAAGTAATAAGATCAAAACCAATATTTTAATTTTATTTCCCAATAATACAAAATTGAAAATCACTTTTAGTAATTTTTTCTAATGGATAATAATTTTAATAACATGGATGTGAATTTTTTTGAATTCTCGATTCATTATCATTTTTTTCAAATTATTATTATTAAACTGATATTAAATTGGATTATATAAAATGAAGTTTGTTTTTTTTTAATAAGTTATTTATATAAACATGTAATAAATTAAATTACTTTGTAATATAATAGCGAAGTATTATTATATGTATTAAAAAGTATTATTTTTTGATTTTGAGAAATAAATCATTATTTTTTAATTTAGTTTAATTCTCCTTTTTTTAAAAAAAAATTATTTATTATTCTTTAAAATATTCTTTTTTTCTTTAATCTATTTAGATTCCATTTTTTTTTATATCTTTGGATTAACTTATAATCGGTGAGATTTCTTTGAAAATATAAATAAAAGTGAAGAAATGAAAGGGGAAGAACGTTTGATTATTTATTGATTTTTCTCGAGTGGATAAAAGTCCAAAGGATAGAGAGGGAAGGAAGGAAGATATTCTTGTTCACTAAGCTGCTTTCAAGCAACTTGATTGATTAATCTGATGGTAGGTAAATGGTCAACCTCCTCAACCCCCAGGGATACCAACCAAATTGACAAAAATTATCAACCAAAAAAAAAAAATATTCTAATGATTAGCTGTGACTAAATTAATTATCGTGTAAGGGTTGCTAAAATGGTACACTAAATTCAATTAGTTTTTCCCTTCCAAATCGGATTGAACACCGGATTTGATCTGCCATCTACCGGATTCAAGCTTCTCTCCCCCAAGAGGCCAATTAATTTGCCAGCTTCGAACTGCGTGAATTTGCGAATCACTTGGGAATATCTCCTCGAAACTGAATACCAGACAACCACTTTCCAATTAATCAAACGAATTGAAGCTTAAGAACTTAAGTATTTGTCCCTCACGATTATACCAAATATACTCTTAAAATATCCTCTCATCAAAAAACAAAAAAAAAAAACCCATATCTTATCTGTACTTTATTACTTATTCTTATAATATATATTATTGGTTTTTATATTTTTTAAGGGTAATTTGCATTAATATTTAATAATATAGTATAATACTCAGTACCTACTTAAAAAAAAAAAATTTTCCCTATGGACTATGATACTATGAACATTGTTTTAAGATTATTACGGGTTTTGCTGACAATATTATAAATTATAAATTCATTTCATTGAAAATATCAATCAATTTGTAATTTTATAAAAAAACATTTTATAAGAATTTTTTAAAAACTCCCCGATATTCATTCGATATGCCTATGTAATTAAAATAAATACACGTAATATTTAAAGTTTCTACATATATAATTTTTAATTATTCATATGTATTATTAAGTTGCTAACTTCATGATTTTAATTTATTTATTTTTTTTTGGTGAGGGATTGATATACGATATATTATTAAAATATTTTTAATTTTATTTCTAAATTAAATTAAAATTTGAAAATATGTTTTAAATATAAAAATTGATATATACAATATAAATAATTGCTGACATCATTTAAAATTACTAATATTTTAAATTCATGAAAAACTAACAAAGATGATTTTTCTTGAGGCTGAAACCAATACACTATTTAAAATTATTTTATAAAAATTATCATTAAGTGAATTAAATAAACAAATATGAACCCGCTTTTTTAATGATTATTCATTATAATCACATAAAGTCATCAACATCAAGAAAGAAACAAATTAAAACCAAAAAATTTTATGAAGTTTATCAAGATAAGTTATTTATATATCTTCTCGACCATAAAATAACATTTTTTCTCTATTTTTATTGTTACATACCTGTCTGTATGAATCACGTTCTATTGACTTAGTTAGTTAGTATAACGGAATATAACCCTAATGAATTCTATAATAAGACATTTTAAAAGTATTTTTAATGATTACTATTTTTATTTTAAAATTTCATATTTTTAACACAATCCTTTATTGTTTAAGAATATTATTATTTATTAAAGATTTATACTAGATAATATATATATATTACTTATATATGATAGCTCAGATTTCTTCAAGTTTTTCTCTACTAAATTTAAAATTATTTTTTACTTAAACTATTTATATATATAAATATAAGAGATTGATACGAAGTGTCTCCAAAATAATTTGAATTTAAAGGGTCTACGTGAATTAGCAAAAAAAAAAAAACAACTAAATATTCACATTTTTTTCACAACACGAATTTCGGTTTTTTAATTATATTATAATTATAACGTTTTACTCAACTTCACTTGGCGTCTGTCTGTCGATCTGTTTGTCTGTCTGTTCGCTTTTTTGACAAATTGTAATCGATTTTTCATCATCTTTAAATTGAGATAGACTTTTGAAAATTTTTATAGATATTTCAATGGATCCCTAGAAGGTATAGAAGAAATATAATTGAATTATAAATAATTAGCAATTAATTACTTTTAGTAACTTTACTCCTTTTGTATTGCTCCGATTAATTTTTTTTTCAACGGATTCTGAAGCATAAATATTGATTTCAGGATAGATTTTCATTTTGAATGTTATTAAGAATTTTTTATAGGATTAAAATTAATGATGAATCTTATTAATCCGCACTAGCGTTGATGAAGTAGGGGTAGTTTTCCCCTCAAATAGCATAGAGAAAAAGTCTTTTATATATATATATATATATCCCCGAGAGAAAACAACAACAAAAGAATGACCTTTTTTTATGAAGATAATATGAGTACATTATTCTGTATACATTTATAAAATCTTATATTAATAAAAATTATTTATTTATAAATATAATATAATAATTATTATTCAATAATAACATTTACTTATCATTGAATTAGATTTTTAAATCATCAGTTTATTTTCAAATATTATATAGATTCATAATTATTATAATAAAAAATCAAAGTTCCAACTGGTTGAAGACTTATTATGTCGTTTAAATTATAATATAAATAAATAAATCCACTTGTATTTTCGCTTAAAACAATCATTACTAAAATATTAAAAAAAAAACATTGTTATTTTTTAATTATTTTTTTTTTCATGTTAAATCCATTTAATTATATATTTTTTTTTAATTTTTATGATAATATACCAAACAGCAAAAAAAAGAGAAATTGAAATCGCTATAGAAGTATAGAAGATAGAAACGTTGTATTTGTTTTTTATTTTATTTTTATTAATTTTTTATTAAATCTATTCTTTGTTTTTCTAGTGAAAGATTTTTTGAATTAAAGCAAACAAACGATCCGTATCGCGTCTGTTACTTTTATTTTCTTTATTTTTATTTTATACTGGTCCTTAATTATTATTCTACAAGATTTTTGTTTTTTATTATTATTGTATATTTCAGTTTCTATTCTAGAATTTATTTGTTGTATCATTCTTGTCTAGTAAAAAAAAACAATATCGAAATTTTTACATATATATTTTTTTTCTTTAGTTTAAATATTTGATAAAAAATAAATAAATATACTTTAGATAAATTTAAGTATTCTTTTGAAATTATTATTATTATTAAAAATTCACTATCAAAACTCAAGGTTTAATATTTTTATCTTTTTATTCTATCTTTGAATTCTCACATACATATATATATATATATATATATATTAAAAAATAATTTAAATAATAATTACAAAACACAGTATTATTTTATTTATTTATTATTTTTTTTTTATTATTATAATTTTATTTATATTTTACTGAAAAAATGTACTTACTTAATGCGATATTATCAAGCCTTTATTATTATTATAAATACATATTTATATGGAGTAAAATCTTTATGATGAAATTAAGAATTGGTTATGTAGGTATTTAAATTAAGTTTTTGTTTTTAGTTTTTTATAATATAATTAAGTAGTCGTTTATATACTTGGAAATTAAATTTTAATAACTTAACTATGCATGTATGTATTTATAATGATTAATATTAATACATTACTTTTGCGTTGTTGTTTTTTTTTTGTTTTTTGTTTATGAGAGAGAGAATAGAATAATTTGATTTGATTTTTAAATTTTTTTGTTTATAATTTTTTGGGATATCTTTCATCAATTGGTGAGGAAATAGTATTTTTATTTGATTGTATCTTGAAATAAAATTGATGATGTCTTCCCAGATGTTTTGACATCTCTTTTACAATGTTGAAGAAATGGAGCTGATCATTAATTTTACCTCGATTGACTTTTTAACACCAACCCCCCCCCCCTGATATGTCCATTCACTAAAGAAGTTTTTCTTTTTGGGTGTGTCAACAGATTTAAACGCCGAGTACCTGGATGTGCCGTTTGGCAGAGGAGGACCGGGCACACCTGGAGGGCTCTCCGGCGCCAACGGACAACAACGCACCAAGAGGATGCGAACTTCCTTTAAACACCATCAGCTGAGAACGATGAAGTCCTATTTTGCCATCAACCATAATCCGGACGCCAAAGATCTTAAACAGCTTTCTCAGAAGACTGGCCTTCCCAAACGAGTACTTCAAGTAAGCATCTTTTTTTTGTTTTTTTTATTTAATCATTTATCGAAAGGAATAAATCAAATAATTTGATATATTCAATTTATCCAAATGATCCTGATTGATACATCAAATTTTCTTAAAATTAGCTGGAGTGTCTCCACTCGACTATCTCGCAAATTTGAATTGGATTAAATAACATATATTAATTATATTTAAATTAAATTTAATTAATAATAAATTATAAATTAAAATTAATAATAAATTATAAATTAAAATTAATAAATAATATTTATTAAACCAGCGCATGTTTGGCTCTTTGTTGATAGAACCACGTCACGTGTTGGCGCGTGAGATTTGCAGTGTTAAAAAATTAATTCTGGTACTTTCAGTGATTTAATCAAGCTCAAATTCTATATATAGCAGTTTTATACAATTTCGAATCATGTGAAAAATTATCAAACCTATATCTTTATTTTTACGGTCACTTTAGAGGAAAAAAAATCAAAACGTTGTAGGAAATGGCCCTCTTCTACATTTCTCAAAAGTTGATAGAAAACTACAAATGTTGAATAATGCTGATGTACCAAATTTCATGATTCTAGCTTAAACCGTTTTTGCGTAATCTTGTCTACACACATACACACACAGACATTTTTCTCAACCTTAGTGAAAATGATACAGGAACCTTCAAAACGTATAAAAACATCGAAAATTTTTGTGATCGCAATACTATCATCTCTGGCGAGATAGTAAAAATTATTGAAAAACATTAAATATAAAACTTTTAGCGAACCTATTCTATTATTTAATAAATTTTACATAATCTGCAAAAATTCTAATCTTTCCTTTCCCTTCTCATTTCTATGGTAAATGATTAGATAACCAATTACATTCTTTTTTTTGCGATTATTTAATTATTATTATTTAATACCAGTATTTGACAAATATTTGAAATTCATGATTTTGAATTATTTAAATATACTTATAGTAATATTAATTTTGAGGGAAATAAAATAAAAAACTTGAAGCATGTTTTGTAATTTTTTTTTTTCTTCTAATCTTGCATTTTATTTTACTTTAATTTCTTTATGAGTTAAATTAATTGAATTTTTTTTTTATTATAATTTGGGATTCTCTCTGGAATTATAATTGGTCTAAATTCTCTAAAATTGATGACTCGTCATATTTTTTTTAAATCCCTTTTTAACCAACGAAAACAAAAAGATCTCTTGGCTACTTGAGGCTACTTTATACTTAAATTGACCATATTTTCCTTTTTAATACTTCTTCGAAAATATTTATTAATGAAACGTGTAAAAAACAAAAAAAAAATTCAAATTACATGGCCAAATTGCTAATTTTTATTTAGCATCATTATTTTTTATTCGTAGAAGGTTAATACTTATAACTTAGGGCTGTAACAATTGAAATTACCTGAGCTTTTCCTCTCAAGTAATTTCACTTTTAACATTTGTAACATTTTAACACAGGCGGCAAATTTTTGTGAAGAAGGTATTCAAAAACTTATGCCACGCTATGACACGTGCCTGCAAAATTTCGGCAGTTATGTGGAACGTAATTTAAGAGTTGTACAATTTTGTGCAATACATAACTTTTCTGTATCTGTACACAATTGAATTATATTACCAAACGAAACTTACTTGCTGGATGTACCTCGTATAATTATTAATATAATTATAGATGGAACATTAGTATTTATTATATATATATATATATATATTGAGAGATAAATAGATAGATAGAGAGAGAGAGAAAGAGAGAAAGTGAAAGATGAGAATCTATTAGTCTTGAAGAGAAAAACCAGAGAGTAGGATATCTCTTTAGACACTTGACTGGGATGATGGGCCCTCAGGGACCTTAGGGTCACGCCCCTTCATATCTTGATAAGCTCTTCTGGATGCTAGTAAATCTCAGAAAGAGCCAAGGGGTGTCCTTCGATTCTTAAGGGCAGATAGCGCGACTGCAGTATATGATATTTTATCTTCCCTCTCACGCCTTCGTTGATATATGAGGCAATATTAGAGGCATTTTAACTCGCTTAGTAATATATTTAATTTCTACTTTTTCAAAAATTCCCACTTTTCATCTTTCTTATTTGTTTGTTTTTCTTCTTCTTCTTCTTCATCAAATTATCTTCCATCATTTTTAAAGAAAAAACCAAATTTATTTTCATCATAAAATATTACTTCTTCATTATTTTAGGAAAATTTTAAATTAAAAAAAACAAAAAAAAAACATAGTAATAATAATAATTTTTTTCCAAATGCCACTTATTATATTTGGGAAGCATTACTATCAACAAACTTTTATTCATATTTATCACAAAATTGCATAAATAATTCCAATTTATATGATGAATAATAATTAATATAATTTATATAATTTATAATATAAATTATAATTATAATGATACGATCGAAGTGGCGCTGAAAACATCGCTTATTTATAATTATGCGCTGAAAATATGGGAAATTTTCAACTTGGACCGCCGATTTGACCGATGTTCCCAACCGAATTTTAAAAAACCAAGACCACTTCACACTTACACTTTTTTAAGCTCTACTCAAATCCAAAATCAAAATTTAACAAAATCGAAAATTTTTGGCGACAGACACACAGACATAGATTTTATAAACAAACTAAAAGTTCGTTAAAAATGTTTTTTTTTTATCTATAATAAACAGCTGTCAGAAATAATTTAGTTAAGTTAGTTAATGAAAATGAAATAATTATTAATCAAAAAGAAAGTATTTTATTCTATTATGATATACCTACTATTATACTGTGATATCGTTCGATCAATCAACAATTTATTGATGATAGTGAATTATTATATATAAAAAATAACCATTTTTAAACTTTTCATAGAGTTTTGAATACCATATGAAAGTTATATATCCGCATTCCAATTGAAAGCAATTTAAAAAAAATACTTTCAAAAATTTTGTATATTAGAAATCAAAAAAAAAAAGCTCTTAATTGAAACTAGTATTTAAAATCCTAAATTCCTTTTGGTTTATCAATAATTTTCTTTTAATTTCAATAGAAATATATTACAGACTGATTAAATAAATGTAAGCAAATAAACTAAAGAATTTTAAATTTTTAAATTAAGTTTCTTTTTTCTTTAATTAAGAAATCTTGATATATATAAAAATTAAAATTCCTTCAAAATATTAGTCCTAACAGACTGAATAAGACTATATGCGGTCCCTTTATCATTTTTTTTTTTCTGTAAATTGAAGTTTTTTTTTTTTTTTAGATCAGTTTCAGGAGTTTAATCTTTTTTACTCGGGTCACCTTTGTGTGACCTCAATATTTAATTAAATCTCTCAACAACACCTCTTTTTAATATCGATGAAATCTTTATGGATTTCTTATCTTTTCTCCAGATGATAATTTTGTATTTTTATTTCGTCAGTTTGAAAAAAAAAAATAGAAAGAAATCTCTATCTTCTAGAGGCATAGTTATTTCTATTTGGGCTAATTGCCGACTAGAGGAGATACATATACATAGCTAACTTCAGAATTGACGAATTGCTATCTCTCTCTCTCTCTCTGACTTTGTTCATCTCCCCCCCCCCGCCCATCTCCCTCTTTCAAAAGAATTGTCACCCATTTTTTATCTCACCAATTTTTTTTTTCGCGCCTTGTAGCTTCCCAACATCTTTTCTGACACTTGACGTGTGTTTTTTTTAAATTTATTTGTCTATTCGGCAACAACAACCACTAATCCCCCATGTTATGACTTGAACCTTTCAAACACACTTATTTATTACAAGAAAATGTTTCCAATAGTAAATGACATGCTGAATGAAAAACTACTCACAATTAAATAAGAAATTAATATTCATTTCAATTCGGTTTGTTTATTTAAATATTAGAAATTTATAAATTAAAAAAGAATAATTATACAATATACAAAAATTATTTAGATTATTTTACTAAATAATTGTTTTTAGCATTTTCTATAAATTTTTAATTTTCGTTTTAATTTTTACATTTTATAGAGGTGTATTGATAGAATATTTTGAAATTTCAGGAAAAAATTTCTCTTTTCTAATATTTTATTAGAATAATAATTATGGTTATAAAATAATAAATAAATATATATATATACAAAACTATAATTTTGAAAGTATTTTTAATTTTGTTGTAATTGAAAATAAAATTTAAAATAATTATCTTATCTTATTATACTAGCAAAAATTGTATATATATTTGTATGTATATACCTTTGTATATTTTTGAGATATTAAAACGCTCTAAGAATTTTTTTGAAATTTACACCATAGATAATATTTATAAAGATAAATTGATCTGTATTGGTCTCAGCCTCAAGAAAAATCAACGTTATTAGTATTTTGTTAATTTAAAATAGTAAATCCAAATGACGTCATCAATAACGTCATCCATATTTTCATCTTGCCATTTTTTTTAATTGATATTGTAGTAATATTTTTTTATATTTAAAATATTTTAAAATTTTCTATTTATTTTCGAAAATTAAAATTAAAAATTAAAATTAAAAATATTTAAAAACAATTTCTTTCTTGAATTAATATTCGTTTAAAATGATAATTAAAGAATATCTTATTCAAAATAATTTATTGAATAAATATGATCTAATAATATTAAATAGAAATGGAAAAGCATAAATAAATATTTTGTTAATTCCTGTTTCTTTAAAATATTTCTAATTTTTTCATTTATTTTTTTAATTGTTAGTTAATATTTATTTTATTAATTAGTTATTCTACTTTTTAATTATTTTTTCCTCTAAAATATTCTAAATTTTTTAATCTGTTTTGTCGTTTAAATTTTTGTTAATTTTTATAAATTTTTATTAGTTAATTTTATTATTTATTCTTATTGAGGAGCCCAAGTTCTTTTAATCATTCATTTAATCAGATTGAAGCAATCATGTAACATTTAATAATTATAATAAATAATTAAAAGAATTTTGTATATCAATATTTTTTAAAGGGTCGAGCGATAGCTCGGGGTTCCAGGTACTAAATAATTTAATACATCAGGCTCTCTAAAATATTTTATATACTTATTTAAGTATTTGTTTATTTTTTTTTTTTATATTACTTAAAATAAATATTTTTTTTTAAATTTAGCTTTAAATAATGTTATAAAATAAAATGAATTATGTGTATAGATATTTCCAAATTTATTTTCGGTTAAATTTAAAAATTTCACTATAATTTTTTTTTATATAAAATTCTATTTGCCTTAAAGAAAAAAAAAAAAAAGAAATGTTTAATTCATTAAACAAGTGTAAAAATAATCTATTATAATCATAATCATCTGTTTCATTTCTAAACCAATTCATTCTAGTCACTTTCCAGTCTAAATTAAAAAAAAAAAAAAAAAAATTGGTTTATTAATTGATGTTTATTTATTCCCTTGCTATGTTTCATTTAATATACATATATATTAGCTATATTTATCGAGATATAGATAGGATTTATTTCCGTACGATTTTCCTGTCAGGGGGTGTAGGTATATATATTAAATTCCGCCTCTGCGATTCTCTTGGTCGGGTTCCCGGTTCGGCCTCGTTAGGCGCCGGGCGTCGTAGCTGCTTTGATTAGACGCTACAGGGTGTTCATCTAAACATGTCCCTTCACTCATTCATTTTTCAAATCATTAGAATAAAGATAAGCATTTTTAAAAATCAGAGCATTATATATATATATATATATATATATATATATCATTACATAATTGCAATTATTATATAATATTTTCCGTTTATTCTCTATTACCTTTCTTTATTACACATTATAATATAATATAATATATATTTATATGACCAAGAGTAAAATTAGTGAGAACGAAACCTGTTTTTGTGCCTTGATAATTTTTATTGCATTCAAACGGCAAACAAATTATTATAGAAATTACCTCTTTTTGCAGGAAGTGAGAATATGAAAATATATTTTTTTTCTTTTTTATTTATCTTTTTACCTAATATTTATATATATTGAAAAGACAGTTCTATCAGATACTCCTCCTAAACGACTTATGCGATTTGGGCCATTCCCATGCCATTGGATAGCCCTCGGACTAATCTATTAATAGCGTGAAATGCATTGGAAAACAAGAAATTATTTTAGAGAAAAGTGAAAAAATAATTGCTTTCTTACTTTTTATTATTTGTGACGTTATTTGTGACGCCCCATCCAGTGCCTCTTATGTCTTATAATATTTTTCAATCTTTTGCGTTTCAATTTCTTTGCGTGTGAGGGCTCTCACACTGGTTCGCTTATATATATTATATAATTAATTTACTGATTAAATTAAAATATATTATAAATAAGAACACAAAAAGAAAGGAATGTTTTATGTAATATACGGATTGAAACAAAATGGATGAAAACCTTTTACTACGTTCAACCAAATAATATGTACCACTCGGGGGTACAGGGGGCGGAGCAGCTAGTATAAATTATTTTTAAGTTTATTTTTTGAAATCTTTTTTTTTTTTTTTTAATGATTAATTACTTGTAGAATGTATGTTTTTGGATAACCCTGTACAAACTCAGTAGAATTATGGGTTCATCCAAACAGATGCTCACTTTAACTGGAAACGAATCCCACATTTTGTTTTCGATCCATCTATATTCGAGCATCTCCAAGGGAAACACACAGACAAAAAAAAAATAAGGCTGTAATTTATGCCACAATATTTTTGAAAAGATATTTATTCTACTGCCACCAGAGGAATATTAATTAGCCTTACAACATAATAATTTTATTTCTATTTGATTAGTCTTAAGATCAAAACGTGTCATATATATATATATATAGAAAGAGAGAGAGAGAGGGAGAGAGAGATACGAATTGAGATGTGAGTGTGAACAGGTGCTAAAGTAAGATTTTATTCGAAAGGATGAAAGCTACTCCCTAAGGGCTTCCTTTCCATTTTATCGTACATTCTAACATAATAAATATCACTTTTTTCAAAGAAAATACTTTATACTCAACTCGAAAACATTACCTTTTATTATTTTTTACTTTTATTCTTTATTTTTTATTTTTTATTTACATATGTAATAATAATTTATAGATATAAATATAGTTTATTTATAATTAAAAAAATAAAAAAAAACTTAATATTTAGTATTACTTTTTTACGCTATTAGGATGAAATTTTTATTAATTATATATATAACTATTATATATATATTTATAATAAAATATATCTATCTAAATAACATTTAAAATATTTATTAAATTTACATAATATAGGTAAATTATTAATAAAAGTATGAATATTTTATTTTAATAATAATAATAATAATTATTATTATTATATATTATTTATTTAAAAAGACAATCATGCATCATTCACTATAATCTATTCAAAAAAAAAAAAAAAAAAAAAAACAAATATTAAATCCTAAATACTATCACTATTGGTGTCTCAATATTAAAAACTATAGAAAACAAAATATTAGATCGTTAATCATATTAAAATTAATAATAATTTAAAACTATTTAAATATTTAATATAAATTTTTGAAAGCATGCCCCAAAGGTAGTATATGTATAAGCCAGTATGTCTAAGTCACGTGTTCCGCGGTTCAATAGTGTTCATAGTTCATAGTTCAATAGTGTATCATAAATATATATATATAATATATTAATTAATATATAATGTTTGTTTTCTCTTCATTAAATAATAAAATATAGTTCTGTCAAAAAATTTTGAGCTAACAAGTGTTCCGTTGTTACGAAATGGTTAAGAACCCCTGGTCTAGGTCTAGGCTATTTAACTTTAGCATGAGGATTGAAACATCATCACTAAAAGCCCCAAAATTTCAATATAAATCTATAATAAATGCTAAATCGTTATACCTAGATTTTGTAAAACCAATTTGTAAAATAAAAAATATGCATTTTTCAAAATGGCGAGATAGTAAAAACAAACAAAAAAAGAAACCGAAGCGAAACGAGTTTCTCTCTTTTTGAAATGTTATTTTAGTGAGAGTCTATTTTCCACCCTTATTGATGTTATTATTGTAGTGGTTGGTGCCACTGCACAACTACACACACCAACCAAACGAGGTGATTTATCTTGGCAACATCAATTCTCACCCGATCATTTATCCACACCTTGAAACTTGGCTCACTCTCTCTCTCTCTCTCTCTCTGTCTCTCCCTCCTTCCACAGCTTCTTTACTATATATATATATATAAACATAGCAATAGAAATGGGTTTGTGTCAAATGAACAACTACCGAAGACTTTTTTTTTTCTTTTCTGATTCACATCGTTAAGAAAAGGGGCCATGTTGAAAATTCCAGACTAATTATTATGAGCCAGCAGCGGAACATTCACCCTCTTAAAGGTTCTTCAGCGTCGCGATTTGTTCTTGTCGGCTGTCCATTAATCGGTCGCCACCAAATCATTTTATCTGATAGTTGAAATCAGGTTCCAATTCACTTTTTATTTTTGGTAGTCTCCGTCATGTTAATGGAAGAAACAAACTCCCCACTCCACATTCCATCTGATATCAATGAGTCTCATTACCAATTATCAAAAAAAAAAAATATTAAAACAAATTCCATTTTATAGGTGAATACTACTTAAATATTTCCATTTTCATTTCATTATTATTATTATTATTATTATTGGCAAATTGTTTTCAACTTAAAGTTCACTGCCCTAAATGACAATCACAATACTCCCCAAAGAGGAACAAGGAAATGATTTATCATTCTTGTTATTTTTTTTTTTTTTTCTTATCATAATATTATACCTATATTTATTATTTTTATTATTATACATATTAGTAATAATAGGAATGTATTAAATTTTATTTTCATAGCATATGATATTTAAATATAATTTTCCAAATAAATATTAGAAAATAAAAAGAATCTTTTTTTAAAAAGAATAAATGATTCCATGAGATTGAACTTTAAAAAAATCACCACATTTTAAAATTTTAAAATAAAATATATTATTTTATTATAAAATTTTAATCAAAAGTGAACATTAATATTTATTTTTGGCATATTAATAAAAATGAGTGTGTGTATAATTTAAAGAAGAAATTATATAAATTAAAAAAAAAAAAAAAATAAGTTTTTAATTTCTTAATGATTATTTTTTTATTAAAAAAATAAAATGTCATCCGAGAAGAAATCATATAATCAAAACATGATGACATTCTTTCTTACACCTACCAAATAAAAGTTTAGTGAAAAAAATGAAAAAATTCACAAAATAAAAATATTTCTATTTGAAATTAATTTGTATTACTTGTTTGAATTTCTTTTTTTTCTTTTTTTGTTCTCAACGTGTAAGAGAAAGGATGGATTACTCTCCGATTATCTTTTTTCACCACCAGAATGAATGAATAGTCACGAAATCCTAATTCAAGTTTTATCTCAACAAAATCCGAAATGTTTTAAAATTTTATTAAAAAAAATAACATAAAATAAAATAAAATAAAACTTGCAAATATTTTGCATACAATTCTTATCTTATTTTTTTTAAATAAGATTCGTTTAAATACTAAAAATTATTATATATTATGTATTTTAAAAAACATTTTACATAAATATATCTATAGTTTTTACTATCTCGCTAGATGTCGAGATTTTTATGTTTTTATACGTTTTGAAGGTTCCTGAAACATTTTCACTAAGGTTTTCAAAAACGATTTGAGCTAGATTCATGAAATTTGGTATACGGCCATTATTCAAAATTCGTAGTTTTTTTTTTATCAACTTTTGAGAAATGTAGCTCAACCGGAAGTGGGTCATTACATACTACTTTTTGATATTTTTTTTTCCTCTAAAGTGCCCGTAAAAATAAAGATATAGGTTTGATAGTTTTTCACATGATTAAAATTTGTATAAAACTACTATATATAGAATTTCAGCTTAATTGAATCGCTGAAAGTACCGGAATTACTTTTCTAACACTGCAAATCTCACGCGCTAACACGTGACGTGGTGTCCTCAACAATACAACCAAACATGCGCTGGTTTAAATAAATATTATTTATTAATTTTAATTTATAATTGATAATTAATTAAATTTATTTTAAATATAATTAATATATTTTGTTATTTAATCCAATTCAAATTTGTGAGATAGTCGAGTGGAAACACTTCAACTTATTTTTTTTTTTTTATAATTATTTTAATATGTATTAGATATTATATTATTTATTTAAATAAATAAAATGTAGGTTATATATTTAAGAATTGATATCAAAACCGGCACTGGTTGAAACGCCCGAGAGAAAGAGAGAAGTGGAAGGGGCGGCGTTGAGGGATGTTATCAGTAGAGTAGGCGCACTTCCGTCCGGTAGATAGCATTTATCAGAGTCCAACATGAGCGTCCCTCTTACAGTGGCTACCTTAATTGGTTCTCGGACCACATCAAATAAATTCCAGATCATTTGGTTTTTACCTAAAATTAATTAAAATTATAAGACAAGTTTCTTCTTTTAATATCCTCCATCTAAATCATATCTATAGAATGGATATAAATATAAATCAAAAGATCTTATGAAAAAGCCGCTTTATTAAATAATTTGTTGTTTTTGCATTTTAATAAGTGGATTTTTTTACAAAAAAACAAAAAAAAAAAATTATAAATTAATTATTTACTTAATAAATTAAATAAATATTAATAATAATGTGATAATTTATCAACCATAAATATTTAAAAGAAATATATAAATTTTCATATGATAGAGAAGTATAACGTGGTGGTCCATTGATTTTTAATTTTATTTATTAATTATTTAATCGTTTATATTAGATATTCAAATAAAGTTTTCACAATATTACTTTTTACCGACCGACGATAGTAAGGGAGGTATTGTTTTTAAATGTTCTTTTAATAATTAAATTCAAGTAAAAAAATTTCTATACAAATAAATATGATTTTTACTAAAAGTTTCAATATTTCCTATAAATAATTAATTTTTGAAATTTTATAGGTATTTAGTCAATAGTTATATAAATAAATAAATAACTGAATAAATGTATATATATATATATATATATATGTTGGTTTAGATTTCCGTGAACGTTATTATTATTATTATTATCAGATTTATCACGCATTTTTGTGAGATTGTTTTCTCGATGTTTCGGCACCCATTTTGGGGCCATTTTCAAAAGATTATTTAGGTGGGAATATTTTTGGGATTCTGGGTTTTAGTCTGTGTGACCAAGGGTTAAAATCGGGATTTTGGGTTGATAGGTTGGGTGGTTTTGTACTCACTGAGTTGCTGTAGAGCTCCGAAGAATCTTGGGTAATCCTGAGACTGGCTCACGTCCGCACTGGACAACAGCCCGAGGCCGACTGACTAAAATATATATATATATATATATTATAATTTGTAAAAGATTTAAATCGACATTCAATTTTGAAAAATATTATGAATTAGGATATCACAAATATCATGAAAATATTATTCTTTATATTTATGTTATAATGGCATTTTTTTTTTTTGTTTTTTGTTATTTTGTTAAAAAATTCATTATTCATTGGTGTCATAAAATAAATTAGAAACCAAGGTATATAAATTTTAGTGATGTAAATTGCAGCTGTAAAGAAAATCGAGATGAAAGTAAAGTGAAGAGAAAAAAGTAGACTGAAGTCAATAGATAAGGCACAGTGCGTAGAAGATGGGTGGAAGAAGGATAGAAGGGGTGAGGTTAATCATCGGGTAAAAGGTTTTTCATTAAGAAACGTAGCCGGCTGATAAGCATGCATTAGTGAAAGAAATGGAGCAACTTGGGGATTTTTTTTTTTCCATTCTATTTTCTGTTTATCTTTGTGAGACATGAGAGAAGCGAGTTACTCTTTGATAAATAAAAACAATGTTGATCGACAAAATGTAAAGGTCATTGCACTGAGGGGAGTTTAAGGAGAAATACTTTTTAAAAAAGTCAAAAGATCTAATCAATTATCTGGATCACGGTTTAGTAATGATTGATTTCGACAGCTCAATTTCAGCTGAATAGTAATAAGCCAATGGTAAGCTGGGACGAACGAAAGAAATGAGTAGGGAGAGGGGTGGAGAGGGGAGGGGGGGAAGGAAAAGAAGGAGAATAAGTTTTCTTTTTGAAATATAATATATTATAATAAAATCAGAATAGAACTAATATTATTTAAAAGTATAATAAAATAAAATGAAAAAATCATTGGAAAGAAATCAAAATTATACGAGTATTTTACAAATAAAATATATACAGGGTAGTTTCTACGATTCCTCTATTCAAAAAATAATTGTAACATTATTTTTATATGTAATTAAAATATAATAGGTTGGTGAAAATTTTTATTATTCTGAGAAGTTATATCCGCCCAGAAGGCGTCATTGGGTGTGTGGGTAGTGAACCTGCCTCACATTCACATGGTCCCGGGTTGATATAAATGTGAATTGCATTTAATTATCCATCTTTAAATCTGATTTAAGAACTATGAAAATTATATGTATATATATATATATATATATATAAATTTATATTTGAATAAAGATTTTTATTAAGAATTTTATTCTTAACGCGATAAAAAAATTGAAGCATAATCAACATAAAATGGGGAATTTTAATAAAAAAAGAAAGAAAATGGATGAATAAAGAATGAGGAGAAGCAGAAAATGCAGCATTGCTTTAATCCACTTAAAAAGGCTTTGGGGAAGCCAGTGGAAGAGAGATAAAGCCCTTGGGTTGTTTTTCTGGGCGAATTCCTCCGGACTGACTTCCTGGTTGCCTAACATAAAGACTCTCAAAGAATTCGCTGGCGCTAATCAGAAAAAAAAAAAAAAAAAAAAAAAATGGAGAAAAGACAAACAGCCTACCAAACCAAGTGTGATAATTTAATTGCTAGGAAAAACGAGATGGTGTCGGCTGATTTTTTTTTTTTTTTTATATCTCAGGGATAATGAATAATATACCTTAAGCATACAGCATCATCATCTTGAAAAAGAAAATTATAAAAAAAATTTTAGTGAATAAGATAAAATATAAATGGTCAGGGTGGAGTAAAAAAATCCTCTTTTATTTGAAAAATTCTTCGTCAAGGGATGATTCACGTGAAAAAACCTTTTATTTAAAATAATAATAATAATGGCGGAAAAAATGATTTTATCATAGTAAGCTTTTCTTTCTCCTGTCCTTTGAGAATTTTTTTAAAGTCCAGACAAAAAGAAATGAAAAAGTAAAATAAAATAAATTATCAAACTTTGCCAACTCATTTATTCTTATCATATAAAAATTAATATTAATTTTATTTAAGAAAGAAAGAAATAATCAATTACGGCTTCACACACATAAAACTGATATATTATAATTTTGTACTTCAAAGAATGCTCTCTCAAATACAACAGTGATTCTCAACCACTGTACCGCGAGATTTTCAAAATATGCCGTCAAATTTTACAAAAGTAAAGTTCAAATGAAGAAAAAGTACTCATTTATTTTATATGTATTTAAAAAAAAAAACATTTCCAACTTTTTTTTCAATTTTATCAATATGGTTCTAAAAAAAGGTAAAATGTTTTTGCGATCAGGGTCTTAAACATTTTCGATATGGTGAATAAGTAAATAACTTTTACACTTATCTTTTTCTTTGTGTACCGCCAAATTTTTTAATTTTTAAACAGTTAAAAGTGTGCCGCGGTAAAAAATAAAAAAGTTTGAGAATCACTGCCATACAACTATGCAAATTTAACCAATTATTATTTATTTTTTAAATGAACTTTTAACCGTTTTATTAAAATTAAGGAAAATATATTTGGCATTAATCAATCTTTCTTAAATAATGTGAAATTCATGAAAATAAAAAAAAATCAATTTTTTATCTATATAGAAATATTTATATTTACGTCTTTCATTCAGTCCGCCGGCTCCATAATTTGTCTATTTATTTTATGTGTCGGCATGAGCCACCGGTGGTACATGCCGGCGGGAACGTTTTAATTCCTCAATTAAGATTACTTATTGATTGATTTATGATAATTTATGATGATTTTCCTATTTTTATAAAATTGATTTTTTTTGTTTTTTTGTCCGCAGGTGTGGTTCCAAAATGCGCGAGCCAAATGGCGACGAATGATCCTGAAGCAGGAAGGCAAAGCAGGCGTGGATAAGCAGGGTTTACTTTCAGCTGCTGGTGCTGAGGGGTCGACCGCTGGGCTCAGTGATCTCGACGCATACACCCCTTCATCCCAACACGGCGTCGGCGATTTTGGTGGTGGCCACTCCCCCAGTGACTTTATGCTCTCTGGCGGAAGCCCCTCATCCCTCGACTGCTCCTAAACAAAGCATATATCTAGTTGGACATGCTTGCCTTCCAGCCAGTTTCCATTCCAACCTGTTGTGTATATATAAATAGCAACTTGTAAATAAAGGATTTATTAATTTAAGTTAGTACTGAGTGAGATGGTTTCCATTGTACTTCTAGGGACTAATTATTATTGTATCATATTCAGTAGGTGTCTACCTCTCAACTAAGACCATTGTTATATATATATATTTATATTAAGGCCTAATTACTTAAAAATTGCCCTACCTAACTAGAACAATAAAATTAATTATTTTATAACTTTGTTTATCATTGTTTTTTTTTTTTTTGTACCTACATCCACTGTTTCTGATCCACCGGATGTGAGTCATGTCATGCCTGATTGAGAATGATCTGGTCAAGAACTCCACATATACATCCGCTCCTGTCAACCTTTTACCTTTTTTTTCGTTTTTTGCAGAAATCGCTACAGATTATTCAATGGAATTTAAAAAAAATATTATCCGGTCCATTTCCATATTTAGCTTTTTAAATCCAATTTAGAAATTATCATTTCTTAAAGTAAACATTCAGAAGGTGATTAGAAACTTTATAATTATTATTTTTTTATTTATTATTCAACTCCATCTTTCAAGATAAACGTGTAAGTATAATCAAGAATGAATAAATGAATATTAAAAGAATTTTCGAAATTATTTTAATGAAAATTTTTTGATGAAATGAATAGCCAATCAACTTCTTCAATTCCGAGTCACGTGTTCAAAAATAACTAATAAGAGAACAATTGAAAAGATCCCTCCGTTTGGTAAGATCCCTCTTGCTTGTTGCTAGGGAACAAACTGTTTTTGTCATTTAATAAATAGTAAGCCTTTGCATTTTAAAAGGTCATTTTCACGATATGGTGACGAAAATAATGATTCTATTAATGAAATTATTAAAAAAAAAGTGCACCAAAAAATACTTTATCAAATAAGAAATACATTTAGAAATTATTTATGAACTTTTGCAACACCAGAAATTAGATAAACTCATAGGTAATTTATTAGTTATTTTTTAGTTTATTTACAAATTTAAAATCGCAAAAAATTTTCTCAACGAATGTCCCTCGAGCATTGATAAATACTTATAATTTTATAACAATTACCTCAAGCATGTTTCTTACAGGAAACAGCCCTCTGCCTTTGGCGTCGGGCGGTTTCCAAGCAACATGCTTTCGGATTGTTATAAAATTATTTCGAATTATCAATGCCATTGGGACATTACAGCTGATAATTATATTATTAGTTAAACAGATGTATGAATATTTTTAAAAAACATTAAATATCATTTAGATTAATTTTTAATAGTACATCTATAAATTATTAAAAAAAAAAAATAAACAGATCTGTATTTATATTTTCAATTAGTATGTTTAAATTTTCATTTTTAAAATAATCAAATTAAAACAAATACATACAAAATGTAGAAAAAATTAAATATTATTTAGGTTCTGTAATCACGAAGGATAATAATATTCGAGAAGAATTTAGAAGATTTAGAGGTTGCAATCGGGTAACGCCTGTTATCATGCAGTAAGGTGCTTATCTCGTCAAAATCATTATCAAAGGGGATCCAAATTAAAATATATTAAACAATTATTTTTCCGGTTGTATCATGGTATTTGATCCTGGGAGATGAGAGTAGATTTAGAATATTTGAGAATAGGATTCTTCGCTGCATTTTAGGGCCAAAAATAGATGAGGTCAACGAGGAATGGCGGCGACATAACGAGGAATTGCATGACCTCTATGCATTCATCTCCAGACATAGTTAAACTTATAAAATCGAGAAGGTTGCGATGGGCAGGTCACGTGGAAAGAATGGTAAAAAATACATTGGTGGGGGGGGACTGATTGGAAGACCAAAGACGGAAATTTATATTTTTCATTTAAACTGGAAGTAGACTTAATGACTTTTGTTGTGAGGAACAAGGAGAGCTTTATAACGAGTGCTATCTTTCTACTAAATTTTCAAATATAAATATAACCGAGGATTTTGCTAATTAAAACTTATAGACGAGTGTCCCTTTGGTTGACTTTGGGTATATAATATCTAACGTACACACACACACAGATCTATTTTTTCGGCATGGTTGGTTATTAAAATACAAATTAATGTAAATATGTTATTTTATAAATTATTACATTTATATTTAAAAATATTAAAAAAATGACAGTTTATAAAAAATAAATTATTTAATTTTAAATATTATTATATATATTTAATTTACAATGAAATTTTAATAAAATAATTATTTTATTTAAAATAAATTATTATTAAAATCAAAGCAATTTTCAAAATATTAACATTAATTGTTCTGAGCCAATTTGGATCAAAATCTTTTTTAAGATGAAGAGAGCCAATTCCGGTAATATATACTATCATTAATCCCCATTTCTACCTTTTTATTAGGAAATTTTACATTTTACTTAAAAATTCAATAATTTTTGAAATTTATTTTAAATATATAGAAAAATAATTTAAATATTTAATAATAATTCTAATTAATTTAACGATTTATCGATAGTAATTTTCTAAATATAAAAAGAAAAATCAATTATTTAAAGTTTGGTCTTTATATATAAATGTCAATTTTTTTTTTTTTTTTTTGTTGATAAATAATTACATGTATGAATGTGAAAGTATGAGAGTATTAAACATCAAAAAATGAAAAAAAAAGTAAAAATTCAATTAATAATATAGTTTTTATAAAATCATTTTTGTTAAATAATAATGATATTTTTACAAATCAAGTACAATTGTTAATGTATATGTATATACATTGGTAAAATTGTTTTTTGTGTTTATTTTTTTCTGTGAAAAAGAATAGGAAATAGCGATTAATTAGTTTTTGTTCTTGTAAATAATAATAATAATAATAATAATAATAATACAAAATGGTATAAAAAAAAATCAACAAGCTTCAACATAAACAAATGATAATTAATGTTGTAGTTGTAGTTGGAGATATTGTAACCTGTAATGGAAATGTTCCAGAGGCGAGTCTAAATACAATTAGGAATAATATATATAATATATTAAAATCATGTAATAATAGAACTCAGCCTGAGTTAACCTTCTATTGATTCAAAATGAGAGAATTATAATTGGAATATGATATTTTTTTTTTCGTGCGATATATTTATCTAATATAGCTTATATTATTATAAATTAAAAAGAGAATACTTTTAAAAAAATATTATTATTTGTTAAAAAAAACAATAAATAAAAAAAGTATAAAGATCTTATTTGAGTTTTATGAGTATTTAATTCCGAAATAAATATTTTGGTAGTATTAGCGCCGGATATAATGGCGGGTAAGCAGGGCGACGGCTCGAGCGCCAAATTATGAGGGACACCGATATAAAAAGAAAATATTTTTTACATTCATTGTTTTTTTTTAGATTGTATTAATTAAATTTGATGATTTTTCACGAGACAGAGAGAGCGATTTTTTTTAGAAATCAATAAATTGATTTTTCTTTAATAATACATAAAATAATTGGTATTGGTATTGTCAACAAATTGAATAATTTTAATATTTTTATAAGAAAAATCTGGTATAGTGAGAATTAATAATAACCCCTCCCCCCCCAAAAAAAAAAACACAAGAGAAGGTGTAAGTATGGGCTACCATTTTTATAACTCCAATTAATAATTACGTATTTAAAATTAACTTAAAGTGAAATTAATTCCTGCAACATAGACTGGGTGTCTGTATGTGTGTATGTATGTGTGTATGTATGTGTGTATGTATGTAGACAATATTACACAAAAACGGTTTGAGCTAGAATCATGAAATTTTTCTACACGGGCATTATTCAAAATCCGTAGTTTTCTATCAACTTTTGAAAAATGTAGCTCAATCGGAAGAGGGTCATTACTTACAACGTTTTGATTTTTTTTCCTCTAAAGTGATCGTAAAAATAAAGATATAGGTTTGATAATTTTTCACATGATTAAAAATTGTATAAAACTGCTATATATAGAATTTCAGCTTGATTGAATCGCTGAAAGTACCAGAATTAATTTTTTAACACTGCACATCTCACGCGCCAACATGTGACGTGGTGCCATCAACAAAGAGCCAAACATGGGCTGGTTTAATTTTAATTTAAAATTTATAATTAATTAAATTTATTTTAAATATAATATAAGAGAGTATGTTAATTAATCCAATTCAAATTTGCGAGATAGTCGAGTGGAGACACTCCAGCTAATTAATTATAAAACAAAAAATCTTATTTGATTTGAAATTATTGGGTTTATGCATAAATTCCTCAAATTACTAAAAATATTTTTCAGAATTTATTGTCTGATTTTCCGATAACACTTTTTTTTGGGATCTATACCAGGCTTTGCTGTAGTTAAGGGAACTTCATTTTTCTTAGTCAATCATCGTTAATGTTTAATAATATTATAATCGATCCATTTTTCATCTCTCCTGATCATACGCCTTAAAAGTGGATTATCGTTTCAGCAGAACAGAACAGAAATTCTTTCAAATAAATTTTTTATAAGGCACCCATCAGCCTCAGAACTGTTGACTGATTCAATTTTAGGATATTAGAAATTTCGCGACTTGTTTTATGATCATCAGTATTAAATGATGCAAATATTGTCAACTAGCCTAAATGTACACGCCAGTTTCTAGCCTAAATTTACACCATCAAGTCAATTTGAAACTATCACCTGGTTTCAAAGAATATCTCCCAAAAAAGGACATTTTTTAAAAATCTGAACCTTAAATAATACATTAATGCATAGACAAGTAATATTATATGAGCATAACATAAAAAGAAAAAAATCAAATGTGTAAACATGTAAAAATTCTAGGCAAACATTGAACCAAATAATCAAACGATAACATTATTTATTAGACAAGACAGCTTCAAAATGAGCTAAAATTTTTAGAGCACTGCGGATATCACCTCGAATGCAATATCATATAAACATATGGGAAAAATCGGATACCATCTACTCCCTAATAAACAAAAACATAAATTTACTAATGAAAATAATTGAAAGCTAAGAATTTTTATGGCTTTATCATACAATTACCAATTTTGATGCAGACAAATGCATTTGAATCTCTAAAAAGTTAATTTTTATTTAGTTTGAAAAGATAATTTGTATGAAAAACTCTCGAACCGCCCCTGTGTCGTATAAATAAATATAAATACCCTGTTGATAAATATTTTATTAAATAATATTAAAAATTATATTTTATTTTATTTTATTTTATTATTTTTTTTTTTAATTAAAGATATTTATTTATTCAGTATATATTCTCTAAATGAAAATTAATTTAATATGAACAGTCATTAATTTTCTTATCAGATTCTTTGAATAAATTATAAATTTTCAAAGTACTTAAATGTATTAACATTTTATTTATTTATTTATTTATTTTGTTAACCAATTTTTTTTTTTTTATTTTAATTTTTATCTAAATAAAGATCAGTTAAACAAGTTAAATACCTATATTGATTATGATCGAAAATCAAATGATTGTCTGGAAAACAAGTTTAAATATTTATATTAAAATAATCTATTCGCATAAATAAAACTAACATCCTTTAATATAAAAATTAATAATAATAATAATATTAATTAATCAAACAGTAAATGAAAAATATTTTTTTTTATAGATTTCAATATAATAATAATAATAATAATAATAAATAAATAAATAAATAAAATAAAAAATAAGACATATAACAAAATTTAAATTAATAAAAAAATATCTCTTATATATGTATGTTATTAAATAAATATCATATATGAAAAAATAATAAAATAATTAATGACTATGTAATATTTATATAGAAATTGAAGATTTTAATAGAAAAATAAGCTGGAGTGTCTCCACTCGACCATCTCGCAATTTAAATTGGATTAAATAACATAATATATTATATTTAAATTAAATTTAATTAATTATAAATTATAAATTAAAATTAATTAAAATTAATAAATAATATTTATTAAACCAGCGCGTGTTTGGCTCTTTGATGATGGCACCACATCACGTGCTGGCCTGATAAACTATCGTGTTATTTTGATTTAACTACAAGTGCTTGAAATTTATACTATATATATTTGGTTTCTCTATTTTTTTAAAAAAATTTGTTATATTTTCTCTTATTTTTTATTTTATATTTTATTATTTTTACCAATTATTATATAATAAAATTTTATGTGGTGTGTCACCCTCAGTGGTACATGGAAGGTGAAAATTATAATATTATATTTTAATGTTTCTTTTTTTACCGACCGACGATAGTAAGGGAGGTATTGTTTTCACACCAAATTTCACATGTGGAGATTTTTACATATCTCCACGAATCATGCATTTTCTAAACAGAAAAAAGTATTTTTAGCATGATGTCTGTCCGTCCGTCTGTCCGTCTGTCCGTCTGTCCGTCCGTCTGTCCGTCCGTCTGTCCGTCTGTCCGTCCGTATAGATGTGTACAGCCTGAACGGCTCAACCGATTTTGATGAAATTTGGTATATTTACTTAATGCATCAGTGGGATGAATTGATCAACTTTTGGTGCAATTCCGGAAACCGGAAGTGGTAGTATTAGCGATCGACGATAGGAAGGAAAGGGTTATTTTCACACCAAAGGAGATTTTTTTATATATCACCACGAATCATGCACTTTGTATTGGTTTTATCCTCGAGAAAAATCATGTTTATTAGTTTTTTCTTGATTAAAAATTATATGACGTCATCCAGCCATTCATGACGTCACAGCCTGGTCTTGCATATATATTATAAATAAAATAAAATTAAAAATGTTTATATTTATTATTTATGTATCCATATCTGTTTTTTATTACATTAATAGATATATGAAAATTATTTGAAATTGTTAAGTAGCTGGAAATTAATTTATTTCAAATCGTCGGTCGGTTCGGACCTGGCCACAGGTCAACTTATTATTAATCGTTCTAATAGAATATGAATTACAAAATCATTTTATGTAAATTTATTAAAGTAAATTTTATATATTCATTTATTTAATATTGCATATATATCAATATTTAATATCTATCTATCTCGGTGGCTGTACGGAACTCGAAAGTTCTTGGCCGCAGCAACCACACTTCTTCAAGTATCCCTATCCTGAGGCACAACCTCTTCAACCCACCACGTCTTTGGTCGGACGTTTCCCAATCGGTCTTCCACTGGCAAGGCAACGGTAAGTGAATGCGCTCGAAGCACATCGGCAGGCAGGCAGTCAGGCCAGGAGGGAGGAAGGGAGGGAGGGTGGGTGGGAGGTGAGATGAGGTGGCGGAGGGGGGTTAATTCAAATATATATATAGGGGACTCTTACAGAGTCTCCTATAAGAGACAAGATTTAATTTTTTTTTTCTTTTTAATGAATCCATGCTAGATATTCTCCTTCATCCAAATAAACTTGATTTTTTGAAGGATCAAGGGAGGGGTGGGGGAAGAGAGTAAGAGAGAGTGGAATGTATGGAAAGGATTCAACGGGTAAAGGACATGATTCCCTTCCTATGCAAGAAAGGAATCATGAGCTCACGTGAGGGCAGGGACGCTACTCCCTGAAGTAGAAATCTTTTCTATTGGGATGATAGAGAAGAAACTACCCGTTACCCGTCAAAATCTTTCTAACAAGTCTTATTATATATTATTTCGATCATTTTGTTGATATTTATAAGATATAATAATTATTGTCTACTAAAACATTTATGTTTTAAGTAATTGTTTATTGTCTATTCTATTTTTCAATCCTTTTGTCTATTAATCTATTTATTTAATATCTTTTCAGGTTAAACTCTCTCTTTAGCTTTACCTCTTCTGATCACTCAATTATCTATTACTAATTTATATATTTTATCACATACGATTCTAGGATAGGTAGTATAAACCAACAAATATTTTTTCTATATTTTTTTTATTAATAAAATTCCTATTTTAAATTAAGAAAAAACTAACAAAGATGATTTTTTCTGTGGTTGATACCAATGCAGACCGATTTTACTTTATAATAAGTTGACCTGTGGCCAGGTCCGAACCGACCGACGGTTTGAAATAAATTAATTTCCAGCTACAGAAACAATTTCAAATAATTTTCATATATCTATTAATGTAATAAAAAACAGATATGGATATAACATAAATATTTTTATTTTTATTTTATTTATAATATATAGCTGAAGTAGCCGGCGTTGCCGGCGTTACCCGAGGCTGTGACGTCATGAAGGGCTTGGTGACGTCATATAATTTTAAATTAAGAAAAACATAATGAAGATGATTTTTCCCGAGGATAAAACCAATACATTCGTGGTGATATGTAAAAAAATCTCCTTATGTGAAATTTGGTGCGAAAATAACCCTTCCCTTCTTATCGTCGATCGCTAATACTACCACTTCCGGTTTCCGGATTTGCACCAAAAGTTGATCAATTCATCCCACTGATGCATTAAGTAAATATACCAAATTTCATCAAAATCCGTTAAGCCGTTCAGGCTGTACACATCTATACGGACGGACGGACAGACGGACAGACATCATGCTAAAAATACTTTTTTCTGTTTAGAAAATGCATGATTCGTGGAGATATGTAAAAATCTCCACATGTGAAATGTGGTGTGAAAACAATACCTCCCTTACTATCGTCGGTCGGTAAAAATTATCTATGGTGTCAATTTCAAATTAGCTGGAGTGTCTCCACTCGACTATCTCGCAAATTTGAATTGGATTAATTAACACATATATTAATTATATTTAAATTAAATTTAATTAATTATAAATTAAAATTAATAAATAATATTTATTAAACCAGCGCATGTTTGGCTCTTTGTTGATGACACCACGTCACGTGTTGGCGCGTGATTTGCAGTATACAAAAAATTAATTCTGGTACTTACAGCGATTCAATCAAATTCTGAAATTCTATATGTAACAGTTTTGTACAATTTTTAATCATGTGAAAAACTAACAAACATATATCTTTATTTTTACGGTCACTTTAGAGGAAAAAAAAAATCAAAACTTTGTAGGTAATGATCCTCTTCCGGTTGAGCTACATTTCTCAAAGTTAATAGAAAACTACAAATTTTGAATAATGCCCATGATCAAATTTCATGATTCTAGCTCAAAGTAAAAAAAAAATTAAGAGAATTTGAAATTATATTATAATTTATAAATTTAATTTTAAACAAATAATTAATCAATTTTAAACAAATAATAATAATAGTAAAAAAAACTAATAATTATAGAATAAACTATTTTTTATGAATTAATCTTGAATCGTTCTTATGAGTTTTCTAAAGAGAAATCATTATGATGTTAATTTAATTGAGCTATTAGTGAGAGGTGCTGTGTTTATCATGAATGTTTACACGAATAGATTTCAATTAACAAGTAATTAACACAATCTAGAGAAGGAGAAAAAGAAAGGCACTTCATCATCAATGAAATGGAAAAAAATCTATTTTATAGCGGATGCCTTATTCAGCTAATTAAGTAAATTTAAAAATTTCTGTTTCTCTCTCTCTCTCTCTCTCTCTCTCTCTCTTTATATATATATATATCATTCTTCTTGTTTTTTATTTTAATCAAGATTTTGTAGAAAAATTGTGTTTCCTCGTTCTTTGCTGAGAAAATTACAAAATCATCACTCGAATATACATATATAAGAAAGAATAATAACATTCGAAATTTATGTTCTATTGAAATGAACTTATGTTTATTTTAATTGGAATTTAATTAAAAAAAAAATAAATTAACATATTTTTTTAATTTAAATTTAATTCTATGTAAGTAGTTTATAAACTTAAAAATCATAATGATGAAATGTTTATTATTTTTAATAAAATATAATTTTAAATAAAATATTAATTCATTATATATTTTAACATTTATAAAGGGATAATTTTTGTTTACATTATTTACTTAAATTAATTAAATAATTTCATCGATCTCTCCGCCTCCCCCCCCCCCTCTTCCCAGTTAATAGCTATATATGTACAAATATTGTATTTTTCACATGAAAAAATTAAATTAAATTATAAAAGAAAAAATTAATGATGCTAATATATGAGAAATTATATATTATTTTTGAGAGTCCACCATACTTTATATTATTTTACATATAAATAAATTTATTATTAATTTCTTGAAAAGATGAATGGGCTCAATCATCTACATTATCTTTCCTCCATTATTAATCCCTTGAAACAAATAAACAAACAAACATCACCAATTTAATAATATATATTTACACATACTGGATTTCAGTCTGTATATAAACAAAAATTCAATTAAAAGAATAAAAAAACATAAAATATACGTAATTGAATAATTCAAAAATTGCAAAAAAAATTAGAAAATAATTTATAAATATAAAATATCGTTGTTTTTCCTATCTCGCCAGAGATAGTATAGCGATCACGAAATATTGAGATTTTGATGTTTTTATACGTTTTGAAGGTACCTGAATCATTTTCACTAAGGTTGAGAAAAATGTCTGCGTGTGTGTGTGTATGTGTGAATGTATGTAGACAAGATTACGCAAAAACGGTTTGAGCTAGAATCATGAAATTTGGTACTTGGGTATTATTCAAAATACGTAGTTTTCTATCAACTTTTGAGAAATGTAGCTCTACCGGAAGAGGGTCATTACTTACAACGTTTTGATTTTTTTTCCCTCTAAAATGATCGTAAAAATAAAGATTTAAAATTGATTATGATTGAAAATTGTATAAAACTGCTATATATAGAATTTCAGCTTGATTGAAACGCTGAAAGGACCAGAATTAAGTTTTTAACACTGTAAATCTCATGCGCCAACATGTGACGTGGTGCCATCAACAAAACAACCAAACATGCGCTGATTTAATAAATATTATTTATTAATTTTAATTTATAATTAATTAAATTTAATTTAATTTAAATATAATATAAGAGAGTATGTTAATTAATTCAATTCAAATTTGCGAGATAGTCGAGTGGAGACACTCCAGTTAATTATTACTATAAAATTAAATATAATCTAAAATAAATTTGGAGCATAATAAATAAAATTGTCTTTTGCTATCTGCATAATTGAGGTGTATGCTAGACTAGGATAATTCTAGCAAGCGATCCACCAAAAAGCAATCCCGTTGTCTAAGTGGCATATTTTTCCGACAATCTCCTGATAATTATGTCCATGCAGCGTGACTGGACTGCTTCTAGATGCCTGTGATTATCTGTTGTGGCATCTACGACTACGACTACGTCGAGAAGAGGCAGACGTTTGTGCAAACCGAGCACGCCCGGGCCATAAAGCACGCGAGCGACAACCCCCCTTCCAACTCCCTTTAGGTAGCAATTACAGCCCAAAATATATCACAATTACATGTCCTTGTTTGTCTTGATTAGCATTTAATTATCAAAATTAAATACATCAAAGCAATTAGCTACGAGAACAAGGATATCCCATTCATTCAATTTCATTGGACAAGGATATTTCTTTCCACGGTTACAAATTGATTGGAAAATCAATTGGTTTTGTTATTTATTAATTGCTCGAAGAGAGAATGCGAATTTTACTTTGCCTGATTCATTGAAAAAAAATAAATAAAAATAAAATAACGTGTCTTTTTTTATTTTTCTTTGATATTTGACTTGCTTTTTGTTTTGTTTTTTATTAATTAATCCTTTAATTCGGAAATGTATTCGAAAAGTTCTTAATCTAGTAATAAGTTGAACCAATTTTTGTTTCCCCACAAAAAAAAAAAAAAAAATCAGGATAAATATCGAAAATTAAATGAAATTTATTTTAAAAATATAACAATAACCAATTTTAAATAAGAGATTTTATTTTATATTTTTTCGTTTTCATTTTATTTATTTATTTTTCTTTTAATTATAATATGCGTATATACCAGGTGTCAGCAGACTTAACAAGTAGATGAGCTAAATATCAAGTTCATATCTTTTCTCATACCTTCAGAGAGCCCCAACTTAAAGTTAAATTTTTCAGAGCATCGCAAAATCATCTCACCTTTTTTTTAAAACCATATTCAAGAAAAATTGAGTTTTCAGGCATTGAGTGGATTGTAAGAAGAGCCAGATAATCCTGTGCCAAGAGCCGTGGTCTGCCGACCCCTCGTATATACTCGTAAATAATTTAAACTAATAATTTAGTAAATATAGTTAAAATATTTTATTGCTTTCTTTTTTTCATATTATTTTTAATACAGATATTCTTTTTAAATATTAATGTTTATTTTACAAACATAAAATATAAAGTGAATTTTAAATTTTTAAAATTCATCTATTCAGTAGTGTATTGGGAGGGAGGGGAACGCGGGGGAACGACGTTCCCTTACCTTTTTTCAGAACCGGAACGCGTTCCAGTACTTTTTCATGTCCCGACAACTTCCACTTAAATCTACTGTTTAAATTTCTTTTTTTATGTTCGTTAATATTTTGTATAATAAGAATAAGAAAAAATAAAAACTTATATGGAAGAAAATAGTTTGCTAAAAATAGGACTTTGCTATGCGTTCCCTTACTTCTTATTTTACTAATACATCGCTGCATCTATCATCTAATATTATTATGCATTCAATGTTTTGGTAGAATTTAATTGAAAAATATCAATATAAAGGGATTTTTTTTCAATTTGTGCTGGTTTATGTTGGCAACTGTGAATTTCATACGGTTTTCGTGTCCTCTGTTTAACCTGTTATTTAATTATTCAATTAATGATGCCAAATCACCAGGACAAGTTACAGTAATGAACAGCACATTCAAATGATAAAATTTAGCATGTATGGTAGCATGGTATGACACTAACTCATTCGAGGTTTACCACAGATTGCAAAAATTACTGTCTGGTACGAATTTCACCTTACTGGGGTAGAGATTAGAGACACCGGGCACCTCTCGGAATTTGATGAAACTTTGCCAGTTGATTCTTTGATTAATTCTAAGAAACTTTTTCCTTAGGCAATTCTTCGGTAAACTTCTATTTTTCGAGATAAAAAGGATTAAAGATTGGATATAAATCTAACATGTTTTATCAGTTTGACTAGCAGATGGCGCTGCTAATTTTCGGTTTTTTTTCAGTTCGGATTGTATATAGAAAAATTAAAAAATTAATTAATTAAGTCATTTCCCTATATCCAAACCGAACAGAAAAAAACCAAAAATTAGTGAAGATGTGAATAATTGGTGAATTAGTCAATAAAAATTACTTATTGGCTGCACATTTCGACATTCATAATCATCAAATTTTATTTTTAATCAACAAATCATATCATTTAAATTATTTAATTTAATTTATTATTTTAATCAATATAATTTAATATTATTGGACCATATTTTTTCTAAGATTTTAATTGAAATAAGATGTTCTTTAATTAGAGAAATTGATTTTAAAAAAATCATATTTAATATTTTGACAATTTTCAATATCAGAAAGATCTAGAAATGGATATAATTTTTTATGGTATAATAATTTTAATACATTTTAAAATTTAATAATGAGGTTAGTTTTTACAAGAAATCAAGGCTCTGTAACTTAGAGAATATTATTATTTAATAAAAATATAATATACAAGTAATTATATAATATTTTACTTATCTAGAGAATTGAATTTCTATTCTTTTATTAATATTATTTTAATAAATATAATTAAATATAATATAAGGTAAATCTTATTTATAATTATTAAATGGCTGTCACTCGTTCTTTATTAACAGTGATTAACAGTTAATAATATTTTAGAACTAATTACACTAATTTAAGTGGCGCCAAATACAATTTTACATACTATAAATAAAAGAAATAATATTTAAAGTTTCTTCATTTATAATTGTTCATATGTATTATTGTGTTACTAACTTCATGAATATATTTTTTCTTTTTGGGTGGATAATGATATAAATATTTATATCGTAATTTGATTCTAAAATATTATTAAAATAAATTTTATAGATAATATTTCATGTTAAATTTTAAAAAATATTATTCAAATTACTAATAATTAATTTTATTCAAAATTCTAGGAATAACAAACAACCCTTTAAGTATTAATTGAGAAACGAAATAAAGATTTTAAAATATTTTAAAAATAAAAAAAAGATCAATACAATATTAATTAAAAAAAAATGTGACAGAAGACAACCGTCACTGTGGAGGCGCTGATGTCACCAAATCAGCATTTAATAATTACTAACCTTAATCAAAAAATAATAAATTTTTTTTTCATTTAAATCATAGGTTCCCAAACTTATTTTTTGTCGTGGACCCCTTGGCTTGATTTTCGGTTTTGGGTAGTCCCCCTAAATTGATTTTGATTTTTTATAAACGTTTTACCTTTGTTTTCGGAAAACACGTGGACCCCCTTGGAACCCCTAGACCGCCATAGACCCCCATTTTCATTTCATGGACCCTAAAATTTGTTATTCGCTGCCGTGGATCCCCTGGAGGTTAAAATAGGTTAAATAAACCACTTTGGGAACCTATGTGATTTAAATAATAGTGTTTAATATTTTTTCTTAAGAAAACCAGCAAGTATGTACGAGTATATACACAATATATTTGTTATATTTTTATTAATATTTCCAAAAAAGTAATTTTACTTTGTTGTATTATAATTATAATATATAATTATACACATTCTCCATTGTTATAATATGAATAACTAATTATTTATTAATTAATATGTATCTATATTTTCCGAATATTAAGTTAATAATGATTATAAAAAATATTATATTGCCAGCGATCGATCTGAAAGATTAGCTTAAGGGATATAAAATTAAAAAAATAGAATTATATTCTTAAGGGAATTGTGTAAAAAAAAACCACATAGTGACGAGTCACTGGACGCTCGGACAGTGCAGTCGCTTGATAACGATTGCAGAAGTAGCACTCGAAACGTTGTGTATTTTTTTTGTATTTTTTGAATAAATATCAATATGTGGTTTTATTTACAAAATTCCCTTATAAATACCACCAAAGCTTTAATTATTAAATATTATATTCTTTTTTTTTCACAATGATTTTATTTAATTAATTCCTAATGTGAGAATGTGGGATAGATATGGGTTGAAATTACGTATAAAATACAAAGATGTAATTTAAATGCAAAGATTTACTTTCTCTCTTGACCAATTGTCATCTTTTATTTTATTTCAGGAACCAATCATAAATCATTTCAAGTATTATAGCTTTTAGCTGGTTTATCTCACATTTTTTATTATCTATTTCATTCATTTTAATTCAAATATGATTTAAAATTGATTTGCATGGAAAATTTAATCCTATTTCAAAATTGTACTTCTGTGTGTGTGTGTGTATGTGTGTGAGAGAGAGAGAGAGGGAATATATATATTTTCATTTCATTTTGATGTTATAATTTTTATAGTAAATAATTCGATGTGAAAAGTTTTCAGTGTTTTACTCAGCACTTGACGTCAGTATTTCACTTTAATCTTTGGATTTTATCGGTGTTGTTGTTTTTTTTTTAACATCCGGATGCTTTGGCTTGAGGCGGGGGCGAGAGACCCAACCTTATCATAAAGGCACGCAACAAATCCTCTCCGTGGTAACTTTTTTTTAGAGATTATTCCAATGCAAAATAAAAATAAACCTCTTCTTTTTTTCACTCACTCTCTATTATTTTCTTCTTTTGCCCTCCAATCAAATTATAAAACCTTAATCTCATCCATTTATAAACAAATTTAAAAAATACTTCAGAATCTTTTAATAGGACTTTTTTTCGGAAATAAATTGCAGATTAATATTTGTTTTTTAATATACATATATACAAATACAGAGAGTTCAAAAAAAATTTTATTTTTTAATTAAACATTAATTTTGCAAAAAAAAGAATATCTTCATTCACTGAACAGAAAAAAAAAATGAACTTTGAAAATAATTAATAAATTGCTTTTGTCATTTGGTCTTTAAATATTTTTATTTATTTTAATTTTTTTAACGAAATTGTGATTAAATAATTAAAGCTTATTTATAAGGAATTTTGTAAATATAACCACATTGTAAATTTATTAAAAATCTACAAAATTATTATTGCTACTTCTGCAATCGAAACGTTGTGTATTTGTTGTATTTTATTTTTTTTTTTTTTTTGAATAAATTTACAATAAAAAGTATCAATATGTGGTTTTATTTACAAAATTTCCTTAGAAATTGTGATTAGATTAGGATTTAAAGATTTCATTTAATCTTGTAATAATAGATCATTTCTGGGTTTATAATATTTAAAAAAAAATGATATTTAAAAATTTTATTCAATTTTTTTCTAAAAAGAAAAATTTTATTTTTATTATAGTTATTTTGATAATAATTTCATTGAAGTTTAAATGATATTTTTTTAATATAAAATAAATTAGAGAAATAATATTATTATAGGATTTCAACAGATTTGAATCAATTCAATTGAATGGGTGGGACTTTGTAGAAGTCAACTTTTAGAAAATGATTCGTCAGCAAGAAGAAGCATGCTACCCTAAAATTTGGAAACTCAAACAAAAACGTTTTCAGAACAATAATTAATTAATCATCGCGTTGTTCATAAAATGAAAAAAAAACAAAACAATTCTACCCTTTGTAGTTAGTTTGTAGTATTTGTAAGTTGTATCCAATCGAGGAGTGGTCATCTTCTGCTGTCCAAGCACAAATGCCACGATTGCGCCAACTGCCCTCCAGGGAATGTCTTCTTTGGGGGAGGGCCACCAGCTCCTTATCGATCGCGAATGTCGACGTCTTCACCCCCATCAACGACCACCCATTGGTCGAAGTTGTCTCCCACCCTATATTGACGGGGCGTGGCATCCGCCCTTTGCGCATCGCGTTCTATGAAAAGACTACCCTCGACAATCGGTGAGTACGATGTGCAGAGGAGGTCATTGGATCTGTCTGACCCAGCATCCCTCGCGAAAGGAACCGAGACTCACGATTCTTTCGAAATAGTCAATAGTCAATAGTAAAAATCAATTTAGGAAAGTAATAGTAATAGTAGTATTGATTATATTCAAAATTATGACGTAATAAATTATTTTTTATTTTTTATTTTTATTATCTCGTCAGATCACAAAAATTTTCGATATCGAGATTTTGATGTTTTTATACGTTTTGAAGGTTCCTGAGTCATTTTCACTATGGTAGAATAATGAAATTTGGTACATGGGTATTATTCCAAATTTGTAGTTTTCTATCAACTTTTGAGAAATATGTAGCTTAAAAGAAAGTATATTTTAAGTGATATTTGGTTTTTTAAAATTAAAATTAAGTGGTTATTATAAATGTCTCATTTTGAAAGTAGTCTAAGTCCATTTACAGCATATAATATGTATTATTGTAATTCAACTTGCCTAAAACAAATTTATATAATAAAATTCTTCTTCGTTGTCGATAACTTCCTAGCGGAAGTGTCGTGGCCCTAATAACTCCACAGGAGTCATAGGGTGTTCATGGGAAAATTTGACCGAAGTGGTTTCCCCTTGCCTTCTTAGGTGGGGCAGCCGATGTTAAATTGAATTAGATTTTTATATTTATTAATTTATTAATTAAATATAAAAATTAATAAAATTAATGATTGATAAAAACAATAGAAACATTGCAAGACTTTATATAATTTGCCTAATTTGTTTAATTAACAGATATGCTAACCTGTGAAAATGTGTGACCTAGACCACTAACATAATATACGGTCCAAACATTGCCATATACAATTTGGATACAAAAACAATTTAATGATAATTTGTGTATAATAGGTGCTTGTTTGTATATATTTTGATCAGCGACGTCTATTGGTGAAGATGCGAAGTATTAATGCAAATAAAATAACTTAACAATATATTCATTGACATTTGACATTTCTCTACATAAAATAATAGTTTTTCATTTAGAACATAATACGTATTTGGTTATTAAGTATAAATAGACGCGAATCATAGAACGTTCAAAATTGCATTTTCAACATTCATTACGTTTGTTGTATGATTTGAAGATCTGTTGTCGAAGCCCATAAAACACTTTTAGAAACTTATGATGATGCTGCTCCGTCATATCCCAATTGTTAGTTTTGGTTTCAACGATTTAAAAGTTGGGATTTTGTTGAAAATGACAAAGAACGGCCTGGAAGACGAAAAAAGTTTGAAGATAATATATTTCGATTCATTGCTTGCCAGATAAAAAAAATAAGTCTTTTTTTGTGGCATATTGTGATTTGCGATGAAAAAATGATCTAGTATGACAATCCGAAGCGCGAAACCACATAAATTAAGTCAAGAGAGCCATCCACATCGACACTGAAGCGGAATATTCATGGCCGTAAAGTATTACTGTGCATTATGTGCTACTAAAACCTAATGAAACTGAAAGTGCAGATGTTTACTAATGTTTATCAACAAAACAAATTGAAAATGTTGCAAAAAAGACCAGCAATACTGAGTAACAGAGGAGTACATAGTAGTAAAGTCATTCTCTTGCATGTTGTCATGCATGTTGACGTTTTGGCTCCCATTCTGGTGACATATGCATTCAAGAAAATTTTGAAAAGCTAATTTTGGGATTCTGGACGTTATTTGTGTGGATCGGAGGAATGAGCTTTGATATTAAACCCTACCACTGCTTGAGAGCAAATGCAATGGTAAAGATAATCTGAATTAACTATTTATAGGAGTGTATAAGTATATAATTTTGTCTCGAGTTGGAAGAGTAATGTATACAATTATTCAAGTAATTAATACATAGAATAATTTGTTATTCAATCTATTTTTTACTATCTCGCCAGAGATAGTATTGCGATCACGAAAATTTTCGATGTTGAGATTTTGATGTTTTTATACGTTTTGAAGGTTCCTGAATCATTTTCACTAAGGTTGAGAAAAATGTCTGTGTGTGTGTGTGTGTAGACAAGATTACGTAAAAACGGTTTGAGCTAGAAATATGAAATTTGGTATATGGGCATTATTCAAAATTCATAGTTTTCTATCAACTTTTGAGAAATGTAGCTCAACCGGAAGAGGGTCATTACCTACAACGTTTTGATTTTTTTTCCTCTAAAGTGACCGTAAAAATAAAGATATATGTTTGATAATTTTTCACATGATTAATAATAGTATAAAACTGCTATATATAGAATTTCAGCTTGATTGAATCGCTGAAAGTACCAGAATTATTTTTTTAACACTGCAAATCTCACGCGCCAACACGTGCCATGGTGCCATCAATAAAAAGCCAAACATGCGCTGGTTTAATATTTATTATTTATAATTTATAATTATAATTAATTAAATTTAATTTAAATATAATATATTATGTTATTTAATCCAATTCAAATTGCAAGATAGTCGAGTGGAGACACTCCAGCTTATTTTTATTACATAAGAACAAATTTATTGCTATTAAAATAAATTTTCAAAATCATAAGGAAAACAAAAGGAAATTTTTCGAATAATGTTTTTATTTTATTTATTTATTTATTTTCATTTTGTGAATAATTTATATAAATTATGCAAATTCATGAGAATAAATCTTTAATTTGTACTCATTTTAAGTAATTATAGATAATTTGAATAATAAACATTCTACTAGTGCTCTTCAATGTTAGAAGAATGAATAATAAATGGAAAAAAAAATTGAAATACTTTTTGATATCTTATCTTAATATATAATTAAAAAGCACTGAAATGATCACTTATACAGGGTGAAAGAAATCTAAATGTATATCGTATGTATTCTATTATTACTACTATTTTTACCTAGTAATTATTTCAATTGGATAATTTTTCTTCAACTATTAGTTTACACCTATGAAGGAGACATGTCAATTTTTTTCTAATTATAATTATAACGTTTTTCTTAACTTCACTTGGCGGCTGTCTCTCTGTCTGTCTGTCTGTTCGCTCTTTTGTCAAATTGAATTCGATTTTTCATTTACTTTTTATTGAGATAGACTTTTGAAAATTTTTATAGATATTTCAATGGATCCCTAGAAGGTTAGGAAGAAATATAATTGAATTATAATTAATTAATTGTAACTTTTAGTAACAAACTCCTTTTGTATTGCTCCGATTAATTTTATTTTCAACGGATTTTGAAGCATAATTATTGATTTCAGGATAGATTTTCATTTTAAAAGTAACGAAAAAATATTTTATAGCATTAAAATTAATGATAAATTCTTATTGCAGTGTTAAAAAATTAATTCTGGTACTTCAGCGATTCAAACAAGCTGAAATTCTATATATAGCAGTTTTATACAATTTCGAATCATGTGAAAAATTATCAATCCAATTTTGTTTACATGACATAAAATTTAATTTTAGATGCTAATTACATTGTCAAAATGACAAGATACTGATAGTATGTATTTACTTATGCTCTGCATGTAGCAGTGTTAAAATAATATATGGTACACTTTTGGACGTTATGAATGCCCCGAGAGAAAATTTATGATCAATTGTGTTATTTTCCAAAGACTGGAAAATTCTTTAACCACATCAATGCCTTTTGTAAATTTTGATTTTACCCTGTACACACCTGTCACTGTAGGTAATGTAAACACACGACTTTGGGTCGTTACATTTTCTAAATGCCTCGAACAGCAATAGTTTATTAGCCTACACCTAAGTCTATAAAAAATAGACTTACCCCCTTTCAAAAGAAACAGTCGATTTATCTGTATATAATATATTCACTCTTCAAATTTATCTCAATCTATAATTGTAAAACAACAACAACAACAACAACAACATGTCTTGATATTAATTAAACTTTATCCCTACTAAAATTTATTTCTTTTGTGACTTTAAACCAAATTTAAATACACTCCCCCTCCCCCCTCCCATCCCCCCCCCCCGCCAAACACACACCACACACGCTTTATCCCGTCACACATTAATTTTTTTTTTATATATTAATAATTATATTATAGATATGAATTTATGAAAATGAAAATAATACTTGAATGAAAATATAATATTTATACTCGAGTATATTTATTGTAGGAGTATATAAATGAAATGAAATATGTAGGTACTACTTTTACTCTACGTGTTCTACCTATTATATTATATTCTCTTGGCAGGCAAGTGCTTTGACGCTTTTGTCTGACTCCCTATTCAGTTCACTTGTAGTCCAAATAAGCAACGCGAGAAGTGTTTTCGTCTCTCCTCTTTCATCATAAATATACCTACGTAGTAAGTACTACCTATATATTCTAAATCTAACGTTGTATGTATTGGTGAGAAGCTTAATCCTCACATTCACATACGCGTTACTCCAAAACACCTCGGCATCCATTTTTCTCTCACATCCAAGTACTTATGTAGGTACGTAGGTACATTTCTTATGCAATGTGCCTTTTATTAAATCTATGTACTTGAAAAAAAAAACATTCCATCATCAATTCAATTAGATATATATATTTTTTTTATTTTTTTCAATTCACAGACTGTTTTTTTTTTTTTTTTATTCCACGTAACCTAGAATTCTGAAAAATAAGCAGATAATGAAAAAGTGGAACCTGTTGGCACTTCAAACTTGATTTGAAGTGCGTTTTTAAAAAAGATCTCGCATTAAACAATTGAAGTGCACATTATATACATATAAACGGCTTTGAGAGAGAGAGAGCATCAACTATCAACTTATTTTTATTTAGTTACGTGATTCGAGGGAAGAATTACAAATTATAAATATTATTATACGAGTATAAGTATATTATACTATAAACATAAACATAGATAATAAAGATGGAACAATCAACTCAGCAATGTTTGTATTTGATGGTTTGTTTTGTTTGTTCTTATAAAACAATGCAAAATATTAAAAACAATTTAATATTTTTTTTCTTCTCGTTATTTTATTATATTTAATTTAAAAATCGACAAATGCATGGTTTTATTTCCGGTACTGTTATCATTGAATATAATTAATCAAACAAAAGTACCGTTCATTAAAATATAATATATAAAATTGATAAATAAAAAAAAAAATCTTATTATATATTTAAGTAGGTATATATTATAGTTTTTGTATATAAAAAACTTTTAATGTTACAATTATTTTTTTATTTTTTATTTAGACTATTTTTTTAATATACCTTTATATATATATATATATATATATATATTTATTATCCTATTTATTCTATAATACGTTGTAATGACTTTTTTAATTAATTAAAAAAATGATATTAGTATAACATGATAATTTTTTTAAATAACCCATTTTATCAATAAAAAACAAAAAAAAAAAAACTCTGACTTTGTACGTCCTACGCAAGGACAACGCTTATCAAGCCGGTTCTATCAATGAGATGTTCTATGATCAGAAGAATGATGAATTTCTTGATCGGAGGCGCTATTAAGTAGCTTTTCCTCAAGGTTGTTCCCGGAGGCTGGGTTGACTCCGTCCCATAGACCCCAGCTAGAGGAAATTCTCTTGCCAGGCCCGGGACTTGAACCCGGGACTATGTGAATGTGATGCAGGTTCGCTACCCGCACATATATACTATATATATAAAAAGAAAGTGAAGTGAAAATACTATAAATATAAAATTTTTTTATAAAATAACGTTTTTCCAATGGACTAAAAAGAATAAAATAATTTTTTTATAAGCTTGACAAAGTTTATGGATGAATTGCTTCATATTCAACGAAAAACGTTTAACTTTTTAATTAATTTTTTTAGTGTGGTATGTATCTTAGTTTAGTATATATATATATATGAATTATAGCTCTATAAAGGAAGTTAATTGCATAGAACTAAATGCGCCCAACGTTTTTCGTTGAATATGAAGCAATTCATTTCAGAAAAGAAACCAAATAAATTAATAGGTTGCATATCTTTAAAAACAAGAAGATGATGAATACCTGCTGGACTGATACTACTATACTCATCTATTATAGTAGATTGTATTGTTCGTAATGATGTATAATTATCAATCAATCAAATGACAAACAAAGAACAAAATCATGCAAAAATAAAAAAATTATAATAATAAAAAACACTGAAAAAACCTTGAAAAGGCAGGAGCTCAACTTTCAGCGTGTGCTCCCGTTCAGAGCTGCGCGCGCATCATCGTTGATTGAATATCATTAATCAAAACTGACATTTTCGTTTAATTGATGAGAAAATATTTAAAAAATACTTTGATCGGTGTTTTTGTTTTGTTTTTTTTTTTTGAGGGGGAGGGGGAGGGGGTTGGGGTGTAAAAATGATCTCACCAACGAGTAATATATAAAAAAATTCATATTTGATCGAGTATGAAAGGGTTAAGATACTCTAGGTCTAGGTCTAGGCTCTAGTGGATAAAATTCTAGAAATCTATTTAAGACGTCGAGATAATTCATTCACGATTCAGTCAGTCATTTATTTAGTATAATTTCTCGTACCATGCTTATATTTTTCTAATCAATAAAATTGTTATGTATTTTAGAATTTATAAAGAAAAAAATTTATTATATTTGTGTGTGTGTGTGTATAGATATTCGATTTTTAAGTGAATCTCTTATTTTTCAGATTCACCAATAATAATACAATCGATTTTGGTTCGATAATTCCAAGTATGAAAGATAATTTACTCAACTGATAATATTTATATTAAATAGAATTATTTTTATCTTTCATACTTAAAAATAATCACATTCTAATTCTATAAAAACCATCTACGTATATAAAATTATAATAATATACATAATACATTAAATATTCCTCACAACTAAACTAACATTTCAAAACAATTAAAGGAAATTATATTTCTACCAATTCTAGAATCTGAAATTTCAATTCTAATTAAAAAATTAAAAACAAATAAATCAGTGATCGAAGTGAGAGCATTAAAAATGAAACTTGAAAATTTGCCCAAAAACTAATTATAATTCCTAATAATATATATAATATAATAAAATCTAGAATAATACCAATACAATGGAAACAAACTATTATTATTATTATTGTTTAATAAAGGCGACCGAAATGATATCAACAAGATATTCTAGAACAATTACACACCAACTTCGAACTTGGGAAAAAATATTCATGGAAATATTAGAAAATCGATTAAGGAATAAAATGAAATTTCACTAACCAATAGAAATCTTTAAATCTTTCTACAAATAAACATCTGCAAAATATCAATCAATTAATTGAGAAAATTCTTGAATATCAATATTCACATTTATGAACTAAAAAAGGTATATATATATATATAGATTTTAATATATGTATTATATATACTATATACATATATAACAGGTGTACATGCTTAAATCCACTGTTTTTTGATGAGAAAAACACATTTTTTTCAATGAAAAGCACAAACAAATTTATTCAAAGTACTTGCCCTCGCTGATAGAAAAAAAAACAATTAATATTTATTAAATATTCTTCAATTAATCATTTAAAATTTGTAAATTGTCTTTTAAAAAGAAATTAACGATACTAAATTATTTATTATAATTATTTGAGTATACAATTTTATAAAGAAATATGACACATATACGAGTATATTAAGATAATAGAGATTTATATTTAATGATAACAAATCAAATTAAGTAGTTTAAATTTAGATGATTAATATTGTATTAATAAACGAGGTTAATTCACATTCACCTGGTTCCCGGTTTATGTCCCGGGCCTGCAAAAGAAATTTTCTCTTGCTGGGATCTATGGGACGGAATCAATCCAGTATCAAAATTTGGAAGCTATTTGATAAAAAGTAATGTTTCCGATCAAGAAAATCAAGATAACGATCAAAGTAGTAATTACCATAGGACACCTAATATATAAACCGACTTGATAGACGTTGTCCTTGTGTACGATGATGTGCACTAAAGTCAGAAATTTTTCTTTTCATCGATATCTATCTGTTTTATTACATTTATGATGTAGGAAATGTTAAGTTAATGGAACCGCGCGTAAGTGTATCACTAATAGCCTATCTTTAAGGGGTTCAATTTTTTTTTTGTTTTTTTTTATTTGAAATGTATTTAAGCATGAGAATCAACTAATATTTTTTTTATTTATAATTGAATATTTTTTCAAATATTTACCTCCAGTAGGAAGTGTAATATATTATGCATAGGGAGAGGTACATATAGTCATTATTATTATTGCTTTAACTTAATTAAATATCAAATGAATATTATTATATTAATATATATTTATTGTAATGATTTTTTTGTATATGGGTGAATATCGAAAGGGAAAATCTAAGAAAAAGAAGGGTTGGTCTCCTATTTTTAATGGAAAAGGGTGGACATTGAATCGGCGTTAACTGATCTGGAGATCTGGACTAAAAATTAAAAACATATTAAATTTATCATTAAGAATAAAATTTATAATAAGATTTATTATATTTTTAATGTTTAAATTTAAATTTTTAAAACCTTTAAAGATTTTAAATTATAAAATTATATACAGTAATTTTTTTTTTTATATTTTTTATAAAAAAAAATATAGAAAGATGTTTTATAAAAATTATAAGTAAACTAATATTTGTGGGTAAACAATTTTTTTAATTCTTGAATTATAAAATAAAAAAACAATCCTTGTTGGTAAACAATATTTTTTGTTAATAATGTAGCCGGTCCATTTGTAAGAAATGGTCGTAAGAGACAACCGAGTGTAATGATGGTGCTTTTTTGCTTCTAATACAGTCCGTCAGCTCTCGACGGTAGCCTACGAACGAATGTCTTTGTCTCCTTTCAACAAGTATTCTATTCTCTTCTGGGCAAACGCAAAAAAATAATAATCCTTTCCAAAAATAAATTTATTTTTAAATAAATGAATTTTTTTTTTTTTTTTTTTAAAAAAAGGATTAATGATATTTTTAAAATATATATATATACCTATACTTTTCTGTCTTTCAGTGCATTAATAGGTACGTTTAAGGGCTGTATGGTTTATGACTATTTTTTTTTCATTTACTTATGTTCTTTTAAATTATTTGAAATTGTTTCATATATTTTGTCGTTTATTTATTTTAAATAATAATCTTAATCTTAATTTGGACTTTTTTGTTTATAAGGACTATATCTGGCCTGTTGAAATCGACAGTTCTATCCGTCACTACTACTGACCTGTCCCAAGATAGAATGGTGTTTTGATCTTTTAGTACTGCTGCATGGTGAATATTTATAATAAGGTGGACGGGCTTTTTGTTTTTATTTAATAAGCCATGTTTTAGTGGACTATCTTGGAAAATTAGTTGTGTCTTCCTGCCATTATTATTATTATTATTATTATTATTATATTTGTTTGGATTCGTATTCAATGTACTACATATTTTTTTTTTTTTTAAATTTACTAGAAATCGTTAATATTTTTTCATTAGATTTTTACTAAACTAAACGAATTTTCTTCCTCCTCTTTAGTAAAATATATTATCGTATCTGTATAATATATATTAAAACCTTTATTATCTTTAGAAAAAATATTTTTAGCTTGCTTTCATTTTTAATTTCAATTGCATAATTTCAAGTGATTTTTTATTTTTGTTTTTTTTCCTCCTTCTTCGTGTTGTTCTTTTCTGCCACGCTTTGTTTCTTCTTCCACTTATTAATTTGACTTTCATTAATCAAACAAACAAAAGAAAAAAAAAATTGATGAAATAAATTTAAAAATGATCCTAATGAACAATTTGTAAGGGGACCCGTTCACTTTTCCAGTAATTGTAATCATGATTCTTCATGCTTCAACCTGAATTCTCTTACCCAATGAAAATTATTACAGATTATTGTTTATCTTCTTTTTTTTTTTTTTATTGCAGATCGTTCGTTCATTAATTATTTTCCTGTTTTCTTGTCTTTCTTAATCTTCTTATTACATTTCACTTTCAAAACAATACAACAGACGTGGAAGGTGACAGAATTAAAAATGTTATTAAAATCTTAAATTTTACATAATTAATTTCTTATCAGATAAAATAGTTTTTCATTATTCTACATAAAATATATCCATTTTTTTCGAGTCTATTTTCATATTCTATTGAACTAATATTTTATCATTATTTGATTCGCAAATTGTAAATAGAAATCAATTTTGCAGGTTTGTTGTTTGGGAAAGAACATAAATTGGAAAAGAGGGATGTATGATGGGGGAGGGGGGAGGGGGGGAGGGAGAACGAGGGTAAAAGAGAACGGCCTCTGAAATGAGAGGGTAATGGAAAATGGGTGGGAATTTTACATCAACAAACCATGCAAACAGAACTGGGCACTAGTAGTAGAATTGAAATGGAAATTGTGTGTGTGTGTGTGTGTGTGAGAGAGAGAGAGAGAAGGGGGAAGGGGGGAAGGGGGAGGGGTGGGGGAGGAGAAGGGCGAGTTATGGCTGAAGTTGGCAAAGTCAGCAAAATGCCACCAAACTCCCCCGAACGTCAAATGGTAGTAGTATCACCGCCAATCCATATAATTAACCCGCACGGGCCAATATTTGTGTAAAACATTAGTAACGTCATGAAGTGAAAATTATTTTCACAGAAAAAAAAAAAAAAAAAAAAAACTCGCTCAGTTGAAAATGAAATCCAACCATTGGATGTTCACTGATTGGTTTGTGATCGAATTGCGTTTTACCCGCCTGAAACTCATCCCCACCCACCAACAACACTCGTCACCATTTTCAATCCCTGACTTTTGTTCACTCCCTTCTCCATAATTTAAATAACCCTTTGAAAAGTTACCCATCGATTTCAAATCAAATTCGAATTTATACTCAACAGCCAATTTGTGTAGCATAAAATGTAATCATTAATTTATTTATATTTGTGATACGATATCTCGTTCGTTTATCCAAAAATATTTACAATATTTTATTAGATATTTAAAAAAAAAAAAAAAAAAGATGATCCCCAATAGATAGAAATTTTTATTGCCTTTAAAAGGAGGTTTCAAACTGTGTATGTGTGTGTGTGTGTGTGTATGTGAGGCGGCGAGTATTTATTGATTTGAAAGTGCATCGTTAACAAATATGGCGGATTCTATGTCACTTTTTGCAACTCTGCTACTACTCCTCTTGATGATGATGATGATGATGATGATGAGAAATCGTTCTAAATTCTAGTCAACTTTCCGATTATGATTATATGAATTTCTATAAATAAATATTACATATATTTTTCTTCTATATACAATTATAAAAGACAGGATCGAAATGTCATCTAAATCTGACAAAAACCGAACCAAATGAAATGATTCCATATTCATAAGAAGCAAAAGAAAATCAAGATCATATAATTTTTAATGTTTATTAATAAACCGCCTTAAAAGGCGCTCTCCAAGCTGTTTAAGTATCTTTTAGCTGTAACATAAAAATGAAAATATATCGATGGTTCCATATTTACTTTCAGTAGCCCTTTAAAGTAACAGGAATGCAAGACGAGTTTTCCATTTTTATTTTTTTTTTTTTCCCATTTCTAATCAAAAGCTTCTGAACGATTCGATTAGATTAGATATTCAAACTTCCTTTAAGCTTTCAACATGATGCCTACTTTATTATCATGTCTTCTTTTTTTTCTTTTTTTTTAATGTTGATTCATAAAAAAATAAAAAACAAATGAGTCACAACATCAAATTTATTTATTATTTCTATTCAGATGAATTAAAGGTATAAAAAAAAATAAGATTTTTAAATAAGACCACCCATATATATATTTCTAAAATTATTTAAAAAAAAAAATAGTTTTCTTTATTTCTTATTTTTAAACATTATTATTAATTAAGTGTAATTCTTCCTTTGTAATTGCATTTACTCTGTATTTCAATATCTATAAATAAATATAATCGTGTAATTTTTTAATAAATTTTATTTTTAATTTTAATTTTTTTTTTTTTTTTATTATTAGATATATTTAAAACAAGTTAAAGAGTAATTCTGAACATTTATATAACTAATATTTATTTTTTTTATTTATTTATTTTACTTTTAAAATCTTTTAATTATTAATTAACAAAAAATTATTCTAATAATTAAAAAAAAAAAGAAAAAAAGAAACAAAAAAATGGAAATTGCACCTTTGATTTTAGCACAAGAGAAAAATTGAAAATTGTTGGGGTCGACCCGTTGAGAATGCAGAATGCATCTGTGAGTTGACTTGTTATGGGAATTGTAAGCGCAGCTGCTTGACACATGCGTGCGTGCAAGCGTGGATGCGTAACAGTGTGCGTGGGTGCGTGTGCATCGGTTGATGCACATGTGAACCAATCTTGGGTTGGAAAATCGCGGTCCAACCCGCGCTGACCCAATGGGAAACCCTGTTTGGTGCGGCCCATTAGCGTCGTTGATGAATTGCCCAAAAGCGCCACCCCCAAGGATGAATCCATCCACGGCGAATACCGTTTAAAACCAAAACTACCCCACCACGTGTCATTACATCTGGTTTCCGGCCCGTAAATGTCAATTTTGACAGCTCGAATGCCATCGAGTAACCACCATTTATATTTCTTCTTCTTCTTCTTCTTCTTCTTTTCTCTAAACTAACGATTAAGATTCAATCTTCATCTTCATCTTCATTCAATTATATAATTTAATCTTGGAAATTTTAACTTACTATATAAAATGAATATTCCTTTTTTTTTTATTATTATTATTAACTTTCCTATCATCTTAATTAATATACGATATTTAATGTATAATGGAAGAGTAAATTCTAAAAATATGCCATGTATTCGTTTCCAAAGATTCCACAACACTACTAAGATATTTTTCAGATATCTATGGAATACACTCTTATATATATAATTTTATATAAAAATATACAAATTACAACTATCAATTGTAATTTTATTTAAAGAATAGTTTTTAAAAGAAAATAGAAGAGCAAAAAACTATAATAGAAGAAATAGAAGAATAGATAAATTTATGAACTTGCTTATATAAGGGCAGAGGTACACTCACACAAAAATAAAAGCTCAGAACAAACAATTCGTTACTTTATTATAATTTAACACTAGAATTTTAAAAATTCGTTTGTATGTATGTTTCTAATGTATATTTGAAACTAATAATATATATAACTAAAACGTAGGTACATATTTTATATTTTTATACTCGTATTTATATTTTACATCTTAAAGGTGTATTCAATGCATCAACTAATATTATATGCCACTCTCTGGCCTATTATTAAAATAATGTATTGACAAGAGATGAAAATAAAATAAATTATTTTATCTTGGATTATAGATATTTTATTTTTTTTTTTTTTTTTAGTTTAATTTAGTTTTGATATAAAATATAATATTTTTGATTTTTGATTAAAGAATGAAAAATAAAAATGTTTGGAGTTTAATTAAAGTATTGAGATAAATACTAATTAATAAATAATCGAGCTGTTTTGGTTGATAGGGAGTGATTACTGGTTGATAATCATCGTGTGACATTTTCAATGTCAACCAACACAGTTACGCTCATTCAAAATAAAAAAAAGTACTGTTAATTGACAAAAGTTTATTTCGATAAAAACAAAAGAAATAAAAACAAACGTATTTTAAAGATTTCCTTATTATCATTGGTAGGTAGGTAGGTAATCTATATATAATTCAATGGGGGGGGGGGGAAAGGGCAAATTAAGATATGTTTAGGTTTCTGTGAAAGTTTTTAATTAATATGAGAAATTATTTCCGGGTTATTTTCACGTTTGATTATAAGATGACGTTTTGGCGCCCATTTCCAAGAGTTTATTTAGGCATTTTTTTTTTGAGGGGGGGTAGGTGTCAGTTGTAATAATAATAAATAATAACTTATATGATTGGAATAGATTTGAGCAAGATTGAACCCCTCCCGCTAATTAATTATTGAAAGGTTTTTTTTTTAAAAACACTAAAACAGTCACGTGACTTGGAACTTGGAATTTAAATATTTATTTATTTAACTTGTTGGTTGTGACCTCTTGTACAGTGTTACTTGTTGTACCTCGATCTCGTATATGCTTGGGGTCTTTTGTGAAATCAAATTTAATTGTGTAATCATTTTGTATTTCATACAAATTCATTCATTAATTTTAAAGAAATATTTATCAGAAAACCGAATTAAATTTGATTTTATGTAATATAAATATTTTCTTGTTTCATTAAGAAATGCAGATGAGTTCGATTAATTGTGGTTTGGAGAACTTATAGAACAGTATATTATTTATTTGTTTTTTTTTTAAAGTAAGATAAAAAAAAACGTCGTGTCTGCAATCGACGGGTCACCTGACGTCGATTCAGATATCCCTTATATATTTGAGAGGTATTTGAGGTATTTGAGTCCAATCAGTAAACTGGCATTAAATTATTTCTAAATATTAGATTATTAAATAAATATTATTGAGTTAAAAGGTTAATCAAATCTCCTTTAAAAAAGATTACTGGCGACCGTGAATTTACCAATCTTTTTATAATACAACAAATGAAACAAGTAGGGGGTAAGATTTAAGCTTTGTGCTTTAGTATAATAAATTTGGCCTGTGCATAACAGAAGTGCATTTGTAAATCACTTTGTTTTAATCATTAGTATGATATGAGTAAATAATGTATTTAAAAACAAGTAATTAAAAAAAGTATAACATGTTAGAATTATGTAACTAGTCAATTATACTTACACAGATTTAAATATTTCCTACAATAAATATAATATTTTTTTAGTATAATTATTATAGAATATTTAATGGAAAATATTTCTCTTATAAATCAAAGGCGGCTGACTCATTTATTTAACATTAAAATGTTTAAGAAATGTTGAATGGAAGAATTGGAAAAAAAAAAAAAAATTCTTTTTATTAAAGTTGAAAAAGAAGATCCAATTAAATGTCAAAATTATTTTTAATGATATTCGTATCAATAACAAGAGAGAGGGAGAGAGAGAGAGAGAATCGAATGCCTCTTTTTTTTATTTTTTTTTTTTTTTTTTTTTTTTTTTTTTTTTTTTTTTTTTTTTCATTTATTTATTTTTTTTTTTAATGAAAAAAAAGTAAATTATTCCTGGCAACAGATTTTTTGTTTGTTTGTTTGTTTGTTTGATTGTGTATGTCATCTTAATACAAATATCAAAATCAGATTAAATCTGCCAATTAGAGTAACTCTTGTTAATGGCCACGTGACTCGGGCGTGTCCCCTCCCACCCTCTCTCCCTCCTTCCACAATATCTATTTATTTGGTATTTTTTCGAAAGAATAAATAAATAAAACTTTTCTCTTTTAAGAATTTTTTTCGAATTCAATTAGATAACTAACTGAACAACATAATCACTTTATTTATTTATTTTTGTTGTTTGTATCTGTTTTTGTTGTTTTGTTTTCAACAAATTGATTTCTCGTACGCTAATTAATCGGTCAGTGGATCTCATTAGATCGCGGGAACCATTAGCATGCGACCGGAATGTACCAATTGAGCGGACACGTGACCGTGGGAGGAGGGACTCTACTGTAGAGACAGGTTAATTAAGATCGACAGCACACCTGAAGGCAGCACGTGCCAGTCAGTCAGGATGAAGGCAATTCCTCTATTTAGCGAAACGTCTCCCTCTCATTAATTAATTAAAGAAACTTGGATAAAAGTCAATAAGAAAATAAGAAACACAATTTATACGAGTTGATCAATTTATTGCTTCCTGAATTTTAATTATTTATTTTCTAATCAAAGTTGTTTAGGTACTTTATTTATTTTTTTGATATTAAGTGGATTTATTATATATTTTTTTTAACCAAATTGAAATTAATTGTCACAAAAATCAAAACAAACAAACAAATAAACAAATAAACAATTTTTAATAATATTATATAAACCTACATACTCTTAAATATAATTATAATTAATTTGTGTAATCCAAAAGTTAAAATTAAAATATCTCGTAAACATCATCATCATCATCATCATCATCATCATCATTACTGGTGCTACAACCCTGCAAGAGACTAAATTATATAAATTAATTATTTAATACTAAAGTTGTTACATTTGTACATGTTTATATTACAAATGTGTGTGCCATATAATATAACAAAATAGGAATAAATAAATAATTTTAACTTTATTTTAATAACAATTTTATTATTATTATTATATATTTAAGGCAAATATTAAATAGTAAATTATTATTAATGAATCATTTAAATATTAACTGTCAATTATCATTTTATATTATTCCCAAAAATAATCAGATTGATAGAAGGAGGTTGATAAGCCAGTTTTCTTGAACTTAAACTTCACTTTTCCTAAACTAAGTAATTTTAAGTATTTTAATTCTTTTTTTTTAAATAAATAATGATCTTTAATATGATAATGATATGATTAACACATTAAACGTATTTCTATTTTCTATTTTCTCATGATAACACTTCTCATAATAAAATAATATAAAAAGAAATTTAAAAAAATTCTAACAGTTTACTAATACTTACTAAAAAAAGAAACAGTTTGTTTAAAATAAGTATTTGCCGGAACTTGAACCGATATTGTCTCAATGACCATTCATCACTTACTTGGTGATCGCTCAACCCGACCAGTTGGAAGCTACAAATACCCCCGCGCCATTTATCAAATCAAATCTTTCAAATTTGACAATCTTTTCGACAACCTATTCATTTATCATTTGCACTTAAGAACGATATTTTTTTTATTTTTAGAATCAACGCAACAACCACTTGAAAGAGAAATTATTATCTAGGTATAACTAAAAGTATGTATATATGTATTGATTCCATAGAAAACGTGAATTATATATTCTTTTAAATATAAGATAATTGCTTATAAACCGGAAAGCTTCAGAGATTTGAATGAAACTTTGCCAGTGGATTCCTTTTTTAATTTCAAAGAAACTTTCCTTATGCAATATTTCTCGGTCTCTTCTAGTTTAATTATACTAAATTATATACTTATTATACTAAATTTTCATTGTCCACTAGTATTATTTTTTGTTTTTTTTTTAAATATTACTGCTTTATTCACTTTATAAAATTTATCATAAATTGCATGTGGTATATACAGTTTTTTTTTGCATTTTTTTCTAAAGAATCTATCATCACCATCTATCGTGCAAAAAAAAAAATATACAAATCCTAGATATTTTCATACATTTCAGTTGATACACCATCAGCAACTATTTTATTCTCAAATGCGTCCCAAATTCGATTTTTATTTTTCGAAGTTTGATTTTCGTTTACATAATCATATTTTATTCGATTTTAACATAATATTTCTTACATTTGATTAAAAATAACAAAAATAGTTTGAATAATTTTAAATATATTATATATATATATAAGTAAGTAAAAAACAAAAAAAATATCTAACTAATTGTAAGAATCACATTGGATCATTTATTTATTTCTCTTATCTTGAAGAATCATAAAAATGAGTGTCATATCTACTACATACTAGTAGGTATATGTATTAAAAGAGAAATTAGTTAACAATTTGAGCTTTGTATAATAAGAAAACAATCAAATTGATAAAATTAGATCAGAACTTTAGTAGTGGGAAAGAATATTTTAAATAAATATCCTCATACTAGTAGTATATGCTGAACCTACCTATATATTAATAATAATTTAAAAAGTCAATCTTAAGAAGAAAAAAAAAAACAACATTCGCTGGCCATATTTGTTCATTGCTTTAACCTTATTTTCCAAATTTGTATATCATCTACTAAAATTTCTCTTTAATTATTATATATTTATATACTTTGAAATTTAGCAAACATTAGAATACAAAATTTTTGTTAAATAAATTCAATATATGTATTAATGATTATAGAATAATATACATTATACTATGTACAAAGATTGTTCTGTTTATGTTTATGTAATATATTCTTTAATAAATGAGTATAAGTTTTTATTTTTCTATATTCTTTGTATGTGTGCGATGGATGGATGGCAACGTATAACTCAGATAGGGGATGATGTCAATAGTTTTTGGCATAAATGTCACGATCTGTCGATGTGTGGTCGACTTTTGCGGTCTCCACACCGACATTCGGATGATTTATTATACTTTGCCCTCCTCCTGTTTCCTTTCCCCATTAATAATATTTCAACATGTTGAGGGATCAGATGAATGATTTTTTTTTCTTTTTCTTCTTCTTCTTCAAACGTAGTAAATTTTTCAACATTTTCTTTGTTACCAATTCTTAAACACTCAAAAGATATTTTTTTTTTTTTACCAAGACAATCATCATCATCATCATCAGGTAGTCAGTGAACATTTACATTTATTTATTTTAATAATATAACTAAAATCTTTGTGTTGAACATAATCTGTCCATTTCTATTAAAATGAGTTTTGAGTTTTTTGAGCAGTTTGAGCATAAGTAATTTATCTTGGATTGTATTAAACATTTTTATTATTTCTCTTGTTTTTTTAACGTCCAATTTAAAGTTTTATTTAAAATCATTTTTTGTTAAATATTATATAATCTTAATTGATCATCATGCATCATTTAAATATTTTATAATTTACATTTTAAAAATATATCACTTGAAATTATTTATTAAAAAATAAATAAAAAAATATTTTAGATTTACTACCTAATATTGTAATATGTAACAGTTATAATTACAGTTCTTATATTATATAAATCATAATAATTAAAATTCCGATATCATTTATCCATATTTTTTTTTATTATTAATTTATCTAAATTAATAAATAAATCAAATTGGTTTGAATTTCTCTTTCAAAAATTAATCAAATCATTTCAAATTTTTTTCTTACCATTTAAAATCTTTGTAAATATTACATCTTTAATTCTCAATATAAAAATAATTTGTGTTCTTTAATACTTATTTATAAATTAAATTTAAATTAATAACTATCTCTCTTCTTTTATATTCTGATCTTTTGTTCACTTTTATTAAGGACAATTGGTACAAAATATATTAATGAAAATAATTTCCATCAATTTTCTATCGATAGTTATGGTATGTTTAAAGAACGATGTTTGATTGGTTTGGCAGCGATTCAATTATTGATCCATTTGCGCATTACTTTAGCATTTCACAACCGTGTGCCAACCAAGTCATGCTACACGGATGTGGTACGGAACAAGTGGTAATCAGAAGGCGCTAGGTCTGGTGAGTATGCTGGATGTTACATAACTTCCCATTATTCGAGCTGAAACACTGTAATCTATCCACAGTGAAGACACACATGTCTTCAAGAATGGTTCGATGGCAATGAGGATCAAGTTGAACATCTTGTCTGGCTTCCACCCACATTCTCCAGACTTGAATGTTATGGAATATTTATACGAATTTTTAGAGTTCAAACTTTGTGTCCGATTTCTATCAATCAATTCAGACTTTTGAAATTAGAGATCTGTCTCTAAGAGGAATTGTTTAATATTCCATTACATTTTGTCCATGATACTATTCCTACATCTATTCCTGCTCGGATTAATTCTGTACTTCAGTTTAAAGGTGGTCTAAGCACCTATTAATAAATATTTTCATTATTTCACATATTATTAAAAAATAGAGCGATTTTCTCTCAATTATTTAATTTTAATTTTATTTTACTGTAAAACTTTATTTTTATCTTTACAATTAAGGTGGTTATATTCATAATTTGTTGGAACAAGAATTACATTAATAATATATTCAATGAATAATTTGATAGTGATATTGATATTCAATATTTTCTATTGAAATGTATTTTTTTTTTAATGAAAATTGAAATAAATTTTGTTTACTCAAAAAATGACAAATCGATTGCTAAATGTGTGAAGTTGAACAAGGTGGTCTTGTCGTGATTCTCGAAGCCTCCCTCACCTGCAGAACCAAAAGGGAGGGAATATTTGTCTTGGCAACTGTCATTAATTAGAGAAGGTCGACAGATTTCAACTTGAAGTTATTAATTGAGGAACCTCAAGTATAGCAGAAGAAATTTCAGGGAGAGCATTTTTGATGGATGAATGAGTTGAGGAACAGAACAACACTATATTCTCTTCCTCCCCCCCCCTCCTCTCTCTCTATCTCTCGCTCTCTCTCCCTTCCAGCATTCATTCTTTCTACAAGCTCATTTCTTTTATTTATAGAAAATTGCTATTAAATTATTAAAGTTGAATATTTAATTAAAACAATATAATTTAAAAGAAATTTCCACACGTATTATAAAATATGGATGGTTTACAATATTATAATAAAGGAAATAATATAACTTTTTTAATATTTTATAAAACTAATGTTAAACTTTAAATATAAAGATATATAATATAGTGTTAATCTAAATTAAATAATTTATTTATGTTTTTTAATAACTCTTATATGAATAATATTTATTAGTATAATAGAATAGTTGATATAATTAATAAAAATAATACTAAACATTGATTTAATAGAAATTAAAACTAAAATAAAATGTATCACTATTCAACATTTCAATTCATTCATTTCTTCTCATTGATTTATTATTCAAGTAAATATACAATTATGTGGTGTATTAATAAAAATCTCTTTAAATTGAGCCATCTAATTTCCAAAAATATTATATTTAGAGTAGTCTTACATATATTTGATTTATAATAAGTAGTACCGGGACCCCGAGCCTCGGCTCGATACTTAAGTTAAAAAAAATGATTCATTATTATTGGGTTTGGCTGGTAATATTAATACCTGGGATACCGAGCTGTCGCTCGAAAAAATGTTTAGACATTATTATAGACATTTTCATTCTGTAAATTAAATAATTTTATTTCATTTAAATAAATATCTATTTTTAAATAATTTTTCTCTACATTATTTATCTAATTCTGACAATATATTAAGATCACACCGGGACCCCGAGCCTCGGCTAGGTAATTAAGTTAAAAAAAAATAATTCATTATTATATTGGGTTTGGCTGGTAATATTAATACTTGGGACACCGAGCTGATATACAATTCTTTAATTATTTATTACAATTATTAAATGTTGCATCATTGCATGGAACTTGGGGTCCTCAATAATACATAAATATGTATTATTAGATATGTTTCTAAGTGCATGAATATTTTTTTTTTATTGGAAGAATGATAAATATATATCGTAATTTATAATTATAAAATATTATTAAAAGTACCGGGACCCCGAGCCTCGGCTCGGTACTTAAGTTAAAAAAAATGATTCATTATTATTGGATTTGGCTGGTAATATTAATACCTGGGACACCGAGCTCTCGCTCTACCCTTTAAAAAATATTGATACACAATTCTTTAATTATTTATTACAATTATTAAATGTTACACATTTGCATCAATCTGATTAAAATTAATGAACTTGTGCTCCTCAATAATACATAAATATATAATATATAGGTACATATATTTTTTTTCTATAGTGTTTTTTTGAAAAACTGTTTAGCGCCCCAAGTGGTTATAAAACAAACTAAAGACAAAAAAACGTGCTTTGCAGCTTTTCGGAATTAAAAAAGCAAAATTGGCAGTCGTGGGACTGGCCGACAGAAGTGAAAACTTCTGCGTAAGAAATTTTAAAACAGACGAAATTCGCGCTATTTCACGAGAAAGATGAATTTCATATGCATGTATATATATATAACTTATATATTATTTTAAACATATATTTTAAACAAATTTGTAACTTATATTTATATATATATAAATACACAACTTTGTTTAAAATATTGCAATACGAACTGTTTTATAATTCTTATCTCTAACATAAAATATATATTTATTATGTGAAGTTCATTTCGTATAATTTTGATTATATATGTATATATGAAATGAACTTTACATAATAAATATATATTTATATGTTAGAGATAATTTATAAAACAGTTCTAATGACAATTCAAATTTCGCGCTCTGTTATAAGAAATTTGAAAGCAGATGGTTTCATGGTGTTGGTCACGATCACGCGAGTTCTATACTTTTTCCCCATCCCGCAAAAGTGCTCAACGCCGCTAAAGAAGTTTTCACTTCAAAAATTATTTAATATTTGGAAATATATCTGACTTATAGAAAAAATGAATATTAATTAAAGAAAGAAATAGTTTTTAAAATATCCTGAATAATATGTAACAATTTTCAAGATAGAAATTTATTACAATATTACAATTATTAACTGTTGCATCATTGCATCAATCTGATTAAAATGAATGGAACTTCGGGTACTCAATAATAATAAATAAAATAATATTAATAAATATATTGAATAATATTTTATTGAAAAAATATTAAAACTTATAAAACTATCTAAAACTTTATTAATAAAAGAACAATGAATAAATAAATATAGAATAGTAATTTATTAAAAAGTAAACAATAGATAAAAAGAAAAAAAAATAACAAAATCATTATTTTCATTTTTAAATAACGATTCACCCGGCGAGTTTCGAACCGACGAAATCCACTCGTTAAAACATCAGTCCAACCGCTGGACTATATGTATTTAGATAAAAAATTGTCATTTTTTTACTGTCTTAGCAGGCAGTATTAAAAATTTTGACGTTTTCCATATATAATTTTCAATTAAGAAATTAATAATGAAGCTGTATGTTTCAAGAGATATCATCAATAAAACTTAATTTTTCTTTATAAATACTATATCTAGTGTGAATTTGAAAAAAATCGTTAGAGCGGTTTTTGAGAACCAATATATATAGATAAATACATATATACAATTTTAGCTAGCATAATAAGATAAGATATATATTTTTAATTTTATTTCGAAATTAAATAAAAAATTTTAAAATATTTTAAATATAAAAAAAATATCTTTTAAAAAAAGGCGGGAGTCAAATTTCAATATGAGTGTCATTTGTCCATATATAAATTAAAAGATAAGATAAGTTAATTAAAATATATATATAAACAAAAGCAAAATTAAATAATAAAAATTTATAAAATTTTGAATTAATATTAAATTATTAGTTAATGACTAATAAGTAATTAATAAAATAAAAAAAATAAAATTTATTACAATATTACAATTATTAAATGTTGCATCATTTTAATTAATAAAATAAAATAAAAGAAATTAAATTTAATCAAAGAACAATGAATAAATAAATATAAAATAATAGATAAAAAAAAAAAAAAAATTTTTCCGCCGGTTTCGATCCTGCTAAGTTGACTATTCAAAACAGTGCCTTTACCCATTAGACTGATATATATTTAGTTAATTAACATGACATTTTTACTCTCTTTGCAAGAATTATATGTTTTTTTGTTTTTGTTTTTGTTTTTTTTGAGAGTGATTAATAAATATATATATATATTTTATTAAAAATAAATATTTTTAATTTTATTTCGAAATTAAATAATGAATTTTAAAATTTTTTAAATATATAAAAAAATGTTAATACAATTCATTTAAAAAAAAGCGGGAATCAACTAACCGTATTTTATTTTGTTAATAATTAATTAATTAAGATTAATATATATATATATATATATATATATATATTATTAAAAATAAATATTTTTAATTTTATTTCGAAATTTATTTTATTTTAAAATATTTTAAATATAAAAAAAATATTAATTGAAGTAAAATTGATGACGTCACACCCATATATAATTTTCAATTAAGAAATTAATAATGAAGCTGTAAGTTTCAAGAGATGTGATCAATAAAACTCAATTTTTCTTTATAAATACTATATCTAGTGTGAATTTGAAAAAAATCGTTAGAGCGGTTTTTGAGAACCAATGGTTATAGATACATATATAGATATATAGATACAATTTTAGCTAGTATAATAAGATAAGATTAAAATTTATACAATTTCAAAAAAAAAAAAACAAAAACAATTTAACTTATCTTGATTAAACACTCAAAATTAAATTTAAAAATTTGTCTAAAAATATGAGTTATTCCAAAATCAATATGTAGAAATTGAATTGAATTAATTAATATCCTACATACCTACATATTTTACAATTCTACTAAAAAAATAAGAGAGCGTCAATGAGAATGGCTACCCAATTTACTGGGATCTTTTGGTAAAACTGTTCTTTTGCAAAAAAACACACCCGGATGCAGGGCTGGTTTTTCTACTTGATTTATTTTCGTTTGTATTTCTTTTTTTTCGTTTTAAAATCGTTTAATATTTTTTTTTTTTTTTTTTTTTTTAATGAATGAAGACTACTCAACGATTAGAAATTCACCTGATATACTCAAGTCAAGCTAAATTGGTTTGAATGAGGTTGTGTGTGTGTGTGTGTGTGTGTGTGTGTGTGTGTTGTGTGTGTCGTCCAACTGTTTTGAGAGCCGCATATGTATTTTGGAATGAGTCGCCCAATTCCAATTGGCCAGGTTGACTTGCTTCGTGGCGGCTTAATACGAGTAGCCGATTGCCTTAGCAAGCAATCAAATTATAAAATAGGTGACTCCCGTTTGTCAGCTACGCTAATGAGCTACGCAGCAGCAATCCTCCCGTTCCAAGGCACGCACGCACTTGTCCCACTCCATGCACGAACCATCATCACCGTCATCAAAGTCATTACTTGATTGCGCCTTCAGGGGCTGTTTTCTGAAGATAAAGATGAAGATGAAGATGAAGAAGAAGAAGAAATTATCAACTTTTCAGCGAAATAATAATAAAAATAATAATAATATTTAATATACTTTTTGTTTTTTTCAGGGGTAAGTATATTCTTTAATTTTTAACAATTATTTTATATTCACTAGTAAATTCTTCTAATCACACACATCAAACACCTCCAATTAAATTTAATGATTGAACCGACATAAAATCACAAGTCACCCTTAAAATAAATTTTCAAAGATGATGTGTTATTAAATTAAATTGACCCTAAACTGCCTAGAATGCGAAATTGCTACATTTTTTTGTTAAAGTATTTTTAAATGATTAAAAAAAAAACTTTATCCGAAGCAATTGGATTAAAATTTCAAAATTATTATATTATTATAAGAACATTTTACCAAATTGACAAATATTTTGGAAAAAATTGGGAAATGTCCTAAATATTTAAAAAAAACGGGACAGATATCAAAAAAGACAAAAGAAGGACAAAGCTTACAAATGGATGGGCGGTTGGTCACCTTATTTTAAGAGTTTTATGTTATATTGTTTGATTATTATTAATATTATTAATATAATTGGTTTTGAATTCAATAAACAAAAAAACAAAATATACCTATATATTTCCAAATTTTAGCTAATATTTTATGCTAATATCTATCAAAAAGAATTTTATTATTATTATTATTATTATTTTTCATTTTTTAATGTTTAGCCGCCATTTTTCATTTTAATTCATTTTCTTAAATCAAATTTATTGAGTCTTTTAATTGAAATAAGATTTTATTTAATTATTAATCATTTTAAATGAATATCAATGATTGAAAGAAATTATATATTCAACTTTTGCTAATATAATAAAATTATTTTTTTATTAATATGTAAAGTTTCTTTAATTATTATTGTTCATTTGTATTAATTTCATACTTTATGGATGATGTTATTTTTTTTTTCTTTGTTATCTATAGACTTAGAAAAAGATATTTATTATTAAAAGACAATCATTTTGTAATTTATTGAATTGTTCAATTCTATTTAGAAAAATAAATAAATAAATATAACCACTTCAAGAATCTCTTTTACACAACAAAAAAAAAACAATCATTGTAAGAAATTGACTAAATATTAAAAAGTCAATTTGACAAGGTCGTCATCATTATCTATTATTTATTATTTATTAGAATATAAAATAAATAATAAATAAATAAATAGGCTTAATCCTAGGTGGTCTCTATTAAGAAACATGACAAAATTAATATAATACTAGTGAATAAATCTTTAAATTGTTTATATAAAGTAGGTAATTAATTTCCTACAAGAATCAGACAATATTTATTTGTTTCTATTGATGAATAAATATAATATACAATTCTTATAATATATAATCTCTTGATATATAATGATGTGCAAATTAAATGGATGATTAGAGAGTAATAAATTAAACTTTTAATAATAAAATTATTATATTTCATGACATCAATTCTAAGATAGCGAGAGAGAGAGAGAAGAAAAAAAAACGTTTTCCAAGGCTACTTACTTACTACATAGAAAATGGTATTAATGTATCATATATCAATTCAGAAGAGAAAGGTACCTACCTACCAGGCGGAATAGTTAAGTTGTCCATCAAAAGGATTCTGAAGAATGAATGGTTTATTCTCTGGAAGAGAAAAGTGAAGCAATATAAGTCACCAACCTGGGGAGGCTAATCGAATCGAATCATTTCAACAAAACCACATAAATGATAAAAATCAATTATTTATTGATTATAAAGGAGAACGGAGAGAATTCAATAGCAAAGCATCGCGTAAAAAAGTCCTTGATAACCTGTCGATAGTGGTATAATGCCTATCCAGAAATGGTTTTCAACTACAGTTAAAAATTTATTGGAATTGCTCAAGTGCACACAAACTCAACATCTTTGCCTTATTGGTTTGCATTTCACACACAAATAGATAAATAAATAATTTCAAATGGAGAACGATTAGAAATCACTAAAGAGCAATCAGCAATCACCAATAATAAAATAAATAATGGATGGGAAAATTTGTTCCAATTATCTTCAAGATGGTTCTTTATGAATGTCCCAAGAGAGCTTTTTTCTGTTTCTAGGGTGAGAAACACAATCCTTCCAAACATTCTATAATTCTACATTTTTCAAATTTTTCCATCGTTCCTTCCCTTAAGGAACTACAATTACTACAATTTCATTTCAAATAAATGGAATCAAGTTTTCTCCAATGAATAAAGTTTTATTTATATAATTCAATTGACCATGAATTAATTATTATAAATACAAATATAAAAAAAACTTTTATAAATTAACGTTTTTCTCATGGACTAAAAAAGAATAAAATAATTTTTCTATAAGCCTGACAAAGTTTATGGATGAATTGGTTTATATATTTACAACGAAAACCATTTGGCGCATTTAGTTTTCATTTGCTTATTGCTATTTTATTTCTATACAATTAAATTCCTTTGGCGTTGGCACGTGATTTGCAGTGTTAAAAAATTATTCTCCACTCGACTATCTCGCAAGTTTGTGTTTGGATTAATTAACATTTATTATATTTAAATTAAATTTAATTAATTAAATTATAAATTAAAATTAATAAATAATATTAATTAAAGCAGCACGTCAACATAAACTGCAGGAAATCGTGTTATTTTGATTTAACTACAAGTGCTTGAAATTTATACTATATATAAGTATTTGGTTTCTATTTTTTTAAAAAAATTTGTTATATTTTATATTATATGAGATGAGGTGGCGGAGGGGTTCAACATGGCGGCAAATCTTATCAATTTGTCAAAATTCAATAATTAATATTTAATTAACGAAGTACCGTAAAATTATATAATACTAGTGAAAATGAATCTACGTTTCATAATGAATCGATTCGTATAGGTTTTCCCTGTTATTATGAGGCAATATTTTTGTTCAACTGTAAATAAAACCGATATTAAAATTAATTAAAAATTTCCAATTAATGATACGAAAAATCAAGTTTATTTAGAATCTGGCTAAAATTATGGTCAATGCATTTGTCTTGGTCACAAGTCACAAGATTTAGTGAAAAATTCTAATAAAATGAAAAACATTGAATCGATGTGTTTTACTAATTCTCCAAAGAGTACAATAAATAGGAGTTCCAAATTTTCTTATAGTAACGAGCTTGGAGAGGTGGGTCCTCTCAGAGGCGCTTATAAGATGCGTCTCACTCATCAATTGAGGGGTTTTGCTAGTTTGAAAATTGACATAACCAGTATATATAGGAGACAAGATTTAATTTTTTTTTCTTTTTAATGAATCCATGCTAGATATTCTCCTTCATTTAAATAAACTTGATTTTTTGAAGGATCAAGGGAGGGGAGGGGGAAGAAAGTAAGAGAAAGGGAATGGATAGAAAGTATTCAACGGGTAAAGGACATGATTCCCTTCCTATGCAAGAAAGGAATCATGAGCTCACGTGAGGGCAGAGACGCTACTCCCTGAAGTAGAAATCTTTTCTATTGGGATGATAGAGAAGAAACTACCCGTTACCCGTCAAAATCTCTCTAATAAGTCTTATTATATATTTTTTCGATCATTTTTTTGATATTTATAAGATATAATAATTATTGTCTACTAAAACATTTATGTTATAAGTAATTGTTTATTGTCTATTCTATTTTTCAATCCTTTTGTCTATTAATCTATTTATTTAATATCTTTTCAGGTTAAACTCTCTCTTTAGCTTTACCTCTTCTGATCACTCAATTATCTATTACTAATTTATATATTTTATCACATACGATTCTAGGATAGGTAGTATAAGCCAACAAATATTTTTTCTATATTTTTTTTATTAATAAAATTCCTATTTTAAATTAAGAAAAAACTAACAAAGATGATTTTTTCCGTGGTTGATACCAATGCAGACCGATTTTACTTTATAAAAATTATCTATGGTGTCAATTTCAAATTAGCTGGAGTGTCTCCACTCGACCATCTCGCAATTTGAATTGGATTAATTAACATAATATATTATATTTAAATTAAATTTAATTAATTATAAATTATAAATTAAAATTAATAAATAATGTTTATTAAACCAGCGCATGTTTGACTCTTTGTTGATGGTCCCACGTCACGTGTTGGCGCGTGATTTGCAGTATACAAAAAATTAATTCTGGTACTTACAGCGATTCAATCAAATTCTGAAATTCTATATATAGCAGTTTTATACAATTTCTAAACATGTGAAAAATTATCAAACATATATCTTTATTTTTACGGTCACTTTAGAGGAAAAAAAATCAAAACGTTGTAGGTAATGACCCTCTTCCAGCTGCATTTCTCAAAACTACAAATTTTGAATAATACCCATGTACCAAATTTGATGATTCTAGTTCAAACCGTTTTAGCGTAGTCTTTTCTAAATACACACACATATACACACACACACAGAGATTTTCCTCAACTTTAGTGAAAATGATTCAGGAATCTTCAAAACGTCTAAAAACATCAAAATCTCGACATCGAAAATTTTCGTGATCGCAATACCATAAGATTTTATAAGATCTGACATTGTTTTATTAAATCAGAATGCCTAAATAGAATGGTAAAGTACTTACTATCCAACGATGACAATATGGAAAATTAGGCTTGGTATTTTGAATCTAAAAAAATAGGATTCTAATGTACTATTCTTAACGCTAATTGGGATTTGAACGATTTGATCGGATCGGAAATTGTGTCCTGATTATGATTGTCCAAATAAATTTAATTTAAAAATAATTATAACTTGAATTTATCAAAAAAATGAACAAGTTGGTGTTATCGATCACATATTTATATATAATCTTGTTAAATTTGTAAATAACTATATTTTGTCATTTAAAAAAAAAAAAAAAGTTTCTACATACAAGAAAGAGAAAGAAAATCTTTTTTTTTTTGTTTTGATTTGCTAGATATTTATCTCCAAACGGTCCTTGGCTTCTCCACTCATGTTGACAATAGCCTGTTCTTAAATTAGGTTAATCGAATTGAGGTCCGCTTCGTTTGGTTCCGATAAAATAAATAAATTAAAACGACTGGTCGAGTTTGTTGTGCTTTCTTGATATATACAGGTTTCGGCTTTTAAACTAAAAACCTTGTTTTTTTTCGCTCCTTTCTCTCTCTCTCTCTCTCTCTCTCTCACACACACACACACACACACACACACACATACATCACCTGGCTAAAAGTAAAACACTAATACAACTAGAGAAATAAAAAAAAAAATCACCTCACATAGACAGCCAATCATGGATTGAGAAAATCATTCTTTTCTATGTTTTTTTTTTTGTTTTTCCTTCGGAATTTGGTTCATCGGAAATGTCAAAACAACAGATGCTTGACAGAAGATCCGGGCCAACCTGCCCCTTTGATTATCATATTGTTGTCTCTAATAGGCGAATAACTCATGAAACAAAGGGTGGGGTGTCGGCATTTCACCTGCTCCCTGGATAACTGCAACCTGCTGCAAAGTGCTCTCTGTCAATCTAATTAATTTTTTTTTTTAATTTTTATTTTTTACAATTTTTTAACATTTGCTCAGAAAACTTTTTGTTGAGGGACACCTTCTTCGAACCAACTTTGAATCATACAAGGAAAAGTATTTTTCTTTCTACTTTATTTTTTATTTGGAAATATTGAAATGAGCTTGATAATTTATTCGATGAAATCTCAAAACATGAGAAACAAGAAAAGCACTTTACAAAATTTCTTAAGTGACTGTGGAGAGTTCAAAGAAATGTGAATTTTTATATTCTAGCCAGTTTTTTTTTTTTTTTTCTTTTAAATGAAATTTATAAATATTTCTCTATTAGTTTTGGTTTCAAATTCGATTTTGAATAAAACAAAAAAAAACAAAAAATTGATTTTATTTTTATTCTATAAAATCTAAAAATTACTTAAATAAATATTGTAATATTTAAAAAAAATATTAATAACAATTTTTATTTTTATTAAAATTTATATTATTTATAATTAAAACTTAAATAAATAAAATTTGATAGAAAATATTTTTTATACATTTTATTTTTTTTTTTTTAATTTTAGTAGTAGTAGTAGTAGTAATAGTAGTAGTAGTTACCCCTCCATTCGTAATTTTATGTCAATTAAAAACATGTGAAAGGTATAAATATATAATAAATAATAATATCAACTAGTAATAAAAATTTCAAAATGTATAATTATATATAATAAAAGTAACAAGACTTTTTCTTTGTTGTTGTTGTTGTTTGTCATAATACTGATTTTCGAAATTTTAATATGAATGAAAGTAAACAAATTGGATAATTTTGTAAAAAATTAGAGAAAATAGTGAAATAGTATATTATATTAATAAAAAAGAATGTGTATTTTTTTTAAATTTAATCCAAACAATAATATTATTTATATATTCAGCATAAATTAAAACACAAAATGTTTTTTGTTTTTTTTTGAAAAAATATATTAATTCAATTTAATTTAATAAATAATTTCTTAATTATATTTGGATTGTAATTTAGAATGAAGAATTTTTTTTAATTTTTTTTAAACATTAAAAGTTATTAGAATTTATTATTAATTATATTACCCTTTTAAAGAAAAGTCGTAAGTATATAGTTATTATATAAATAAATAAATAAAAAAAAAAAAAGAATGTAAAATTTATGATTATGATGGACAAATTCCATAAAAATGCTAGACCATAAATGAATTTTAATAACTGTCATAGGTTCGATAGAAAATGGCGCATGCGGCATCCATTGTCGTTGAAGATTTTTTGTTTGAGCAGCATCATGAGGTTGTGGAAAAAGTGGCGGTGGAATGCGGGAGGAGCGAAGACAATGCTTGTGGCTGGCTGCCTGTCGACCAGTCAGGGAACAGCGGCCATCGGGAGAACGATGACCCACGTTTTCCAGCCCCCCCCCCCCTCCCCCCCCCCCACCCACCCACCTTCCCCGGTCACCAGCTGGACAGAGGACAACGCATCTTTTGCAAAAACCAATTATCGAATTTCCTCTTTAGAGTTTCACGAATTGTAATATCAAAATCTTTCACTGAATACTAATCACTCGAAAAATAGGAAAACTAATACTTACTTTTTAGGCTAAACAGGAATTATTTGGAGGTGACCTATATTTATTTATTTATTTATTTATTTGAAATTAATCACATTACGAAAAATAGAAACTGATTTTAGATTATTTTTTAAGGAACAAAAAAATTTTTTATCATTATTATTTGTATATTGACTCTTTTTGGAATCACGCAAAACCTTCACAAGCGTTTCTGACTTGATAACCACTCTTCAGTTTCAGTTCTTTCATTCTTTTCTTGTTAGTGTGTGTACCATATGCACGTTAATATGAATTCGGTTTGATCTTCGGATCCTTTTTGTCATCATCATTCTATTATCAATTCAAAAAACTTCTATAATATTTGTAAGACATAATCAATCTTATTAGCGACAATCACCATTTCCACCAGTGAGCTTTTTTCTTTGCAATTTTTATGGTGATTCTAGTCTTCTTGAAGGGCGAACATCTTAATATTCCACCGTAAGGTTTCACGATTCATGGTTGCTTATAATGAATATATAGTAGTCCTCTTAATCCATGTGGACAACAATTTTTTCTTATTTATATAAATTATATTAATTAATGAAAATTCCGTAAAAACTTGCAACTTTTGACTTGGCTGGGCGTTGTCATGTTGGAATTCATCGTCTTGTCTATTTATTTAATTTGGTCCGTTCTCTTGCAATTGTCAGAAGTAATTTCTTTAGCTGTTCACAATGTACGAGTTGTGAAGAAATGGTCTTACCAGAAGAAGGAAATACCTACCTCATGGTTCCTCTGATGATACCCTTCCAGTTCTAGCTAGCATCACCTTTTTTGATGTTTTCCAAACTGTTGAGGCTTGATCATGATCTTTGTCACTTTCTATTATTGTACAAAACCCACTTTTCATCACTCTTTATGATATATTTCTGAAAAGGTTCGATTTCATTCCGTTTTAGCAGCGCTATCGCAGATATTGAATTAAACTAGAATATTTTTCATGTACAAATCATCTAAAAATCTAGCTTGTTTTTTGTAACCAGATTTATGTAAATGTTTTTGTGGGTAATGCTTAATTCATTACCAATATCGACGTTGTTAATATGTCTACATTGCTTGACTTTTGCAGAAATTGAATCTACTTTTTTAATGACTGGAAGACCAGAGCGCGACTTCTCTTTTACTTCAAAATTTCCAGAAAGAAAACGAGTGTACCATTTCTTCCCAGTAGTTTTTCACCGTACACAAAAAAATTTGAAGAGTTCTTGCCTTTGTCATATCATTTTTTTTGATTACTTTTTTCTATGATTAAATGTAAATAACTTTACAAATTCGATGTTGTTACACTCAATTTCGGGAGTAATTTGAATTTGAATTTGAATTTGTCTAAAGGAAAAAAAAGGCTGCGAACTTTTTACCAGACACATTATTTTATATACTGTAATATATAAATATAAAAATGCTTTTTTTTTGTATACATGTATTTAAAGACGGAAATATAGAAAGTTATTTGTTTGAGCACATGGCACAGTATATAAAATATAACTTTCTAGAATAATTGTTTTAAAAAAAAAACCAGGGAAATACCCAAGAGGGAGAGAGGGGTGGACAATTTTGCCAAGTGGCATAGGAGGGGATGATTGGCTTCGACATATTTTAGTCAGTCTTGATCAAGAATTGAGAGAGGAGACACGAACATTTTCCCTGGCTGGAAGGACATCAATTACACAACCCCTTTTTGAGAAATGTTGCTGCCCACTCGATGTTCCAGATAAATCCGCCGGACGACACTCAAGACTCAAGTCTCCAATGAATTCTCAATTCCTTAACTACAAAATATACCAACTGTGGTCGACCATTGGTAAATAATAATAATTTGCAATTGCGTAATATATAATTTAAATTCCATTTAATTTCTATTTCTATTTCTAAAGGTAACAGTCAATTTCATATAATTACTTGTTTTCTCTATTTTTGTAATATTAATTCTTCTAAAGTTATTAAATACATAATTTTTAGTTATAATTTAAATATGCATTTTTAATTGAATCTTATCAATCTTATCATTTCCCATATCAACCTTCGCGATTCAATAACCTTTTTTTTATTCTAAATTTAATCCAGAGTGCTACTAAATAATTAATCTTAATCTTTTCAACCAATTTTTCTCTTATAAAATATTTTACTTTTTCCCTCCCATACACGACAATACATATAATGTTTTTGAAGAAATGTGTAAACTGGATAAAAAATTATCTTACAATTACATATGAATGATCAATAAAAAATATAAAACATTCAAATTTGTTTGTAAATATAAATACAAATATTTATTGATTTCAAGTTGTTTAATATGTTAGTTCTTCAAATATTTATTGTTTATTGCTTTGTTGAGACAACCTCCTCTGCAGATATTATTATTATTATTGGATACACTTTAATACAATTTCAGTGAGTTTATCATATTAGGAACGTGTTTTTATTATTATTATTATTATTATTATTACTATTTGAGAATGAGATTTAAATATTATTTTAAAAATTTAGAATTATTTATACACAAATAATCATATAAAATTATTTTATTTCTTGATTATGAATCATAATCTTATCTGACTAAAAAAATGATTTCTTATTAATTTATTCTTGACTTGACTGAATATAATCTCTCTTACATTTAATAATTAGAATATAAAAAGAACAACTATAAAGATTAAGGATCTCCATCAAAAATAAAACTATACGATAAAAAATCTCATAAAAATAGAATATTATGACATAATTATAAGTTAATCTTTCAGAAAATCTTACTTTAAAATATAAAGTCAAATGATAGAAGGTGTAATAAATAAAAACAGTTAGACACACATGATATTTCTTAGGAAATATGATTATACATTCGCATATACTAAAAATAGACTATAAAGCTTTTATACGAAAATCTAATATACGTAGGAATATACGAATTTAAGATTTAAGTTAAGGATAGATGTCTAGGATAATTTTTTTTTCGTTTTACAACTTAAAAAAAATATCTATTTTTTATAGCTGATTATCTATCATAATTAAATTTCTACATTCAAATTATATAAAATAATTTGTTAATGAAGATATTAACAAATTTTCATTTATTTGAAAAAAATGTATAATTAACATTGGTAATAATAATAATTTTATAATAAAAATTTACGTCTCTTTGTGTTATCTTATATAATAGTACCTGGAACACCGAGCTAACGTTCGACCATCGAAGATTAATAAATGTATTTAATATTATTAAAATAAATATATTTAATTTTGTTTCGAAATTAAATAAAAAATTTTAAATATAAAAAAATATTAATACGTTTTTCAATTAAAAAAGAATGACAAGATGATGGATGACGTAGTTAGTGACATCATATAAATTTAAATTAAGAATAAACTAATGAAGATGATTTTTCCCGAGGCTGAAACCAATACAGATCGATTTAACTTTATATGCAAATATTATCTATGATGTGAATTTCAAAAAAACCCTTAGAGCGGTTTAATATGTCAAAAATATACAAAGGTACAAATATTTATATGTATATACAATTTTTGCTAGTATAATAAGATAAAATAACATATTATCTAATGATTTAGCTTTCTTTGACTTTTTCTTACTTTTCTGATCTCAAAAATAGTAAAAATAATTTGTATGAAATTTTGTATTGTTTTAATAATTTTTATTTCGCAAACTATAGTAGCGACCGAGAAATATTGCATAAGGAAAGTTTCTTTGGAATTAAAAAAGGAATCCACTGGTAAACTTTCATTCAAATCTCTGAAGCTTCCCGTTTTGTAAATAAGTTGACCTGTGGCCAGGTCCGAACCGACCGACGGTTTGAAGTAAATTAATTTCCAGCTACAGAAACAATTTCAAATAATTTTAATATATCTATTAATGTAATAAAAAACATATAGGCATATAACATAAATATTTTTAATTTTATTTTATTTTTAATATATGTATATATTTATATGTAAGACCAGGCTGTGACGTCATGAATGGCTGGATGACGTCATATAATTTTAAATCAAGAAAAAACTAATAAATATGATTTTCCCGAGGATAAAACCAATACAAAGTGCATGATTCGTGGTGATATATAAAAAAATCTCCTCATGTGAAATTTGGTGTGAATATAACCCTTCCCTTCCTATCGTCGATCGCTAATACTACCACTTCCGGTTCACGGATTTGCACCAAAAGTTGATCAATTCATCCCACTGATGCATTAAGTAAATATACCAAATTTCATCAAAATCGGTTGAGCCGTTCAGGCTGTACACATCTATACGGACGGACAGACGGACAGACGGACGGACAGACGGACAGACGGACAGACGGACGGACAGACATCATGCTAAAAATACTTTTTTCTGTTTAGAAAATGCATGATTCGTGGAGATATGTAAAAATCTCCACATGTGAAATTTGGTGTGAAAACAATACCTCCCTTACTATCGTCGGTCGGTAAAAATTACCAAATTTTTAAATGATTCATAGTGACTTTCCTAGTGATTTTTGAATTTGCAAAACAATTTTGACATAACATGTAAAGACAGGTTTTTTAAAATAATTTAAAGAGCTATGTAGAAAAAGTCCAAAAAAAATATTTAAAATATTTCATCTACTAATGAATGCTATGCTTAATATATAAATAAAAATTTATACTCATATTAATATTATTATTATATATGCAATTTTATTTGTATATCTAATTTATTATATATATAGATAAATCAGTATAAGTACATTTTTAGAATAATTTCGATTCTCTATTAGGATTCTGTTGATACTTGTATTTACGATTATTTTAGTTATTATAATCTAAAATAGTCGAGAGTTGACTTGTTTGTTATACTCTTCATTATTCTTTTCTTCATGTTCAATTTATTATTCATTATTTTGTCATTTATATGTAAATCAACTTTAATAGGATATTAATTTGATAGAATGGATGATAATAGTTTATTATTAATTAGCTATTGAGCTCATCTTTTAGATGAAAGATAAGTAAAGAATATTAAGTAACTAAATTAAATTAATTATTATTTCCTTTTAGGTTAACGTTACTATGTTAATTACTAAATGAAAATGAATAGTGAATGAATTTGTTAACTATTCTATAACTAATAATATTAATAATTTATCATCTCATCATAATTAAAATAAAAACAATTCTACTAAAAAAATTATATTTAAATATTAATTTGTTATCATTTAAATATATATATATATATATATTCAAAGAAAGGGATTTGTAAATAAAAAGATGATCATTTCATTAAAATAATAACGTAATCGTAGCGCTCATATGACTTTTCATTTGATATATGTTTAAAATGGTGTAGGAGTTGGATGGGTGTAGCTCTGGATAGGGACACTTGGAGAAATGTAGTTGTTGCGGCCAAGAACTTTCGAGTTGCGTAGAGGCACAGAGAAAGATAGATAGTTTAAAAATATTTGTTTCCATTGACTATCCTCTTTTTTAAATACACATATTTAAAAAAACAAACAAACATTATTTTAAGCTTTAAAATAGTAAAATATTGAAAATAAAAAATAAAAATCAATATTATTTAAGTTTTAAAAAAACATCTGGGAATGCTTGTAGGCATTATTATCAACTATCAACCAACTTATATTCCTATTTATCACAAAATTGCATAAATAATGCCAATTTATATGATCTTAATATATTAGATAAATAATGTAGAGAGCAAAAAATATTTATTATTTAAATGAAATAAAATTATTTAATTTACAGAATGGAAATGTAATTTTAATCAAAAGAAGAAACAATGTTTTTGATTAAATTGTTTTCAAGATTTATAATTACAATATAGAAATATAAATTTGAATATTAAATATTTAAATAATAATGGAATAATAATTAATAATTATAATGAAATACGATCGAAGATGCGCTGAAAACATCGCTTATTTATAATGATACACTGAAAATATGGGAAATTTTAAACTTGAACTGCCGATTAGACCGATGTTCTCAACTTTTTAAAAGTTCGTTGAAAATTAAAAATATATTTTTATTAGAGTTGACTAAAATGTAAAAAAAATATTATCTATAAAAAGTGATTATGAAAATCAATGATAAAAAAGAATCAAATTATGTCAAATCAAATCAAAATAATTGAAAAAAAAAGAGTGAACAACTAAAAACAGGGAAGGTGGAGGAGGGGGGGGGAGGCAAAAACAACTTTGAATTTTGTACATTTTACGAAAGGACAGTGCCTATCAATTTGGTTGTTGCCTAAGTGGGGGTAACGGTGTTCTATGATCCGTAGAAAGGATCCTCTCCAATATTATCTTAATATTCTCTTGAACAGAAGAGTTACTTTTTAATTCAAAATAGCTTCCAAATATTGATTCCATAGGTTCCGTGTTGTTTGTTGTCTGTTATTGTGACCTTAGAACTTAAAACTAAAAATTTAAGATGGAACAAATTTGTGTCTATGGTAATAATTTTTAATTATATGTTATTTCTAAAATAATATATGTACATTCAAAATAAAAAATAAATAAATATATATTGTTATTCAAAATTGTTTTAAAATTATTTATGTATTTTTTTTTTTTTATTTTTAATGAATATCAAACATCAAACTACAACTTGTATATGTCAAGAGTCCGAATTTCAAAAGAATGAATTTTTCCAATCTTGGTTTGTTAAAATTTTTATTCAAACAAGTTCTTAGTAAATACAATATTCAATTCTAAGAAGCCAATTGCTTCTATGTCATTTCTAATAATCATTATATTGTTCATAGAAATCAAACTAGATAATGCAATCAATGATTCGATGCATACAATATTGTATTTGTGAAAGAAATAACACACACACACACATTTATATATATTTATAGTTCTAAAACCTAAGTAAATTCTTTACTGGAGGCAAACAAGAAAATAATAGAATAAAAGAGATTCAATACATTCAGAAAAGTTTTTTGTTTTTTTTTTTGTTTGTTTCTTCAACAAATCATATAATCTAATTTACAACATTTCTCAGCATACCAACTTTACTTATGTATTATGATTTCACAGAATTAACCAAATGCCTTAAGACCAGTATATTTTGTTCTTTTACAAAATGGGAAAGATTTTTCTTTAAAAAAAAATAATAAAAGTTCAATCGTTGTGTGAGAAAAATTATTAAGTAAAAAATTATATCAAAGGAAACATATTTAATTTAATTATTAAAGCTTTGATGGTTGTTTTTATTTATAAGGGAATTTTGTAAATAAATTTACAATAAAAAAAATATCAATGTGTGGTTTTATTTAGAAAATTCCCTTATAAATATTTAATTTAATAAAAATTTCTTAATAAAAAATCATATATTATCATCTGTAAGGTCTCCTAACTTTATCTTGTGTTTATAATATTATATTTATAAGGGAGAGTAAATGCTATAAAATTGTTTTTAAATAAAAAATAAAGGAATTCTTATAAAATTTATTTATTTATATTTATTGAATATATATAGAAGAAGGATGCTATCGATGTGCTATTTAGTAATAAATACTCAATGCTAATAATATAAATGAAAAATAAAAACTTGTCATCGGTCCATTTAACGAGACTGGTTTCCTTGATTGGACTGGGTGGTCCACCTCCCTCCTCCCCTCCAAGGGACAAATGAGAACTGACAGAATTAGCCCCAAATTGTTCAAGATCTCTTTTGGAGCTTCATGAAGTGAATTGTTGAATAATGGAATGGAATGAATTAAAAGAGGCTATTTCAAATTTATTTTAATTCACTGATTGATGAATGCAATTAACGTATTACAAGAGGAGATGTCACAAAATATTGTTAACAAAAACAAACAACAAAACAATAGAAAAAGACTTGAACGATTATTTGAAACTTTTGGTAAAAATAAAAGAAAAATGATTTCTTATTTTTATGTTTTTTTTTATTTTTTTTTTTTACTTACTTATTTATAAAATTAAATTTTTTTTAATAAAAAATTGTTGTTGAAAATATTTGATTCAATTGAATATATTATTGACTTATTCAATTACTGACTGAAGAAGAAGATTTTTAATGAAACAAACTACTTTCTAATAAAATGCATCCTTGTTTTTTTTTGTTTTTTTTTTACAGACGCCATGAAATGAGTTGCTATTTCCACGAAGATATTCTGATGGTTGATTAATGGCTGCCAGTATGTCTTTCATTTGCTATAAACTGTATAGAATATAATCCATATCTCTTTTAATCGAGTCACTCGCGTCGAAGCTGCTGCTGCTGCTCACCTATGCGGTCGCGAAACCTGTTTTCTTCGCCGACCCACACAATGCACATATAAAATATGTCGAATACGCTCTTGGAAATATCCAAACAGAAGACAAAAACCCTCCTCCTAGGTAGGCTTATTGTCCGAGCGGTCCCAAGCACAGAGACAATGAATGGTATTATTTACGAGATTCTTGCTGGAAATTGAAACATTCCACCTCCTGGTGGACTAAAACTTGCTCAAATGAAAAGAGAAAGAAAGAAAGAAAGAAAGAAATGGATCTGAATTTTTTAAAAAAAAAAAAAAAAAAAGAAAAAAGTCACCACCACCACCAGAGCAGTGCCAGTGCCACCAGTCAACCACAATTACAAAACTAGTCTTCTCTCCTCTCCAATCTTCGTTTTAATAAAAAATAAAAAAACAAATTGAAAATTCACAATTTAGAATTTTTTCATCTTCCTCGACGAATTTAAACTCTTCAACTAGATTAAAGTAAAATAATACTACTTCACCAAGATTAAAATTAATTACTTACTAATTAATGTTGAACATTGTGTATTCTACTGAAGAATGAGGAACCAAAACTTCATCCTTTCTAAAAGAGAAATAAATTTTCAAGTCAAAGAATGCGTTTTATTGGAAAAAAAAAACCTGTTGAAAACTAGATCTTCATGTTAAATAATGATTCAGCTCTCTTTTTACATTTCACTGGCCTTAAATTTTTTTTTTTTTTTTTTTTTTTATATATATATATATTTTATTGAAAGGCAAAAAAAAAAATAATTTATAGTATAGTTTTTGCATAAAGAATCTGGTTTGCAAACCGTTATAGAATTACATTAGAAAAATGATCGATTGACTGGGTAGAATTCAAGTGGGAAAATGTTAAATGTATAGTATAAGTTGTTAGTTTGCAAACAGTAAGCCAGGGTGTCAATATTTAAAAAGAATATAAAATTTTCTTTAAAGGATTCAATAATAATTCAAGACGAGAAGATAAATACTCGTATATATTAAACAAAAAATGATTTACTGTTAGTTTTTTTTTTTTCTTAATTTAAATTCTATTAATCTATATAATAAAAATATATTAATAGAGTTGGTTGGAATGAAATAAAAAATAAATTTTATTCATGAGAAAAAATAATAATAAATGAAGTAATAAGTTAATTGATTAATATTTTAATTTAAAATTCTTGAGAAGTTTTTATGAAATTAATTTACCTAAATAATAATTTAATTAAAAAATTGTATTTATTTTATTAATAATAATAATTAATAATAATTTTTCTTGAAAAAATGTAAACATTTACTAAGTCCTTATTTAGGTATATATTAGTAAGTAAGTATCTACGTACATAAATAAATATTTTGTTTTTTTTATTTCCCCTTATAAGTAAGCAACCAACAATACATACAATATATATTTTCCTTTTTATAAACATTGATGAAAATAATATATATTTGTAGACTAATTTGCCAAAGTTTACTTAAAAAAAAACAACAACAACAGAATAACAGGTCATTTTTAATATAAAAATATCATTTTTACAATCTCGCCAGAAATAGTATTGGGATCACGAAAATTTTAAATGTTGAGATTTTGATGTTTTTATACGTTTTGAAGGTTCCTGAATCATTTTCACTAAGGTTGAGAAAAATGTCTGTGTGTGTGTGTGTATGTAGACAAGATTACGCAAAAACGGTTTGAGCTAGAATCATGAAATTTGGTATACGGGAATTATTCAAAATTTGTAGTTTTCTATCAACTTTTGAGAATTGTAGCTCAACCGGAAGAGGGTCATTACCTACAACGTTTTGATTTTTTTTTCCTCTAAAGTGCCCATAAAAATAAAGATATATGTTGGATAGATTTTCTCATGATTAAAAATTGTATAAAACTGCTATATATAGAATTTCAGTTTGATTGAATTGCTGAAAGTACCAGAATTAATATTTTAACATTGCAAATCACGCGCCAAGACGTGACGTGGTGCCATCAACAAAGAGCCAAACATGCGCTGGTTTAATTTTAATTTATAATTTATAATTAAATAAATTTATTATGTTATTTTATCCAATTCAAATTTGCGAGATAGTCGAGTGGAGACACTCCAGCTTATTTATTTAATAAAAAAAAACATAAGTATTTTATTTTAAACTATTTAATAAATACAATACTATTTATTTATTATTATTTTATATAGGATATAATAAAATTGGCTGAAGGCATTGAATTAAAGAAAAAAAGAAGAAGAATAGAACTAAAAAAATACATGAACCAAATCATTATTATTATTTAATACTAACTAAAAATAATCTAAATGCGTATAAACTTTTGTCTTTTTTATTTACCAAAACCCTTCCACCTGAATAAATCAATATTAATCAATGCATCATTGGATCAAGGAGTTTGTAATTTTACTATATTATCCATTTGAGATTATAAATGTTCCTTTTGTTATTTTTTTTTTAATTTAATAATTAATTGTAATATTTACATGTTGAGAAAAAAACTTGTTTATAAATTTAAATACTCTGAATTGAAATTTAGAAAAAAAAAATGATAAATTATTTATTAATTAATCAATCTTATAATAATAAATAATACTATTTGTTTCTTTATCAATTCAACAAACAAATTATAGATCTAGTTTAGTTTTAATAAATTTATTATCAAACTTTTTTCTTATATAAAAAAAAAATCTGAATATTTTATTAAGAGTATCAGCCTAGTAATAATTTAAATAACACACCACTACAAATCATTTGGAGAAGAAAAAAAAATTTATGATTTCGTTAATCAAAGCAATAAATTAATTTTTAACTTATATTATTGGCATATTTTCTATGTTCCAATAATTTTTTTTTTTTTTTTAATATTTATTTATATTAAACAAATGTTATATTTACACATATTATAACTTGGTATATAATATACTAAAAAAAAAAAAAAAAATAAATAAACAAAAATAATAACAGTTACGTTTATTTAATGATATCCCTATTATATGTTATATTATAATGATTTTTTATTATTTATAGTTGATTCTTGTAGATATTGGAACAATTTTACCATGGCTATTGATTAGTATTTGATTATTTATTGATTAAAATTATTACTTATTATAAATTATTTAATTTAATTTAAATAAATTTAAATAAATGACTAAATTATAGTAGTCTTTAAAATATTAACTAGTTGAAAACCAGTTTGTTTGTTTTTTTTTTATTTTTATTTTTTATTTTTTCAAATAGAGTAGTGTCTAAAACACTAAATATATAAAATTATTTAAAAAAAATCTTCAAAATATTATAAAGTTTTTCAGTATTTAATGAAAGTTTTTTTTTTGTCGATCAAGTTGCAAATCACATATTTCTATTATGATTTGAACGTAGTACTTTCATCAAATATGGAAAAGAATACGCTTTGGAAAATATATAATTAAATCAAAATATAAAATGATTAAATTATTATTATTATTAGGGGCATAATACGAGGATGGGGTGAAAAGTTTCCGGCCTGACCAAGAAAAACGATGATTTTAAATTTTATTTTTTTTTTTTTGCTTTATTTTTCAACATAATCTCCATCAACACGGATACATTTCTCATTCTGTAGTGTTCTAATTTAGTCAATTAATTTAATTTAAGTCTCATCAACAGTTATGAATCGATGCAAAAATTCGTTTGGATTACACCTACAGCGCCAAATTGTCGGTAGAAATGGTTTTTCGAAGCAGTTTTTGGTGTAACGTTAGCAAACGCGGCACCCACGTTGCACACAATTTTCCATATTCAAAGGCTTGTGCAAAATATTTCGCACACGCTCAGCTGACATCGTACAGGTCTCAGCCATCTTGAATGTTGAAAATTAAAGCAAAAAAAAAAAAAAAAAAAAAAAAAAAAAAAAAAAAAATTAAAAACATCGTTTTTCTTGGTCAGGCCGGAAACTTTTCACCCCATCCTCTTATTATTATATGATTATTATTATTTAATTTATATTAATACCTACTATGTATATACTCGTATATTTTTTATTCATTTTATTAGTTAGATAGATAATTCATTAATGTTATTTTATTTGAATAATAAATATTTATACATTTAATTTATAAAATTAAATGTATAAATAATATTATTATACACTTGTAACAATTTGTGTGTGTGTTTTTTTAATTATTCATTATCTTTTCTTCAAATATATATATATATATATATATATTTCGTATATATATATTTATATATGATATTAAATGTATTTGATCAAATAATAATTTAGATCGATTGGTTGTTTTACTGTGAGCTTCGTTATTTGCCCGGTTGATTCTCGTTCTGTTGATTAATCCAGCTCAATAGACTGCTTAATCAAAATCAAAATAATTAAGCCGTTTTCACAGGCAATAATGGCGTTCAGATCACTCGATGCAAGTAACAAGATCAGACTAATTGTGAAATTATTTGTCCGAACCTTCGAGATCATGCCAATTAAATTATCATGATCCTTTACTACAAAGTTTTTTTTTTTGTTTCTATCCAAGTGTTACATCGAACTTGCATTAAAATGTGTGATGTGAATAACATTAACTTTTGTGATTTAATTGGAAAATAAAAAATACTAGAGATTTTTTTTTTTTATGTTAATATTGACTATTATCTACTATTATACATTGAATAGGACCATTTACTTTTTATCAATTACATATATTTGATAACAAAATGGATATGTTTTATTATTTCATACATATAAATTATTGAATAATTATTCCTTTAATAAAATGAATATCTATTTTGAAGTTTGTTTTAAATGATTTTTTTATAAAAAAAAATATTGAATTGATTTTTCGTGTTTAATTATTTATTATTATATATATATATATATATCATCCGCGTATGTAGACTTAAAGAAAAAAAATTAAATATTGGGGGTGGAAATTCGTGTCTGTCAGAGATAGTGGTGGGTTCGAAAACAAAAACAAGCACTGGGTAAAGTTCAGCTCTTTTTTTTTTTAATATTATTTTATGTTATTATGTTATATGGAAAGCCATTTTATATATGAACAGTCTCTAACGATATTTTGTTAATCAATTCTATTATCGTATAGTTATTTTATATCTATCTATTTCTAAATTTGTATAAATCTTAAAATTATATACTGTAAGGAGGACCGTTTCAAGTTGGGGTCACTTTGTAGACGATCCTCTTACGTTGTGTTCCAATTTATAAGGGGATCTAAGTATGAGGCACTTGTAATGACCCACGATGACCGTGAATTGTTAATTATGTTAAGTTAATGATGGGCGCCAACTTTGGATATCCCAAAGTATAAAATAGTGTTGAAAAATTAAGGGAAAAGGGAAAACACAATAATAATGTTCACATTAATTTACTTTAATTAAATAGATAAAAAAATTAACAAATTAAATATACAAATTTTAAATAGAAAAATAAGAAAATGTAATTCACTATTATCACTGGAATTAGCAGAAATAATTATCACAGGGTGTGATGATAAGGATTATACACAAATAATTATATCACGGGACGTGATAAGTATAGGTTATATCAGGATGATATCACTTGTTCGACTGTATCACAGGGTGTGATGATAAAAATGATTATATACAAAATGATTATATCACGGGACGTGATAAATACCAGGTCATATCGGGATGATATCACTAGTTCCACTGTCCATTCTCAACTGCCTAAAAATATTAAAACTTGGAGGGATGATTCCTCCCCTTATGTGAAATATAATATCTATATATATATTACATTTTAAGAATAATGCGACCAAATAACTTTGTTAATAAAATAGGGGAATAGAAAAACAAAATAAACTAAAAAATAGATAAACAAAATAAAATGTATAATAAAAAAAAAACTAAGAATATAAATACTTTGTCCGTTACATCCTCCCCCTCTGATTCCGAGGTCTTTTGATTGAGGGATCAGCCCTAGGAACGGACAATTTTTGGCCTTCCTCGCTTACGTAGAGGAACTACTGGAGTAGAACGCGTGTCGTGGCTTAGACGCAATGCTGATGTATGAGGGGGAACAAGTCCTTGAGTAAATAAATGTTTTTGAGTTTGTGGTGGCTCCATAACTCCTGGTGGGCCCCGATGGGCTCTCGGAGACCCCACCAGCTGTCTATATCGGACAGCAGGATCTTCTTTGCTGATATTGGTACCGTCCATGGAATCGACGGCCCTTTGCAGCGCATTCAAACAACCGCCTGTGTTTATATGATGTTCAGCGTAAGCAGTTGGCTCTCCCCCTGGTTGAAAGACGGTTTCATGGTCTTTTAATAAATGGGCAAGTTTTATGTTCTGTTCCTCAGTTAGCTGAATAGTGTTTTCAACAACAGTATTATTTTCTTCAGTGGTGCAGAGATTTTCTCGAATAAATTTGTATTTTCTCTTAGGATAATTATGAAAATACCAGCGATTGTTTCGCATATCTAATACTAAACCTGCTTTTCTGAGGAAGTCAAGACCTAATAGTGATCTATTTCCACTAACATTGGGTAGGAATATCATTTCTATATGTATTATTTGATTTTTGATTTTTACAGGAACTGTAGCTAATAACACGGAATGTATACGCTTTTTCCCGTCAGCTAGAGTTAAGGAAAGATTATCTACTTTAAAATATTCTCCTCGTTGTCTTAAATAGCTGAGAAGACGCTGACCGCCAATAGAGCGAGTGGCTCCGCTGTCAACGCAAATAGAACCAGAAGCTTCATAGATGGAGGCTTCTATTAGAGCGAGTTTAGTATCTCTATCTGTAGTAACGTTACACTGTAAGGCTTGTGCGTTGGTAATTTCCTGCTTCGGATTGCAAGTTAGACACCTAGGTTTGGTGACTCCTGGAGTTCCGCAGCCGTAGCAACGAAGTGTTGAAGAGTCAGTCTCTTCTTTTTGTTTTTCACGAGGTTGTGAGTTTCTAAAGGGTTTCCGATCATAATATTTCGATTTAGGGGGTTCGATAGATTTATTTGAAGGGATTGTTTTTGAAAATGGGGCCCTTAAGTTATCATAGGAGTCGAATTTTTCTGCGAGATCGAGGGGATCTACCAGTGTTTCCCAAGAGTCGAGGAAGTGATCTTTGCATTCGGATGAACACTTTCTCTTCATTTGATCAGCTAGGATCAAGTTTTTAAGTTGATCAAAATTTTCAATTTTTAGATCGGATAGCCAGGCTTCTAGATAACCGCGTAGATTGAAGTAAAAATCTTTCCAGGTGTTTTCCGATGTCTTCTTGGAGGTGGAGAAAAGTTTTCTTATTTTATCCGTAGTTAATTTAAATCGGTGAAGTAGGAGCTTCTTAATATGTTGATAGTCTTGGGCGACTTCATTTGGTTCTCTAATTATTAGAGTGGTAATATCTGTGGGTAAGACCGAAATAAGATAAGTGACCCATGCATCCTCAGATATGCCAAGAAAATTCATTTGTCTTTCGAAAAGACGCAGATACGTATTAATATCGTCATCGTTAATTTTAAATAGAGGTAAGAATTTCAATATATCTACTTTCGGTTGAAGTGGGGTTGGTGATTCTACCTGGTTCACTACGGTTTGAATTCGGAGTTTCTCTAGTTCAAATTGTCTTTCCTTCTCCTTTTCTTCTCTTTCATCTTTCTCCCTTTCCCTCTCTCTTTCTTCTTTCTCCCTTTCCCTCTCTCTTTCTTCTTTCTCCTTCCTATCCTCTATGATGGTCATAAGTAATTCCCGTGTAAGGTCTTCATCATAATCAGGCAATGACGTGATGTCATTTTTTATATCGATCCTACGAGAATCTAAATTCATAACTATTCCTAATTCCTGTGCTAAAAGGATAAGATCCTCCTTTTTCCCTTTGCCGAAAAATGACATTTTTAATAGGATAATTAAATTTAATGGTAACCAAAGAGAAAAAAAAATTAATTAATTAATCAAAATTAAAAGTTATTTAGTCGCGTACAATTGAAATATACAATGTTTAATTATAAAATAAGATAATTGTAATATAATTTAAAATATGTAAAAAGTATTTAAATATTTGAAAATATAGTGATATTTTATCAATTTTATTAATTCATTAATTTAAATATAATGTAGTAGAATAAAATTTAAAATCAAAAAAAAATTTACAAATTAAACATATAAATTAATTAATTATAACTAATAATAATATTAATATATTCAAACTATTTTTATTGAATTAGAATTAAATAGATAAATATTCTATTTGTTAGATAAATGTGAAAATTAAAAATAAAAAAAAATAATTAACAAGTGTTAAATATATTATTATAATAGACAAGGAGATATGATTTATTTAAATTTAAAGTATAAAAGTAAAAGTTTTAAATTTTTATTTTATTAATTAAATATTAAATTGTACTATAAGTCCGTTGAGATGAAAAAGTGATAATACTGCTCACCAAAGATGAATAATGTACTTTTCTCAGGAGCCGTGGTGTACTAATCGGGCTTCACGTTGGGCTGCCACTTTGTAACGGATGACTAATCGAGCCAAACGTTGGGCTGCCACTTTGTAAGGAGGACCGTTTCAAGTTGGGGTCACTTTGTAGACGATCCTCTTACGTTGTGTTCCAATTTATAAGGGGATCTAAGTATGAGGCACTTGTAATGACCCACGATGACCGTGAATTGTTAATTATGTTAAGTTAATGATGGGCGCCAACTTTGGATATCCCAAAGTATAAAATAGTGTTGAAAAATTAAGGGAAAAGGGAAAACACAATAATAATGTTCACATTAATTTACTTTAATTAAATAGATAAAAAAATTAACAAATTAAATATACAAATTTTAAATAGAAAAATAAGAAAATGTAATTCACTATTATCACTGGAATTAGCAGAAATAATTATCACAGGGTGTGATGATAAGGATTATACACAAATAATTATATCACGGGACGTGATAAGTATAGGTTATATCAGGATGATATCACTTGTTCGACTGTATCACAGGGTGTGATGATAAAAATGATTATATACAAAATGATTATATCACGGGACGTGATAAATACCAGGTCATATCGGGATGATATCACTAGTTCCACTGTCCATTCTCAACTGCCTAAAAATATTAAAACTTGGAGGGATGATTCCTCCCCTTATGTGAAATATAATATCTATATATATATTACATTTTAAGAATAATGCGACCAAATAACTTTGTTAATAAAATAGGGGAATAGAAAAACAAAATAAACTAAAAAATAGATAAACAAAATAAAATGTATAATAAAAAAAAAACTAAGAATATAAATACTTTGTCCGTTACAATACTTATTATATTCTATAACGTCGAAGAAGAAACGTAAATGTATCAACAACCTATTTTATAAGATAGAATTACAAAATTGAATGAAGAATTTTGAAATGTTGTAATTTTGATATTTCGATTAGTATTGAATGATTACTTATCCAAGAGGTTTCCAACCGGTGGGGCGCGCCTTCCTTGGAGGGCGCGAAGGCAATTCAAGTGCCCGCAAACTTTTTTTAAAAAAAAAAGGTCAGATGACTTTTTACCCACCCCTGTTCCATGTTGTTATATTATTTCAGAAATGTGTAATGAGCCGCAAGAATTTTTTTAGAAAATGGGGGGCGCCGGTACAGAAAGATTAGAAACCACTGACTTATCCTATTTATGTTTTAATGATTTGAATTTTTACTGAATACACTTTATTTAATTGAAAATATTAATAAACCAGAAAATTCTCTTGTGATTCAAAAAAATAAATTCGTCAAACATTTTTTAAAATGTTAACATAAATAAATATTTTATATATAAAAAAAAAAAAATTATTATTATTTTATTTTAATATTATATTTTCATATTTATACTAGTATTAGAATTAGTTTATGGAAACAAATGATCATTCAGTCAGGTTTTGATTGAATAGATATACTCGTAATAGAAAGATGAGTTGAAATATAATCTCGTATATACGAGTATGGATGTACATCTAAATGACTAAACCTAAACTCTCTTACCTTTAAAATTATACTCAATAATTTAGGATTACCAAGTAAAATACTATTAATTTATTGTAATTCATTCCCCTCATTATAATCTGATTAAATTTCCATTTGTGTGATTTTATAATCCAAATTTATTAGAGTTGTAACATATAGGATCAATATTAATACTCGATTCTTTCAACTGATTAGTAGCTATTTTCTCTCAATATCTCTTTTATAATAATACATTATTATAACATGATTATACATATATACTAATATTTATTTAGATCATATTAATAATCAGAGTTGAATTTATAAAATAATATATATATTGATATATTTTTTCTTGTTAAACGCTTTTATTTAGCTTACACCCGTTTCCGTGTCGTCAAATCTTGCAATGTTAATTGGACCCACTTCCCAATGTTCCAATGAGCTGAAATTTCGCATACCTATGTAACTCCGATGACAATGCAATATTCTAATTCAACTTAAGTCATAGGTGACCTAGGAGGTATTATATTTATCAATTAGTAATTACATATTGCATTATATTGATACAAAATCGTAATTAAATATTAATATAATATTAATTTAAACCATTTTTAATTACTTTATAAAAATATTTTTTAATTTAAAAGAATATCAATTAAAGTAATAGCGATATTGTTTTTGAAAAGATATATGTATCTATAAACCAATAATCTAATAATAATAATAATAATAATAATAATAATAATAATAATAATCAGCCCCCTATACCACCGATTTGATATACTTATAGTATTTTAAGGTGAAGAATCGACTTGAATTACATTGTTTCAACATTCACACAATAACCTGAAATAAAAAACCGGGCGAAATTTCTATCAAGACTAAAAATTAGGAAATAGAAAAAATAGAAAAAAATTTTTTTTAAAAACACGCTTTTATTGAAATGCACTAAAAAAGAGTAAATAATTTCTCTACACACACCACAATATTTCCTTACAATTAATCATATCTAAAAAATGAAAGCGTGGACGCCAAACATGCAGAGAAAGGAAAAGAATACGAAGGACATTTCATTGTATATCCATAATACTTTCTTTATTTTTTTTTTCTACTATAATTGATAACTATGTCTATTTGAAGTAGAATTTACGTTTTTGCCTGTAAATTTGGTGCCCACGCTTTCATTTTTTAGATATGATTAATTGTAAGGGAAATGTGGTGTGTGTGGAGAAATTATTTTCTCCTTTTTAGTGCATTTAAATAAAAGCGTGTTTTTAAAAAATACAATTTTCAAATACTTACTACAACTAGAAAAATAAAAAATAAAAAGTCAATGAAACTTTTTATTTTTATTGTTTTCTCACATAAATTTTGTCATGTTGAAATTTATGAGAAAAACAAGACAGAGAAGAGAGAAGATTTCCTGCGAGGGGGGGGGGGTTGGGTTGTTTATTGACAATCGAAATTATATAAAAATATATTTAAATAGAATACAAGAAACTTGTTGTTTCCAGGGTGAATTAATTATATCCGTTAGGCGGTGCAAAAGAATGTGCAAATAAATCATGTCCTTCGGCAGGATTCCGCCATCTTGGTCCGAGCTGTGTTTACGATGGGCTGCTGCACGGAATATTAATCTCTTTTGGCCGGCTCCATTTCAATTTCAAATACAGAATAGACTGCTGGACGCGTGTGAACGCCGGCATACTCGTACTAAAAGGGACGACGACGACGACGACGACGACTTAGTTTATCGGCGCCAAGGACAACACCAACATTTTAAAAATATTTTTAAAATATTCATCATAACAAAATACAACACACAAACTACTCAACTCCTCTCTTCATTACAAGTTAACCTATTTAAAAAAAAAAATATTATATTAATATAATCTTCTATTTAAGTATAACATTTCTCAAAACACAACAGGACAACAATAAATAATCAATACAAAATTCTAATATTATATGTTGTATATCTTTAAAATATATCAGAAATTCATTTTTGTATGATAACCCATATAAATCAATACAATTCAGAAGTATTATTCAAATAAATTATAAAATTTTAATTTTAATTCATTTAATGAAATTATTAAATTTTATTTATCGAATATTTTTGATGAAATAAGATATTCTTATTCTAAAATTATCATTTCAAATGAATATCAATTAAAAAAAAAAAGAAAAACAAAAAGACCTCTGACTTTTGTGCAAGGACAAGTCGGTTATATCAATTACATGTCTTATGATCAGTAGAACGGGTGCTATCAACCTTTACCTTGATTTTCTTGATCGGAGGCGCTACTTTTTATCAAGTATGTAGCGTCCCAATGTTGATCCCCGAGGCTGGGTTGACTCCGTCTCATAGGCTCCAGCAAGAGAAATTCCATTGTCATACCCGGGACTACAGGAATGTGAGCCAGCTACGCTACCTTCCACCATGTGGCGCCTTTAAAGAAAGAAATTGTTATTTTTTTTTTAATATATAGTAGAATATATTTCAATGTTTCGCCAAAACTTTTTTTTTTATTTTTATTTATTATATTTATAATATTATTTGATATTTACCTTAATAAGAAAAATACAATTGATTGTATATTGTTTGTTTTTTTTAAATTTATTTATTTATTTTATCTATCTATAAAATACCTGAACTTTATTAAGAAATAAAAAGAAAAAAAAAAAAAAAGAATGAAACAAGAATATTCTTTTAAGCATTTGTATATTTTACGAATAATTGATGGAAATGTGTTTTTGCTATTCGCGTTTCAATTGATCTCAAGTATAAGCCAATCCTTCAGTTGCGGTGGCGGCTTCTTTGACCGAATGGGTGAGGCGGCATCGGCTTTTACTTTGACTTTACTACACGCGTACCGATTTTTTTTTTTTTTTTTCAATCGTCCTTCCAGACGAGTACGCATTGCTCAATGGAGATAAAATTAGAGCAACAGTGACACATGAACACCTGGAGCCTGGAGCTTGGAGGACAATCATTGAAACAATCGGGCACCCAAGAAACGCTCCCTTTTGAGTGAGCCTCCTAGTCATCCCTTCTTCTTTAGCATTTCTCTCTCTCTTTCTCTCTTTCTCTCTTTGGAGAGAATTGCACAAAATCCGAATTACATTAAAGATGGTTGGCAAAATAAAAAAAAAAAAAAATGACCAATGCAAAACAATAGTTGCTCGATTGCATCATAGAATAGAATAGAATAGAATAGAATATAGAAGAGGGATGGGGTCGATCTTTATTTATTTATTTATTTATTTTTTTTCTACTTATTGGTTTTCAATAGACATTAAAGTTTACGTTTTATGAATATATTTACATTCATTTAACAAATCAACTATCTTCTTGTTCTATCTCTGCTCTTAATTTATAGCCATCACATTTATATTATTGTAGCTGCCTGAAATACTAGGTAATTTACAATTTATTACCTAGCATATAATTTTACTGGTTTCATTTTTATATGGAATTGATATAAAATACGATTAGCTGAATTAAAGATCTAATCTTTGGCAAAAAAAAAAAACAAAAAAAAAAATATTCCATCTTACAAAATCAAAAGGATAGAAAGTTTTAGTTTAAATAGAAACAACATTCATCGATAAATCATAATATAATCTTTCTTTTTATTCAAAATTAGAATAAATCAGATAATTCATAAAAAAAAAAATTTCTAGCTATTTCTATTTAAGTTTGGAATAATTTAATTAAATGTGAAATTTTATAAAATTTATAAATTTAGAGCAAAAAAAAAAAAAAGTTGAAATTGTGACCCAAAATATTCTCAAATATAATTTGATTGATTTAATTTTAATTTTATTTTAATGCGGATATATATTTATATATTATAAAATTATTTTATCCATTTCTTTTTTTTTTTGAAAACATACTTTTAACTTTCATATTAAAAATTTTAAAATTTTATTAAAAGATTTTTTTCCTATGTTAATTTTTAAATGATTTAATATAGAAATTTATATATTATATATATAGGCTAGCTTAACTAGCTTAATTTCTTATTTGATGTAGACATTTCGCATATTCTAATGGTTCATAAGTTGGTATACCGTATACCCTGTGCTATCAAAGGATATCGATTTTAGTTTTGAGTTATTTCAGTTCTAGGTAGATAAAAACTATGTAATTAAAAGTAAGTTATTAACATCTTTCTTCTAAATTACTAATTTTAATATATAAACAAAATTTTTCAGCATGATGTTACTAGTGATATTTTAAAGTTCATACATTTTTTTGTCATATTCACAAAATAAATTTACTTGTAGTAAAGTGTGAATGACTCATATTAAGCGACGCCGTATTAGTTGCCTAAAACGAGCCCCTGTATCTGCGCGCCTTTTCACAACTACCGAGTTTCGTAGTAAAAGATATTAAAAAAAAGAAACAATTTAATAAAAATCAACAAAAACTATTTAATTTAATAACATTTAAAGTGTAATAATTAATTCCCAATTAAGTTTTTGATAATAGCCTATCAATTAAAAATCTTATTATATTGTAACGATTTTTCTCTTGGAGTGGGTGAGAAGTGTTCTGTCAAATCTAGCAAACCAATTGCCTTAATTGGGCCAATAGTATTTTCATTTTAAAAATTGTTATTGAACATATATATATTTATCATTTTTTTATATTTTAGTATAACGAAAAACAATATTAACAAATATAATTATACTTATATAATATTTATATATATATATTACTTTATCCTTGGATTTCAGAACAAATTTTCTTTAAGTAGTCCTTTGATAATAATCTTTTGCTTTTTAGAAATTTTAATTTATATTATAACATTTTTTTGAAATTCACACCAGAGATAGTAATTATAAAGAAAAATCAAGTTTTATTGATCACATCTCTGGGAAAAATCATCTTCATTAGTTTTTTCTTAATTTAAATGTATCTATTAATGCAATAAAAAACAGATTTGGATATAACATAAATCTTTTTAATTTTATTTTATTTATAATATATAAGATATAAGAAGCGGTGGCTGTGACGTCACATAAAAATAATAAAAAGTAAGAAAACAATTATTTTTTCACTTTTCTCCAAAAGTATTTATTGTTTTCCAATGAATTTCACGCTATTAATAGATTAGCCCGAGGGCTATCCAATGGTATTGGAATGGCCCAAATCGCATAAGTCGTTTAGGAGGAGTATCGGATAGAATTGTCTTTTAAATATATCGATTGAATTTTTACATCGATAAAACATTATTATTTATTTATTATAGTTAAACAATATTTATATTAAGGGTTTAGTACAAATAAAACAAATATCTTATTGAAATTGAAATTATATAAGATAAAATAGATATGAGTGATATATTTTATGGTAAATAATAATAATAATAATAATAAATAATAATTTGTGTGAAAAAAATGATAATCCCGTTATACCCCTATACTTATATTTGAAAAAAAAAAAATATATTCAATCATAATAAATAAAATAGTTGATGGTATAAATTGCATAAGATGGAGTAAATTAATAAGAAAAGTCTTGTGGGGGTTGGTTGAAGAAGGGAAGGAGGAGGAGGGGGAGTACAGGCGTTGAAGTCGCCAGGTCAGAGATCGAAAGAGTCGTGTCCATCGTGGGGCCGATAAATCTCGAGGGGAGCGCCTGATGCAGGCAGCCGGCCGACCGGCCGGCCGTTTCATTAAACGCTCGGCATAAATCAGGTGAACACTTGAATGCTGTAAATAAGCGCCTCTCTGTCGCCGCCTCGGTCATCTTTCATCTCCTGCGAGAAATTAAAAAAAACTTGGTACGGGTAGAGATTATTTATGCTGTCATTCGATTTCTCAATCTTTAATAATAAATATTTACTAAATGTTTTTGTTTTTTTTTATAATCATTAAATTGAAAAAAACAAACGAGAAGAAAAGTGAAAATCACTAAACTTTAAATAGAATTTTTTTTGAGTTTTAGCAAGATTTCCTATTTGAGAGTGAGATTCAGTTGAATCCTTGTCCTCCAGAGTTCATTGGTCCTTAAATAATTAAAAACAATTAAGTAATAAGAAATTTATTGAGATAAATATCAAAAACGATGATGGATATGAAAATAATTAGTTTATTAATTATTATAAAACATGAATCTTCTTCGACTTGAAAAGCGAATGCATAGTTTATCCAATTTTTATGTTTTTATAATTGTTTATAACTCGAAAGTTCTTAGGCGCAGCAACCACATTACTCCAAGTGTTCCTATCCTGAGCTACAACCATCCAACTCTCTCACGTCCCTTCCTACATTATCCACCCACCGCGTCCTTGGTCTTCCAAGCGGGCGTTTCCCACTCGGCCTATATATTTTATTTATTTTCATTTTTCATCAATGATATTTTTAATAGAAAACATTTCTATACATTATCAATACTATTGATATTATCAATTAATTGGAAGGCGCCACAGGGTGGGAGGTTACGTAGCTGGCTCAGATTTTCATGGTCCCGGGTCTGGCAAGGGAATTTCACTAGCTGGGGCCTATGAGACGGAGTCAACCCAGCCTCCGGGATCAAAATATTGTCTACCTATAATGGAATAAGTTAAGTAAGTTTATTATAAAATATGATACAATTTTTTAATATTTTTTTTAATTAAATTACTTAGTAAAGCATTCTGAAACATTTATTTTTATATTTATTTATTAGATAATATTAAAATTGCGAAAGAGTGTTAAAAAAAATTAATAAGAAAGATTATCAATTTTATTAAAAAAAAATAAAAAATTTCGTTATAGAATGTTAATCAATTTTAAAATTCGCTTCTAATTCATATTTTATGACAGATTATTAATTTAAATCTTTGGATGACCCTGGGTCTATTGACTCCCTCCCTCTCTTTTCCTGAGTAAACAATCAAGGGGGCTGATGCGAGGTGCGAAGGCCGTGGCCCGTGAGAACCTCGTAGCCGTGTGCATCCATCAACAGATTCCGTTCCCTCCCCTCCACTCCACTTGTACCCCCTCCTTTCCATCAGGCACCCTTTAATTAACAAGGCTAATCAATAAATGCTCAAGTGAATTTATTTGCACCGCATCATTTCTCTTCTCCTTCCTTTCACTCTTTCATTTTCTTATTACATTCTTACAAACGATTTATTATTTCATTTTTCAATTTATTCACTTACTTTAAAATGGTGATGTACCACTCACTCTCTTTATTCTAACAAATCTCAAATTGGATTGGTTTCTTTTCATTTAACTCAGGAAAAATTTATCTTAAAAGTATTTCATTATAAGATAATAATAATTTAATAATTTATTAGATAAATATAAAATTAAATGAAAAATAATTTATAAATAATCATTAAAAATTAAGTGTGAAGGACGAGTATACTACTACATACTATTGTACTATTGTTCATTTTTATTCAGAACAATTGGTACAAAATATCTTAATGAAAATAATTTTCATCAATTTTACTCATCGATAGTTATGGTAGGTTTAAAGAACGATAATTGATTGGTTTGGCAGCGATTCAATTATTGATTCATATGCGCACTTCTTTAGCATTGCACAACCGTGTGCCAACCAAGCCATGCTACACGGATGTGGTACGGAACAGGTGGTAATCAGAAGGCACTATGTCTGGTGAGTACGCTGGATGGTACATAACTTCCCATTATTCGAGCTGAAACACTGTAATCTTCACAACTCTTGATACGTGTGGCCGAGCGTTGTCATGCAAGAGAATGACTTTACTACTCTCTTACTCCCTATTGCTGGTCTTTTTTGCAACAATGCGTCGTTCAATTTGGTAAGTTTAAAGTTAAAGTCGGTAAACATGCGCTTTCAGTTTCATTTGGTTTTAGTAGCACATAATGTACAGCAATACTTTGCGTCCATGAATATTCCGCTTCGGTGTCGATGTAGATGCCTCTCTTGGATTAATGTATGAGGTTAAAAGATTTTTGTCTGGCAAGCATTGAAATGGCATTTTCAGATAATTCGGATGGTTGCCATTTTCTTCCTTTTAGATTTTTCCGATTGAATGTAAAACTTGCTCGAAACTAACTACATATTAAGTTGTCTGAAAGTTATTTGGGAGTTTGAGTCGATTCTCATCAAATATGTCATGGAATTCAATGTCGTCGAAATTTTTTATTACAATCAATGGTCACCACAGTAGGAGCAACAGATAATAAATTCAGATGAATCATTTCAGACATTAGGACGTGTTTAAACCTGGACAACGCCCAAAGAAGCGTTTTATCTGCTAATTATGAAGCATGGTGGTGTTATAGGTGGAATGCGATATTTGACAGTATTTCATAAAGAGAAAACTGACTTTTCAAGACGATAACCCCACTAACCACAGTGAAGACACACATGTCTTCAAGAATGGTTCGAGGGCAATGAGGTTCAAGTTGAACATCTTGTCTGGCTCCCACCCACATTCTCCAGACTTGAATGTTATGGAATATTTATGCGAATATTTAGAGTTCAAACTTTGTGTCCGATTTCTATCAATCAATTCAGACTTTCGAAATTAGAGATCTGTCTCTAAGAGGAATTGTTTAATATTTCATTATATACATTTTGTCCATGATACTATTCCTACATCTATTCCTGCTCGGATTAATTCTGTACTTCAGTTTCAAGGTGGTCTAAGCACCTATTAATAAAGATTTGACATTATTTCACATATTATGATGGTATTATTATTTTGTTTAAAAAATAGAGCGACTTTCTCTCAATTATTTAATTTTAATTTTATTTTACTGTAAAACTTTTTATTTTTATCTTTACAATTATAATAATAATAATAATAATAGCCTTTATTAGTTCTTACATGTACATAATCATATTAAATAGTAATATAAATACAATAATAATATTTATAAATTTATATACATTTTTTTTTTTTTTTTTTTTTTTTTTATTTTTGTATGGAACTAGGCCCTTTTAGGGCATAGGCCTCTCCCAGTCTTTTCCATTTTGACCTATCTCTTGCAGTCTTCATCCAGTCTATTCCGACTTCTCTAATGAACTCTCTAGACCATCTATTTGGCGGTCTTCCTCGATTTCTGGTTTTATCCAATGGACACCATTCTGTAGTGATTTTTGTCCACCTATCGTTGTTCATCCTCGCCACATGTCCTGCCCATCTCCATTTCAACTTCCTTACAGCTATGTTGATATTTTCCACCTTTGTTTTCTTGTAAATATCGGTTATTCGTTGCTTATCCATCCTTCTCACACCAAGTATACTTCTTATCATACTTCTCTGAGTGGTTTCTAATTTTGTCGATATTTTTTCTATCATCGTCCATGTTTGTGAGCCATAAGTAAGTGTTGGTAAGATACACTTTTTAAAAACTTTTATTTTAGACGATATATCTAATTCTTTGTTTTTTAAGATAAATTTCAAGCCCCAAAACTTACCCCAAGATATTCCTATTCTTCTTGTTAATTCTTCATATGTTCTTGATTTATTAAAATTTAGTTTTTGACCCAGGTAAATTATTTCTTTTTTACATATGATGGGCGGTTCATTTTTTCCATAAGAAATATCTCTTTCGTCGCAATTTGTAATTATAACTGTTTTTTTGTTGTTGATTTTGAGGCCTATTTTTTTGCTTTCTTGATTTAATTCTCTAATCATACTTTTTATTTCCTTTTTTGAGGTCCCTATAACGACCACATCGTCAGCGAATCTTAGATTACTTAAATATCGTCCGTTCACTCTTAGGCCCCTCTTTTCCCATTTTAGTTGACGGAACACTTCTTCTAGAGCACAGTTAAATAATAATGGTGACAATGGATCCCCTTGTCTAACGCCTCTCTCTACAGTAAAGAAAGGTCCAGGATCATCAATAATAACTCTTGTCTGCGAATCCTCGTATATTTTTTTGATTAGGTTGGTATATCCTGTGTCCACACCTTGAGATATCATAGCGTGAAAGACACTCTCTTGATAAACCGAGTCGAAGGCTTTCTCGTAGTCTATGAACGCTAGGTAAATTTCTATTTTATATTCAATTGATTTTTCAATTATTTGATTTAATGTGTGCAGATGGTCGCATGTTGAATAGTTTTTCCTGAATCCGGCTTGTTCTACTGACTGCGAATTTGTAAGGATATTTTCCAATCGATTATTAATTAGTTTCATAAATATTTTTCCGATATTCGAAGTAATTGTTATCGGTCTGTAATTTTTAATATTCTTTGGATCACCTTTTTTAAATAAGATCATTATATTGGAAGTTTTCCATTGTTTTGGTATAATTTGACTTTTAATTATATTATTAAAAATAGATGTAAGTGGCTTTTTAATTAGTTTGATTGAGAGTCTCAATATTTCATTTTTTACACCGTCTATTCCTGGGGTTTTTCCTGATTTTAAATTTTTAATAGCGAATTCAATTTCACTTTCAATAAATAGAGGTATATTTATATTTTCATTTGGATGGATTAAGTTGTTATGTTCCCTTAATATATTAGGATTACTGTATAGTTTTTTATAAAATTTGGTTGCTATAATTTTTATTTGGGTTCTATTAAATTTTTGATTTTTATTTTCATCATTGAGACTTGGAATTAATGTAATTCCCGTGGATAATTCTTTTTTTATTTTTTTAATAGAATTATATGGTTCTATATAATTTTTTATTATGTTATCATTATAATCTTTTAAATCTTTTTTTATGTGATATTTAACCAATTTACAAAGAATATTATGTTCGATTTTACCATCTATTGTGTTTCTTTTTATTCTTAATTCATTTCTTTGTTTTATTAGTTTTTTTGTATTTTCAGATAACTTGTGATTTTTTTGATATAATTCTTCGGATTTATCTTGCAACATTTTTATATTTTTTTCAAAAATATCGTATTGATCCTGTGTTTGTTGAATATTGGAGAAATTGATATTTTTAAGTTCATTTTCTACTTTTAAAATAATTTCTGTTGTTACATTTTGAATATTTATTAATTTCATGATTTGTTTATTGCATTTTGGATTTGGTCTTCCTAAAATTACACTCGAAGATAATTCTACCTTTATTAAACGATGGTCGGTGAAAAATGCAAATTTGTTATCAATTTCAAATTTACGTATCAAATTCATATGAGGAGATAGAATGTAGTCAATTTCGTTTTTATAAATTCCATTTGGAGCCATCCAAGTCCACTTTCTACCTGCTCTCTTCTTATAAAATGTATTTACAATTTTTAAATTGTTTGTTTGACAGAAGTGTACCAATCTAACTCCATTTCCATTTCTTTTTCCATAGCCATAAGGTCCGATGATCATCTTTTCTTCTTCTATTCTCTTTCCTACTTGGCTGTTGAAGTCTCCAATTAGAATTAATTTATTTTTAATATTATTACGGTATTCGTCTACAACATTGGCAAGCAAAATATAGAAGTCCTCGGTTGTTTGTTCATCAGCCTCCGCTGTTGGTGCATATACTTGTACGATTGTTATAGTACAATTGTTTTTATAGGCAAGTTTCAAAAGTGCTATTCTATCCGAAAAACCCCTAAACTCCACAATATATTTTTTCATGCTATTTTTCACCATGAAACCCACTCCCCGTCTTCCTCTCATCTGACCAATGTAATAAAAAATATAGCCAGATTTTCTTTGTAATATTTTTTCACCTATTCTCTTTACTTCTGACAGCCCCAAAATATCAATTTGAACACCCTCAAGAGCATTTTCAAGTTCGATTAATTTGTCCTCGTCTTTCAGGCTACGAACGTTTAATGTTGCTAGTATTATTTTTTCATATTTATTTTTATTATTTTTTTCCTTTGAATTATTTTTATTTAAGTTTCTATTTATATCTTTCTTTTTAAATGAAATCTTTTGTTTTAATTTATTATTATCTTTACAATTAAGGTGGTTATATTCATAATTTGTTGGAACAAGAATTACATTAATAATATATTCAATGAATAATTTGATAGTGATATTCAATATTTTCTATTGAAATGTATTTTTTTTTTTTTTAATGAAAATTGAAATAAATTTTGTTTACTCAAAAAATGACAAATCGATTGCTAAATGTGTGAAGTTGAACAAGGTGGTCTTGTCGTGATGCTCTATTCTAAGCCTCAGAGGATCACTCAAGGAGATCCGATTTTAAACACGAAAATTAATAATTGTTTTCAGCATTGGATTGGATTTTATTAATTTCTAATCTTCCGCCTATTCAGGCACATTTCGACGTTCATAACTTTTCTGTTAAACTTAAAAAAAATCTTTATTTTATAGATTTTTATCTCGTAAACTAGAAGAGGCCCGAAAAAAGTTTATACGAAAAGTTTATTTGGAATTGCTAAAAGTGGATTCCCCTAGTAAAGTATTATCCAAATCCACGAAAATGCGTTTACTTGAATAATTACTGAAAAAAAAATATTAATTGAATTTAATTATTATAAATTTTTATTAAAATTTGGATAATTAGAAATAATTTATATTTTAATACGAATCTGATAGTAAGTAAGTAAGTAAGTAATTCATTAATTTCGTTTATTTAAAAGAGATATATAATGGTCGATTAAATGATGTATAACAAAAGATAATAAATAATTTACATGAATATTCACCCCGTCAGAAAGATTCAAGGCAATGATAAACTTTAATCGTTTTCCAAACTTCATTTATTGCTTCTAAGCCCAAAAATGTTAGTATTTTTTTTTTGTTTTTTGTATATTAAAATACATTAAATATTTATTAAATAAATTCCATTACTACAATAGCAAAAAAATAAAAAAATTGGAATATTTTCTGTCTAAATAAAATAAAATTTGCATAATTATAATATATTGTGTTTTTTTTGTTTTTTTTTTAATAATATCCGAGTCGAAGTGAGGCACGAGTATATACTCGTATATATAGTCATTAAGTATGTTGAATGGTTTTATAGTTTATGGCAATTTAAAGTGTCGTTGGATATTAAAATATGTATATTAAGTTTGTTGATTTGTTCAATAATTTTTCTTTAGGATGTAAAGTACCCTGAGGAGGGAACAGAAAATTGCATTGACTACTGCAGAGTGAGATTATTTCTACAGAAGTGTAGTTTACGTGGAACAGAAGGGAAAAGGAAGCCCAGGTTGCATGCTCTCCGTCCCAGCGGGACTCCCAGTTGGGGGCCCAATTTGCATATGACACGAACTACAAGATTCAGACAAATCTAGCGATCGTCATAACTTATCGAAGCACACCCAGCAGTGAATTTATCCAACTCGGGGAGTGATGTATTTGAAATATATTTAAACATCTGAAAATTACATTATTTCATCTTGTATATATCATAAAATATATTTTATAATCTGGACTGAACCAACGAAAAAAAAAATAAAATAAAATAAAATACAAAAAAAATTCTTAAACCAAAAATTTTATGACTAAAACTAAATAAAAAATAAAATAATTTTAAAAATTTCAATAATTCTTGTATATGTAATACTATCAAGAGATAAAACATCATTATCAATTATTTATTTATTTATTTTTGTTTTTAAATAGATAATATTATTCTAATATTCAGAGATTGGTTTATCACTTTATGTTTTGTCACTTTACATCAGAATCATAGATAAGACACGGTTATAAATTCTTTTAAAATAATTTATTAATTTTAAAGAAAATTTTTTGATGAAATGAATAGCCAATCAAATTCTTCAATTTCGAGTCACGTGTTCAAAAATAGCCAATAAGAGAACAATTACACTGAAAAGATCCCTCCGTTTGATAAGATCCCTCTTGCTTATTGTTAGGGAACAAACTGTTTTTGTCATTTAATAAATAGTAATCCTTTGCATTTTTCACGATATGGTGACGAAAATAATGATTCTATTAATGAAATTATTAAAAAAATACACCGAAAACTGTGCAAAGTCAGAGGTTTTTTTTTTTTTTTTTTTTATAAAAATTAAATTATTAAACGGGTAATAATAATAGCGACGGATGTTATATTAAATGAATTTAAAATTAATTCAAACTTGATGCAAAAGTATGCAAAGAACGAGTAGTTTGTGTTGTTGTGATGATTGATTTAAGTAATAATAATAATAATAATAATAATAATAATTATACACAATGCACTGCTTTATTAATTTTATTTACTAAAATGCCTGGCTTGAATGAATGGACAATTTGCGGTTTCTTGAAAGGGAGGAAATCCGAGTCTTGTCGGTCACTAGAAGACAAATGAATGTCTGCAGAGGACAAGCGGTCGTTGTCGGCCAGGGGTTCAAGTCTTAGCCTCCAGTCAAAAACGCCTCCGGCACCTCCAAATCCCCGGCGCCGCTTTCGTCTCACCGCCACCTTTAACATCATTAGAAATGGAAACCAAAATGCAAAAATGATCCTTTCCCCATCTTCCTTCAAGATTTATACAAGTTTTTAATTTCAATTTCTATTTGATTTGTTTATTATAAAATTTTATAATCCAAATCTATCGATGTCGAAGATTTTACTAGTATATGCTCTTTTATCATCATTAAACATTTAGAAAACCCCATAAACCCTTAAATTAAATTATTATTTAGTTTTTTATAGGATTGTAAATTTTATAATGTTTCAATCCTCTTTCTTTATTCAAAGTTAAGATATTTTAATTATAATGATTTTAAATTCGAAAATAGTAAGAAAATTCTTTATTTTTCAAAGGATTAATATTGTTTTTTTGTTTTTTGTTTTTTTATTAGAATAATTTTGAGAGCAATCAGTTAAATCTCTATAAAGACGACGATGTACTTGTTAAAGGGTTGATTTTAAAAGAAAAAGGTGTTAATGGATTCGTCTCATAAAATGTTGAATGATTTATTATTACAAGAGCATAATTTAATTATTATCTTTTATAATTTACACTTTGAAATAATTATCATGACGATACCATCGTGAAATTTATGAAATCTAACTTTTATTAATAAATAATTAATAGATTATAAGATATCTAAGTTTTCTTAGAACAAATAAATTCTAAGTGATTTTAAACAGTTTATTTTTTTTTTTTTTAATAATCAAAAAATGATGATTATTTTAGGTTTTATTAACACGCTCCCACCGGCATGTACCACCGGTGGCTCATCCCGCCACATAAAATAAATAGGCAAATAGTAATTGAAACAGAAGTAGAAAATGAGAGAATAGAAATAGAAATCTTTAATTAAAAGAAAAAAAAATCATAATAATAATAATTTATAATGATCAGTAAAATTTATGTATATATTAGTATATTCTTAAATAATATTTTAAGCCTCGGGAAAAAAAAGTAAATTATTTAGTAAAGGAATGGATTTCATTTTGTTTGTTAAGAAAATTTCTCATTTATTATTGTCGGTGTGTGTAGATTTATTTTTTTTTTTTTGTCTGGTGTCAGATCCCTTTTTCGTTCGGGGCACGAGCCCCTGAAGAATCGGAGAAGTCGGACGGCACAGAGGCAATCCTACCCCTTGGAACATCACTCCCCAAGGAAAACAGGCTAGAAAAAAAAAAAAAAAAAAAAAAAAACTTGCAATCTGAACTTCAACAAAACGTAATCGAGATTCTCGGATAAAGTTCAACGGCAAAAACAAACGGAGAGTTCGAGTAGGAGGATTCAAATGCCCAGGGAGTTAAACAAGAGCTCACTTGGGGTTGGGTTGAAGGCAGTAAGGGGAAGAAAAAGATTTGCCAACTTTTCTAATTAATATCCTCAAACAGGGGTAAAAAGGAAACGAAAAGAAAAATACATACACACAAGACGATGTACGAGTATGATCTATAATATTATTAAAAGGTTTACAAATATATATTATTACTATTAGTACTACTACTTAATTATACTAAATTATCTTTATATTAACAAAACAAGAAAAAGAAAAAAATAATTTATCTCATAAACAATTTATATAATTTAAATTATACTATAAAATATATTAAAAATACAATTGGAAATAACAAATTCTATCATTATTATTATTATTATTATTATTATAAAAAAAAAGTTATAAAAAGAAAAAAAGTTCTGTTAGAGGTAAGAATTCTATTTTTTGAAAATAAAAATAAAAATGTTTAGTGGAGACATGATTCAAGAACATAAAAATCGACATGTAATGGTGGTGTTTGATAGTATGTTTTTTTTTTTTGTTTTTTTTTTGCTATTTTAAAATATTTACAAATTTGAAACGAAAAAAAAATGAGGGTTGTTATTTGAAGTATGAGCCCAAGAGCAGGCGAAGATTCTACACTCCACAGGAATGCATGCAACACATTTATAAATTAGATAATAGAGAAAAAAAAAATGGGACGCCAAGTCACAGATCATATTTTGGGTAATGTCGTTGACCTGATGTTTCCAGCACCTGCTACTTAAGGGTACATTTACATACCCCGGCGTCAAATTTCCAAATGGACCGAGCAATCATTCATTAGTCAAAAAAAAAGAAAAAAGAAAAACTAATGAAGAGAAATCGGACATAGATAAAGTGTTATTAGTTCAATTTAAACTTCAAACAGATGATATGCGGTAAACTTCAATTTTTTAATAATTATAATATTACGATGAGAGTGACACGGTCTTGTACCGGAAACTATATAGACCGCACAATATATTAATATTAAAATTCAGTAAGAAAATGATTATTATTTTCAAATTAACTACATAAAATGTATTATACTATAAAGAAAATTAATTATTTATTCACTTCAGTTATTTGCTTATTGTATAATAAAATAGTACCTGGAACCCCGAGCTATCGCTCGACCCTTTAAAAAATATTGATATACAATTCTTTGATTATTTATTACAATTATTAAATGTGACATCATTACATCAATCTGATTAAAATGAATGGAACGTGAGGTACTCAATAATAATAAATAAAAAAATATTAATTAATAAATATTAAATAATATTTTAGTGAAAAATTATTAAAAAGTATAAAACTATCTAAAAATTAATTAATAAAAGAACAATGAATAAATAAATATAAATTAGTAATTTAGAAATAAAATAAACATAAAAATAGATTTAAAAAAAACGCATAAAATTAACTAATAAAAATTTATACGAATTATAACAAAAAATTAAACGAAAAAACATATTAAAAAATTTCAAATATTTTAGAGAATGTTTTGTTTTGTTTTTTGAGAGAGAGATTAATATTTTTAATTTTATTTCGAAATTAAATAATAAATTTTAAAATATTTTAAATATAAAAAAAAATATTAATACAATATCAATTAAAAAAAAAGAATGGCAAAAAGGCAAATTCCAATATCGATGACGTCATTTGTGACGTCATATAAATTAAAATTAAGTAAAAACTAATGAAGATAATTTTTCTTCAGGCTGAAACCAATACAGATCGATTTGTCTTTATAAATATTATTTATAGTGTGAATTTCAAAACAAATCGTTCGAACAGTTAATTAATAAATTAATTCAAAAATATATAATAATATAAGATAAGACAAGATAATACCAACTCAGAAAATATCGTTTATTCATTAAAATAAAGGACTTGATAGTGTGAAATGCTACGAGTGTATTTTTTTTTTTTTTTTCATATTATGTAATTTTACTGGAATGCTGATGATGCACTGTCGATGGATGGATGGATGGATGGATGGATGGATGATGTTACGTCCACGTAATTATATAGCCGTTTTGGTTTATTAAAAGTCATTCTGATTTATTATCGTTGCGTTTGTCTGATTTTTTTATTTCTAATCACTGCCTTTGTATTTCTTTCGGTTCTCCTCCCTCGGGATCTCTCATTACATGGCAATAGGATTTGGTCGGAATGGCGCGAGGCAATGTCTGGTCCGTTCGTATTTTATTAACAAAAGTGAGTCAATTGCCTGGCGCGTTGGAATATTAATCGACTTGATTCATGTTTCATTCCCTGGCCATTAGAAAAATCAAGCACTAATGAATAATAAACTTGATAAGTGATAGGAAAGAAAGAGAACAGATGTCGATTGGTTCACGAGAGGTGAACATCTCTATCAGCGCAGACCCATCAAAGCAGTTAAACCGCACATTCAACCACAAAGGGAGACCCTCGCCCTTTCAAAACCCTATGCATACCATTACGAATCCCTATTCGAACTAAGCTAATTTAGATTAATTAAAAAATTATTTAAATGAGCTCATTTTAAGTGTACAAAATGTAATTTTTACATTGATTATTTTTATTTGTTTGGAATTCTTTAAATTAAGAAAATTTAAATTTATATTTAAATTAGAAAAATTAATTAATAGATTTATTATCTAATCTTATTATTAAGCTAAAATTGTATATATATATATATATATATATATATGTAAGTGGGTTCTCAGAAACCGCTCGAACGATTGTTTTTGAAATTCACACCAGAGATAGTATTTATAAAGAAAAATTGAGTTTTATTGATCACATCTCTGGGAAAAATCATCTTCATTAGATTTTTTTAATTTAAATGAATATATGTGATATCACAGCCACCGCCTGTAAGATATATATCTATTCTTAAAATAAAATTAAAAATATTTATATTATATTCATATGTGTTTTTAATTAATTAAGTATATTATACCAGATAAAATTTAAAAAAATAGATTAAAATTTTTTTTTTTTCTTAAAAAAAAAAAAATTTAGTCATTTAAAATATAAAAAAAAAAAATTTCAAAAGAGTCAAATGATTGGGTAGTGAATAGCAAGATAGAGTTAGAGCACTATTCATTGGTTGTCTATAATTACAACTACCGCAACGAGCTTATTATAAATATAAGACCAAGTCAATATGTTATTATCTTGGATCATCAGACTGGACATGTGCCTTTTGACCAATTTGTTCATGTGATGTAGCAAATACTTATAATAATCATGAAATTTTATTTAAATATATAATATGTGTGAAATTAACTTATAAACATTTATTTATTATTAATGTAAATTATATTTATTCAATAAATATGATTTCAATTTATGAAATTTAAAAAATCAATTTTTAAAAAATATTAATAGATAAAATACTTAAATTATTACTTATTAAATAATGTAAATATAATTGTGTAAGTACCTGGAACAAATATTGATCTACAATTCTATAATTATTTATTACAATTATTACCTCATAGCATCGATCTGATTAAATCGATTGATTGATGGAACTTGGGGTCCTCAATAATAATAAATAATAATATTAATAAATATTAAATAATCTTTTAGAGTGAAAAAATATTAAAAATTATAAAACTATCTAAAAATTAATTAATAAAAGAAGAATGAATAAATAAATTTAAAATTCGTCTCGATGATACTTATGGGCTTTTGGCCATTTCTTCCTTGGATAGGATATGGAATAGGAATTTAGGAAGTGACAGGATTAGGGAGGGGTAGGTCATGATTTCCCCGTGGTAAATGAAATGTGGGGATAATCAAGGGCTCGCGTGGGGCAAGGTCGCCAGGCCTTGTGGTAGATCTATCCTTGTCAGGACCACAGAGGAGTATCTACCCGCTACCCCAGGGATAATATGGGCTTTAAATATTAATGGCGAATACTTGTGTCATCTTAGATTTGCAGATGATATACTTTTGATCCTTTTGATTGTATTGAAAAGGCAAGAGATTGAACGAGGTTTCCCAGCATGCAAGTCTCAAGATGAATCTATCCTAAACAAAGATAATAAGATCATAAGATCTTGTAATTGGTGGAGGTGTTTTTGTGAACAAAATATACAAATTGAAGAAACGATTTCAGGACATGAAGTTCGTCTATCCCGAGATAATCAAACTTGCCAACTCGGCAAAAGATTTGGTCTGACATGGGCCGCCGCATTTTGGGAAACTCGGACGCATCTTCAAATCAACACTACCAACTTACCACTATCAAACGTAAAAAAGTGTTCAACCAATACCTATGTCTTACCAGTTCTAATTTTTCACCAGGCTGAAACTAATATAGATCGATTTATCTTTATATGTAAATATTATCTAAGGATCTATGGTGTAAATTTCAAAAAAATCCTTAGAGCGGTTTAATATCCCAAGAATATACAAATACTTATATCTAAATATATATTGTAACGATTTTTTTTTTTGGGGGGGCGTGATTTTTTGGGGGTGGTCTTTAGTGTAAATGTAATATGGTTAGCAAAACTCTGGACTATTGGACTTGGAATCCCAGCGTGAATCATCATGGAAGCTCCTTGATAGAAAAAAATAAATAACAAATGGTTTTATTTTATAAAAAAAAGGCAACGTAAGTTTTTTATTTTCAATGTCACATATCTTAGATTAAATGACAAATACATAAAAATTTGAATTACATGACATTATTATTATTATTATTATTATTATTATTATAAAAAAAGAAAAAAATTAAATAATATAGGTTAACCAAATAAATCTAAGGTCCCAGCATGTAGTCGAAATGGGGGTTCGACAATTTTCATGGGGCATTATAGTCACTCAGCTGATCGCATCGGCGGTTGGAATCCCTCCGATATGCCGAGCAAGGAGATAAGAAGCCAAGGCATACTGACTTCCCAGGCGATGGTACTCGCCGCTGCAAAGCCTCCGACCTCCCGACAAGAGGATCAGCGAAACGACGGGCTACAGAATTAGAATAACACAGCAGCACATACGTACTCCCGTGTTTTTAACACCTTGTCTGTTTCCCCCCTCCACCCTTGATAATATCACTTCTTACACATAGGAACATTCCACTCTTCTCTTGCGATGTTCAATTTTTTGTTAAGTTTTATAATTTTTAATATTTTTTTCACACTAAAATAATTATTTAATATTTATTAATATGGAGGACCATGCATTTTAATCAGATTAGATTGATGCAATGATGTAATATGTGAGGATGGAGAGAAGGAGGCCTTGTAAAAAAGAGCTTTACTAAGAAGAGGCAGCATCTTTTAACACTTCTTTTGTATGAATGATGTTATTTATAAACAAAAAAAGAGCCATTAGCCTGTTTTCTTTCTAATAAATACAAATCTGAACAAGAAATGCCACCACACCTTAGTTGATTTAGATGGGGCCTGTAAACTCCCGACTTCGGACCAACACTTTGCAACGATCCATTTTTTCTAATTTCTTATAAATACATTCAAGTTCAATTCTAAACAAAAGAATAGTGAATATTTATTTTAAAAAAAAAAAAAATTATATTACATTGCATTGCATTTAAAAAAATTTGAAAATTTGAATTTTATGATTTCTTAATAAAGTACATCTTCACTTGAATAATGAATCAATGAGAAAAAAAATAAATTGAAATGTTGAATAGTGATATATTTTATTTTAATTTTAATTTCTATTAAATCAATGTTTACTATAATTTTTATTTATTATATCAGTTATTCTATTATACTATAATAATAAATATTATTAATATAAGAGTTATTAAAGGGATTTTTATTAATATAAACCCATATTATATTTTATCTAAATTGAAAATGGATTGAAAAATCATTAGTGATAACTACAAACTAAATCACTTTATTTAATTATTGTAAATAAATATTTAAATAAATAAGTAAATTCTATTCAATGCGGGTTTTTAATTGAGTATGAATTCTACAGGTGTGTTTTTTTATTTATTTATTTTTTTTTTTTTTTACATTACAGATGTTTTTCACGTTTACATTTCTAAAACAGCAATATGCTGTTCTTTCAATGGCCTAACTAATTCGAAACCGGGCACTATAATTTATTGTGTCTCGTTGTTCAAATAATACTCTGTAATTATTTGACTTATTATATATATTAAAGTAACTTCTAGGGAGAATAATATTAAATATGGATGTTAAATAGAATATTGTCAACGACATACCGGATTAGCATTAGAATTATTCACTGATGATTAATAGCCATAAAAATGTCAAAGAAATTGAAATCATCGGAACGAATCACTGCCGAAAGGGTAGAAGATGACTTGGCAGGCAAACCATGGATAAATGATTTGGTTGATTTTAAGACCACCCTGTCTTCTTCATTTACAAAACGAATACAATCAAACATAAATAAATTTGAATATTTTTGAAATACACATTTATTTATTTATTTGTTTGCTTGTTTGTTTGTTTTAATATTGTGTGTTTTTACTATCTTTCGATGTCGAAATTTTGATGTTTTTATACGTTTTGAAGGTTGAGAAAAATGTCTGTGTGTGTGTGTGTGTGTATGTAGACAAGATTACGCAAAAACGGTTTTAACTAGAATTATGAAATTTGTTACATGGGTATTATTCACAATTTCTAGTTTTCTATCAACTTTTGAGAAGAGGGTTTATTGCCTACAACGTTTTGATTTTTTTCCTCTAAAGTGACCGTAAAAATAAACATATAGGTTTGATAGTTTTTCACATGATTAAAAATTGTATAAAACTGCTATATATAAAATTTCAGCATGATTGAATCGCTGAAAGTACCAGAATTATAAATTTTTAACACGGCAAATCTCACGCGCCAACACGTGATGTGGTTCCATCAACAAAGAGTCAAACATGCGCTGGTTTAATTTTAATTTATAATTTATAATTAATTAAATTCAATTTAAATATAATATATTATGTTAATTTAATCCAATTCAAATTTGCGAGATAGTCGAGTGGAGACACTCCAGCTAATTTTTTTTGATTATAATTACTATTACTATGCTTATATATATATATATATATACATATATATTATTTATCAAACAATTTCTTTTTATAAGAGAGAATAGATAAACATAATTTATGGAAAAAATTTAATACAATTATATATCCATAGATGGGATGGTTCGAAGTAGGTAGGGGAGGGGGGGGGGGTGATCTTAGCAAGACACAGGCATTAAATACTTTTTACTAGAGTAAAAAATAAGACAAAAGTATTTTAACTTAACTAACAAGCAGTTAGTTACTCGAAGAGATGAAAATTTCTCTCTCACTCGCTCTTTTACTGATTGTCAGTCGTGTATTAAAAGCAATGATGTTTCTAATAAAAATTTTTAAGCTCTACATCTGCGAGTTCTTTCAATGTTGACTTTCTTTAATAGAAAATAAATTCTAAGCTATTTTTATAATGTCTTCTAATGTCCTGCTTAAATGTTTCATACTTCTGAGAAGTTGTTCTTTTTAAATGACGTCCGTAGAGGACATACGTACGAAAAGAATTAAAGTCCATTAAGTATTCAATCGATGAGAAGAAAAAAAAAAGGGGAAGATTTTCTTTGAATGAAATATGGCGGCGGCGGCGGCGGCGGCGACCCTTGTTTGGCCCCGGCCATCTTCAACTTGGATTCCATTCTGAGTTATTGGGCAAATATGGAAATGGGGCCGTGTGACAGTCCGTCATGTGTCATAAATTGCCATGTCCGACATGTGCAAACTGTTGAGATCCAGAGAATTAGCTGATCGATTAATACCGACAAGTTTTATTACAGTGGTCGAGGAATAATTAATTTACTTACTCCTTAGCAAGCAAGCAAGCAAGAAAGAAAAAAAAAACACAGTTAATGGCCGTTGGTTTTTATCACGTATTTTTCTATTACGAATCCAACTGGCTGGCATATTTACAAAATTAGTGGGGATAAATCTTGACTTGAAGATGACCGTATATAGTCCAGATAACAGACACACCTGGTATCTTGTAGTAATATCTTCAATATAGGATAGAAATGGCTAGTACACTAGTATATTTATTTCTTTTTCATCATTTGGTAAGATCTGGTCCCACGCTTTTTTTTTTTTTTTTTTTAATTCCTCCCCCTCCCCCTCCCTTATAAGTTAAAAGCTTCAACGGCGTCATAACAATCGTAGTTCTCGTTGACATGCCTTCAGTCGGCTACTAACAAATAAGGACATGATTCTTTCAAAGAGCGTCGTCTGTGATCTCCTCTCTCTCTCTCTCTCCTTAGTAGGATATCCAGTTGATGTTAACTCGATTTCAGCAATTACTTCCCGTATCCAAAGAGCTTTTCTGCATGATATTCAAGTCGTCCCATCCGATGACAACCAACAGAACCGGGTTCCAGAGTTGCTGGTAGTTGTTGCGAAATAAATAAATAAATACATAAATAAAATACAAATAAATAAATATTAAATTTATCCAAAAATAAAAATAAATTGATGCTGCGATATTTATTCAAATTGTGTATCAAAATACCATTTCCGTAAAAGATCAAATACTTGTATATTCGAATATCTTTTTTTTTTAGGAATAAATTAATTAAATAATAATAATCTATCTATTGAAAAGACAGTTCTATCCGATACTCCTCCTAAACGACTTATGCGATTTGGGCCATTCCAATGCCATTGGATACTCCTCGAGCTAATCTATTAATAGCGTGAAATGCATTGGAAAACAAGAAATACTTTTGGAGAAAAGTGAAAAAATAATTTTTTTCTTAATTTTTATTATTTTTTAGATATGACGACACAGTCAGCGCATGTGAGATATATCTCTATTTTTATATTATAAATAAAATAAAATTAAAAATATTTATGTTATATCCATATCTGTTTTTTATTGCATTAATAGACACATTTCATTCAATCTTTTGTGTTTCAATTTGTTTGCGTGTAAGGGCTCTCACACTGGTCCGCTAATATATAATTAATTTACTGAATTAAAATATATTTTAAATAAGTACACCAAAGGAAATGAATGTTTTATGTAATATACGGATTGAAACAAAATATTCATATTTATCTGTGTTTTTTTTTTTTTAAAATAATAATAATAATAATAATAATAAAAGATGTTTATATTTCTAATGAATATGTTATTATTAGATATATACAAAGATAATATATATATATATTTTTTATCTTTGAAATATAATTTTTGGATAACTTTTACTCATTTGTTGTGTAAAATCAATGAAAAGTGTCCCCTTGGAAGTTGCTTCCCCTCGGACAAAGCCGGTTTCTATTGATTTTCCAGAGCCCTTGGCAGACAATGCCCGGACATCTCGAAAGGTTGACGCCGGGTGCTTCAAGACGGGAGGAAGAGGAGGAGGAGTAGGAGTAGTAGAAACGATGACAAGAACGGAAGCCAGCCATCGAGAAGGAAACACGATTCTTCTTCTACTTTTCTTGGCCTTTCTTTCTTTCTTTAGGAATATGGATATCAGCAAAAGTGATTCATTTCTAAAACCCCGCCTCTTTTCTTCCGCCATTCCGTTCTTTAGATCCGTTTCTCTCTCTTTTGTCCCCTGATCTTCCCCCTTCTGGAGGCGCCGCGACGCTCGATCAATGATGTTACGAACGCCATCTTGAACAGCGGCCATCTTGCTATCCTTATGGATCATTGCCTATCAAAAGCGATTTTATACATTGATAATCAATTCGATCGGATGGATTTCCATCCATCGAGCAATGTTGATAATAACTCATGCATTCAAGCAAAATGGTAGAAAAAAAAAACGAGGAGGGAGGATCATTTATAGAAACGCGACCGGCTCGGCTCGATTGTCTGTCTCTTGGAGAGGCTCTTTTCGGCCTGGCCTGTCCCTTTTGCTGAGTCCTTTCAAACGAAACGACTTGACACACGTCAATCCTTTTGATCAGATTCTCTCTGTATATATTGATCTTATATATACGTAGCAACGCGTATTTGAATTTCCAATTCATCATCAATGAAACTTAAGCAAAAAAAAAAAAGTACTTTTCTCTCTTGAATTTTTTTTTTTTTTTTTTTATTTTTATTTTTATTTTTATATTTTAGATAAAAAAAAAAAAAAACCTTCGTTAAAAAGAAGATTATTAAAAAAGATACATATTCAAGCAAAAGAGAGAGATAGAGGATGAGTAAATGTAAACAAATTTTCGCAAAAGCAATTTTTTTTTTTTTTTTTCATTCTCCTATCCAACGAAAGAGCTCTCCGACCACAGCTTTTGAATAGAATTGGGTGGAGTTTAAGTTGATTTGAAAGCTTAACATTTTTTTTTTTCCTCGTCTTTGAAATTTATAATTTATATAAAATACATGTTAAAGAAATTTTAAACAAAAGTTAGAAATCATTAATATAATCATTTTATTATTTGGAGAAATTAAATTTTTATAATTATTATAAAACTTTTTTAATATATAAGTATATTTTGAACAATAAAAAATTACTAGTAATTCACAGAATCATTTTTACACGGTATAAAATAAGTAAATAGTTTAATTAATATTACATTTATAGATTGAAATAAATAAAATATTTTTAAGTGAAAATGTTCTAGATTTATTTTGTCGAAAGATGATTTGTTTTTTATTGTAAATAAGAGTTTATCAAACTTATTTATTCAATCTTATTTATAGAAAAAATTCTAAATTTTTCAAGTGGAAAGGGTCAAAGAATGATAAATCTAATTGAATTATTAATATTATAAGTATATAACCTTGTACTTTTAAAATTAAAGTACTTTTCGTATTAATTTTTTAATTTAGAATCAAAGAAATGTTTTATTTATTTATTTATTTATTATTATTGAACTTTTGATTAGTTTTTGACAATTTCAGTATTTTTTTCATGCTTTATACATTTTAGCCTGGAGGTGACCAATCAATGAATCGCTTCATATCCAAAAATTTGTGCGTGGGTTAATATAAAAGATTGAGAACTTCATAAATTCATTGCTTCATTAAAAAACACAATAAAAGGGAATAACGAAGATTCACTTTGAAAGCCCAATTATTATTATTTTTTTTTTTGCCGAAAAATTGATAATTAAGGAGAAATATTTTTTTTAATTTGCAATATTTAAATATTAAATGAAAATTGAAAGAAGGAGATTCGAATTGAAAATTTAAAAAACAGTGTCAAAATTTTTATTGATTTTATTTTTTAAATTTTAATTATAAATTATATTTATTGATTTATTGATTCAAATTGCAAGATTCATGATATCAGCCAAACAGAAGAAAATATTTTATTTTAGCTTTCGGTCAACATTTCGGATGCAAAGTTGCACCCTTCCTCAGGACACATTTATTCATTAATTTGTTTATTTTCTATTTCATCTTACTTCAAAAAAATTAACAAGTAATATTATTAATTTTATATAATTATATAAAAACAAAGAATGTATCAAAGATCTTGCTCAATCTGATTCATCCTTGTCAGTTATTAAAAACATCAAAATCTCGACATCAAAAATTTTCGTGATCTCAATACTATCTCTGGCGAGATAGTAAAAAGTGCTATACATATTACATAATGTCCATAATTTGTACTGAATTTAAGATCTCGTTGAATTTGAAAAAATGATATTTATTTTACATTAATATAATATTAAGTAATTTTTTTATTTATATTTTAATATTAAAATATTTAGATCATAATGTATGAATATTTAAAAAACAAAATTGGAAAATGGAATATTATATAATCTATATATATAAACTATATATATAAAAAAAGGTTTTTGTCTGCACATTGCTCAGAATTTAAAAATTTTTGCATATCTTCGCGTTTCATGACCTCTAGAATCCAAAAGTGACTTTAGAATTTTTCATGTCTGTCTGTCTGTCTGTCTGTCTGTCTGTCTGTCTGTCTGTCTGTCTGTCTGTCTGTCTGTCTGTCTGTCTGTCTGTCTGTCTGTCTGTCTGTCCGGAAAATTACTATTTTATAGACTCAGAATTGGCTGAACCGATTTCTTTGAAATTACATCACAATATTCTTATATATCTCTAGAGTAACATAGGCTATACATTTTATTAATATCTTATCAATAACCGCAGAAATTAATTTTTTAAAGTTTATATAATTCTCCGTGTTGTTCATTCAAGAGCAGCTCGCGGCTCACTGCCGGCCTAGCGGAATCATTTCAAACAATGAATTATCATAGCTATTCCCAATCAAAGAATTATTATAATATTTCACTTTATTTTAAATTCTAATATACAAATATCAATTCAATTAAATAATTTATTCTAAAAGTTCTCAATTTAATTAAAATATTTATTAGATCATATTTTTATCTTAAATTATTTTTTATTTAATTGAATATTTCTTCTTTTCTATAATATATATATAATAATATATAAATTTTATCATTGAATAATAAAAAAAAATATTATTTAACCTGAATTAAAATGACTGAATTATATTATCTTTGTTTTTTATTTTAATTTAATTACTCTATTATTAATTACTAAATATATATATATATTATATAAAAATTAAAATATGATGATATAAAGTTGTTTTAAATTTTTGACATTTTTAAATTGGGTATATTTTTTAAATTTATTAAAATGTCTTTTTTATTTATTATGTTTAAAAGATTCATTTTTATTATGTGATATTAATAAAAAAATAACGATGCTCTGTGCAAGTCGAATCATGTTGCACATAATTAAATAACAATTGCCAAACAAAGAATATAATATTTTTTTAAATTCTTATATTTAAATATCATTTCAATTAAATAATTTATTCTAAAAGGTCTCATTTTAATTAATTTAATAAAATATTTAAATCACCATTCAATTTTTTATTAATAGGCTTCTTTTTTTATTTTTAATTTTAATAAATTCTCTTTTTTTTGATATGATATTAATAAAAAATAATATTAAATTGTATATATAAATATAAAAATTAGAATATTTGAATTTTTTTAAATTTTAACACATGTAATCAATCATATGCATTAAGAATGGAAAATTTTTAAAATCAACTTGCTATTAAATTCAGAAAAAAAATACTGATATATAGAATATATAGACTATTCGAATATAATTTAAAACTCTTTCTCTCCTTCTATTTTAAATTAAAAAAACGGAGTTTTAAGAAATTTAGATGCCATATGCAACATGGGTGTGTAAATGAATTGAGCTGGAAAAGGAGGCAATTTATAATTTTCTTCTAATTCAGATTTAGGACAAATCGTACAACATTATATCAAATCTCGCTAAGAACATTCAATATTTTTGTACACAAATTATTCAGAGTATTGGCTAAGCGTATCACTCACAATCAGTTTATATTGAAATTTATATAAATTAACAAAGTAAAAATTTTTATTTGTTTAAATTTTATTATAATGAATCAAAAAAAATTAAATATATAGATCACATGATTAAGAGAAGCAAAAAACTTGACAGAAAATAACTGTTGGATGGAGGTCGGACATGACAGAAACTGTAAGCGAAATCTTCATATTGCGACGAATAATTTTCAAATCCCCTAGCACCACCAGAATTAGATAAGTTTATTTTAAGGGAGGAAAATAACTATGATCTAAAAAAATTAATAAATGAACTTAATAATAAAAAAACAAATAAATCAATTAATTTAAATTAATACTATTAATGAATGTATATATTGGTAATTTATCTATAGTTTTATACCGTTAATTTTTATAAATTGTCTCAAGTCTCTATTTTTGCATTTTCCCAAGTTTCATTATAATTAAAAATATTCAATAATAATCTAGCAATGAAAATAAAATATCAAAATGTAATGATCAAGAAATATTATACTCTATTTCACTATAATAACATAGAAAATACTTAAGAACCATAGGCGGTGGAAATATTAGGAGATATCATTGCGGGTTAAGGCCAAATCGATCAACATTAATTAAGATATTTTCATTATGACAGATATTAGGAAAAAAACTGCGAATTCAATATTTCTGTTCACTAATTATTTGTAGACTTTAGTAAAACATACACATGACTCAATATAGATCAGCATAAACTTTTTCAAATTTTGATCTTCAAATTTGTCTTGAAGGTAGTAAAGAAAAAATAAGATGAAGAAATCAATTGTAAAATGTTAGGTTACCCAGACGACTTAAATATAATAGGAGATTAGGAAATTGCAATTGCAGATAGCGAGGAAAAATTAATGGAGGTTTGAAATTAATAGTGATAAGAAAAAATATTTAGTAACAAAGAGGAAGAGTATTGACATACAAAATCTTAAGATACAAAATGTAGAATTTGAATATGTAGAAAAATTGAATGTAATCACGAAGGATAATAATATTTGAGAAGAATTTAAATCGGGCTTGCAATCGGGAAACGCCTGTTATCTTGCAATAAAGAGGCTTATCTCATCAAAATTATTATCAAAGGGAATATATAAAAAAATTATTTTGCCTGTTGCATTATATGGGTGGGAGGCATGGTCTATGACCCTGGGAGATGAGAGTAGATTCAGAGTGTTTGAGAATAGGATTCTTCCCTGCATTTATTGGCCAAAGAAAGATGAGGTCACCGGGGAATGGGGGAGACAGCATAACAAGAAATTGCATGGTCTCTCTGCATCTTCAGAAATAGTTAGGGTTATAAAAGGGAAAAAGCTGCGATAGGCAGGGCACGTGGCTAGAATGGGAGAGGAAAAAGATATTGGTGGGAAGACCGATTGGAAAACGTCCGCTTGGAAAACCAATGACGCGTAGGAAGGGACGTAAGAGAGATGGAACAAGGGCTCAGGATAGGGACACTTGGAGAAATGTGGTTGTTGCGGCTAAGAACTTTCGAGTATCTTTGAGCCACATAGATAGATAGATATAACATATACAATAATAATATATATAATTAATATAGTGATTAAATTAAAATATATTTTTTAAATAAGAACACAAAAAGAAATGAATGTTTTATGTAATATACTGATTGAAACAAAATGGATGAAAACCTTTTACTACTTTCAACCACCAAATACTATGTACCACTCGGGGGTACAGGGGGCGGAGCCCCCGTCTAGGTGTGAAGAGCGCCGAAGGCGCTCTGAGCAGCTAGTTATAAATAAATGTAGAAAAATAAATTTTATAGTAATATTCTACTATTAAAATATCAACAAGATATGTAGATCTATAAAATTTTTTTTTTCGTCATTAGCCAGATACTTTAAATAAGATTAATAAAATATTTGATTTTAAAGAACAAAAAACTTCTTGATTCAAATTAGTTCATTTCCTTCCGGTTATATTTTTCATATTTGAATATATATAAATATATAAATAAATGATTAACTCAAAAACGTTTGCATTGATTGAGCTCAAATTTTGACAATTTATTTCAAAGTTTGTTTTAATCTATTAATATTATCAATTAATATTTTATTGGTCATTAAAAAACTTACAGGATTCATCTGCCATTACATATAATATTAAAATTGAAAATAGGTATACCAATTATATCATTTGGCTCTTTAATAGAAGGCTACTTAATAAAATGCAGTTACGAAATTGATCAACACCAAATTGGAAAAGTTTTAAAAATTTTAAAAGTGAAGCTGTCCTCCTTCCTTGAATTCCTCATTAAATAACACCATTTAAATTTAAAAGATTGCAATTCCCAACTCGATTACTGTTTGCAATCATGAAAATCAATAAAACACAAGAATTTTGTGATTGAAATTTAGATATCGATTGCTTCTCTCAAAAACAAAAAACTGAATGGTGGATGTTTCCATGTCGGTAAATCACTGGTAACTTTTATATTTTCCTAATAAAAAAAAAAAAAATATTGAATATCCACAAATATTGCAAAATTAAATTTCTATGAATGATAGATATTTACGGTACGATATGTACGATATTTATAAAATAATATATTTTTTTTTTTTTGTCTTAAATTTGAAATTAACTCTTAGCTCTTGTAGTGGATGAGAAAGTGCAACACAATCAAATTGTCAGATGAATTTTGTTTCACAATTGAAAATGTCGGTTACAATTTATTATAAAATTTCGATAAATTGTAAAGTGAATTTTTAATGAAAATGTTTTGAAATAAATGATATTATAATGTGAAATTTACAGATTTTTCTTTAAAACTAATTTATAATAATTGTTTTGATGTGATTGAGCCTAATAGCATACTATTTTAAAGTTTTACTGTGTATGTGTGTCTGTGTGTGTGTGTATGATACACTTTGGAACAGGCTAAAATGTATCCTACTCTCCCCTATTAAATATTTCCAGGTTTTTGTATGTAAAAACCTGACAAGCCTTTATTTATTAATTGAAAGGTCCAAAGTAAGTATCATCTTCCTGGTCAATGAACAGAACAATTTGTTTCCTTGTTGAGACAAAATGTTGAGTTTTGTATGGAATGTTGAAAGATGTTAATTGAAGGGAATTTGTTAAAGACTGTTGTATTTATAGTAGATATTTGAAATAGTTAAACCTTTGTTTAATCAATCAATAAAATCAAATCTAAATTTGTTTTTTAGAATTTAAGAACAGATTTGTAATGGCATATAAAAATATAAAATAAATCACTTTAATTAAATCAATTAATGAAAATTCTTTAGCGGCTCTTTTGATATAAATATGTACTTTAGTAACTAATTTTAAAAATATTTATAGCATATTCATGAAATTCAAAAATTATCAATTAAATGGACCTTAATCTTAATTTCTTAAATTTTTGCCAAAATTATGTTTCAAGTAATATATTGTACATGTATATTAAATCAAAATTGTATTATTTGTATTATTGTTCGTTATATACGAAATATAAAATATAGGATATGAAAATAAAAACAATTTTATATTATTAATATTTGTAGCTAAATCATAAAACATTATTAAAATAGAAATCTTAGAAATTTTCTTAAAAAAGTTTTTGTTTGTTTTTTACCGACCGACGATAGTAAGGGAGGTATTGTTTTCACACCAAATTTCACATGTGGAGATTTTTACATATCTCCACGAATCATGCATTTTCTTAACAGAAAAAAGTATTTTTAGCATGATGTCTGTCCGTCTGTCCGTCTGTCCGTCCGTATAGATGTGTACAGCCTGAACGGCTTAACGGATTTTGATGAAATTTGGTATATTTACTTAATGCATCAGTGGGATGAATTGATCAACTTTTGGTGCAAATCCGGAAACCGGAAGTGGTAGTATTAGCGATCGACGATAAGAAGGGAAGGGTTATTTTCGCACCAAATTTCACATAAGGAGATTTTTTTACATATCACCACGAATGTATTGGTTTTATCCTCGGGAAAAATCATCTTCATTATGTTTTTCTTAATTTAAAATTATATGACGTCACCCAGCCATTCATGACGTCACAAAAACGCTGGCTACTTCAGCTATATATTATAAATAAAATAAAATTAAAAATATTTATGTTCTATCCATATCTGTTTTTTATTACATTAATAGATATATTAAAATTATTTGAAATTGTTTCTGTAGCTGGAAATTAATTTATTTCAAACCGTCGGTCGGTTCGGACCTGGCCACAGGTCAACTTATTTTTTGTTTAAATTTCTCTATGCGCTTACTAACAAACATTCTATTTTTATTTGTGTCGATTATAAAGTTATACTTATCATATTTTAAAATTTTTGTTTTTTGTGATGTTTGTTGTTGTTTTCAGTTACACCTGAATTTAAAAATATGTTTTCATGGTAAAATAAACGCTCTATATCGTATAATCAACTCATTTGTACCAATTTCAATAAAAAAGTCTCTTATTGGGAAAAGTTGCTTATTTTAAAGCGCAAGAAATATTAATTAACAGAAACTAATAGAAATTAACTTATAATCCAATAACAGAATTGTTTACAATTTATGGTTATGTTGTTGTGAACAGTTATCAACTCAAATATTTAGCTTTAAAAAAATATGTAAGTTGCTTATACAAAACAGTTGAACTTAAAAAAGTTGCTTATATAGAGCGTTCACTGAATATACAATTATATATATTATTTTTCCATTCTCTGATTTGGTATTTATAGATATGATTAATTCCTCACATTGAAACAAATGATTTAATTAATATTGATATTATTTCTTTATTCTTTATTTTATAATTGGATAAACAAAAAAAAATCGATCATTTGATAATTAAAAATTCTATTATATAATTTCACAGTGAAAATTTGCAAATGGAAATAAATAATAAAAAAAAATATAAATTTCATTCTTTCTGTTTCATTGTCAACATTTTATATAGTAATATTTATTAAAATTAAAATATAATAATAATTTATTTTCTATTTTTATAGAAAATAGTTGACGCTTTTTATTTTACTAATGTATTTCTTTATTATTATTTACTTATGCATATGTCAATATAATTATTGAAGAAAATCATTTTCTAAATATTGTCAAAAGTGAAAAGAAAAATATCTCATATTTCTTGAGTCTATATAAAGTTTTTTTTTTTTTTTTTTAAATAATAAAACAAATACTTATAATAGTTCAATTTACATTTACACAAAAAAGTTTTATATTATTTAATGAATTTGACATTCTTTCAACAAAATAATGATGGAACAATATTTTTCTTTTAACTTTTATAAGGAAATCTGATATTTACTTAACAGAAATTTAAGAATAAAAATACCTATGCATATATGAAAATGATCGAATGATTTATTAATGATAGAATATACATATTATATATTTACATTAAACAAAAATTGGTTGATTCAATATATAAAATATATACGAGGGTGGGGTGAAAAGTTTCCGGCCTGACCAAGAAAAATTGTTTTTAAATTTTTTTTTTTTTTTTTTTGCTTTATTTTTCAACATTCAAGAGATAGCTGATACCTGTACGATGTCAGCTGAACGTGTGCGAAATATTTATTTTTCACAACCCTTTGAACATGGAAAGCTGTGTGTGGGTGCCGCATTTACTAACGTTAAACCAAAAACTGCTTCGAAAAAACATTTCTACCGACAATTTGGCGTTGTAGGCGTAATCCAAACGAATGTTTGCGTCGATTCATAACTGTTGATAAGATTTAAATTAAATTTAATTTAATTTAATCAATTAATTAAATTAATTAGAACACCGTTATGAGAAATATATTCGTGTTGATGGAGATTATGTTGAAAATATAGAAAAAAAAAAAATATTTAAAAACATCGATTTTCTTTGCCAGGCTGGAAACTTTTCACCCCCACCCTTATATATATATTTATCAAATTTACAAAAACTGTTCTGGCAAGTGGTTATTTCAAATGCATAGATTTTTTTTATTCATCTTTTGTTTGGTATAATAATATTGAATAATAAATAACATCACATTTAATTTTTAAAATATTTTTTTTTTATAAAATAAAATTAAAAAAATAAAAATAAATTTAATTAAAAAATAATAAATAATTTTAAGAAAAAAAAGAATGGTAAATTAATTCTACCAAAATATATATATAATATATATAAATCTAATTTTATTTTAATTCAAAAGATTATATCAAAGAAAGAAATGTGAGAATTCAAAGCTTGAATTCACTAATCAAATACTCTTTAACTGGAGTTTTGACTCTCTTAAGAAAGAGAAGAGAAGAGGAGAGGCATTTTCAAGATGTCGAGAGGTTCCGAGCGACGGACGTCGAGCAAAAGCAGGAAATCCATCAACTCCTCATTCCTCTTCATATATATATATATATATATATATAGAAAAAGAAAAAACAGGGAAAAAAAAATAAAAAAAAAAAAAAAAAAAAAAATTAAAAAACTCCCCTGAGGGCATCCACCCCCGAAGAGCGAATTGCGAGCCCGGCGGCGCCCTAATTGGCCCAATAAAGGGCGCACACGAACCCCAGCCGATGTAGCGTGTTTCCCAGTAACGAAGCCACTTAGCGAGAAGTAATCCAACGCATGCGCGGCTACGTTGACGCCCTCACAAGCACTTATTTACTACATACAATTTATATACAACCATGCATGCACGTGCACTAGATAAGTTTGTCAAAAATTAATGACTTCTAGGAAAAATTTTGCTGAATACTCGTCGTAGATATATATTTCATTTTCTTCTTGCATTTCTCAATCCTATAAATAAATCGATTAATAAATAAAAGTTGGGCGCGGGGTCGGTTTACGATCAACCCAAACGGTCCAATTAGAGACTTACGAACCATCATCCGCCCCCTCCCTCCCTCCCTCCCTCCATCTATCCATCTATTATATTGTTCCTTATTATTTTTATAACCTCTCTAGGAGGTTGATCTCGGGTTATCGAATGACACTTATAGATATGACTCGTCGTCGTGGCTTTTGTGTTTGTTTGCCTCTGGAAATACGATCGTAATTTGAACCACCATAGTGTGCATTCATTATTCCTCCTCCTTCTACTCTTTATTTCCTCACCAAAAATGACGTCACGGTTAAAATTATACCACCTGAAACGTATTTCATGAACCGAATTGATTTCCAATTTTTAAGCTGGATTATTTTTAGGTTGATTGTAAAAAAAAAAAAAAATGGTAGCTAACTACACTACTGTTCATCTGTATCAATGGATTTTAATCATGAATATTGGTAGACAATTAATAGATTGGTCAGACAGAAAATTGTGCATTCATTTTATTCAGATCAGTGATTTTGAGCGCGCACACCTGCAAAATTCTCAATTTGCAAAGGGATTGAAAAGCAGGTCTCAGGTGCTGCTGCTTCTGTTGGATCTTTTCTTCCAATCCCTACAAGGACGCGCGACAGTGATCCATCGGGGTCTGTGATAATTGGCATAATACGAAAATAACGAACCACCCTTGACATGAGAGTGGCATTTATCCCATCCATCCAAGAACAATAGGCCAAAGAGATTTGCTACTTTTTTAACAGATGCGTTTTCGGAAATAATTAACAGTATTCGTTTTTAAAACATTATAATCTATTTGATTAAGTATTCATTTTTATTTGTTTTTTGTTTTTTGTTTTTTGTTTTTTTGAATAAGAGGGGGTGATGATCTGAATGCATGCATGCATGCATGCATGCATATAAACCTTTGGGACAAAAGCTTGATAGAAGCGATTGGAGTGTTGAACAAACAAACCATCTCGTAGATTCGGGGCTCTGTTACAAATAAATAAATGGAATAATATTTTGAATTGTGTGTGTCAAGTGTTTGCTGCCAGTATATCGACATATGTTTTAATACGAACGAATGAGCCAGCCAATTATCTTCGGCAAAGAAACAGTGAGAGAGAGCGAGAGAGCGAGATTTATCGGTAACAGGTGGACCCTGAGCTGGCGGGCATTGTCTGCAAATTGCTTATTTGTTTAAGCCGTTAGTTTGGTGATGATTTCGATATGACCACCACCGCCTCAACGAATAAATACTGACATCGTTCATTAGTGTCATGACGTCATCCATCGCATCGTACTAATTGGAATCCGTGCACATGGTATTATGAACTGGAAACAAGGGAACCGGCAAATCTGAGAAACTGGGAATTGGGGGATGAAGGGGGGAGAGTTATCGACAAGAGGCGATTGGCTCTGGAAAGAAAAGCCAGTCGGATTAATGAATGGCTCAAGTGTGTGTACCGAGGGTTTGTTCTGTATATACGCTCAACGTTACGCGTGTCAGTATGTATGTATGGATGGATGGATGGCGGGCGGACGGGCGGGGGGGGGGGGTTAGGACACGTGGCCCCATTACCAAACACAACAGCCTACGGCATCATTAGAATCACGTTACCCCCTTGGGCCTCGCCCTCAGCTGGACATCGAGACACCGGATAAAAAGATTACCAGTCAATTGATTTGAAATTTGCATTTTCATCAACGTTTTTCTATATAAAAAAAAAAACTATTTACATCTCAATAAACCAAAAAAAAAAACATATTTTGTTATAAAAAGAGAAAACATTCTTTTTTTATTATTATTAATTGTATTATATTATATTAAATTAAAATTAGACCATTATTCTTGAATAGTTATAATAATAATAAAAAAAGAAGAATAGAAATAAATTTGAAATAATATTTCAGAATTTATCCCACATTTCTATTTTTATTAAAATAATTTACTTTTCAATGAATTTCTATTAAAATTAAAATTTTAATCAAATACAAATCAGCAAAACAACTAAAATTTAATAATTATCTTAGTTTTAAATTCTACTAGATATTTTAACTTAAATATGTACTTAATTCAACTTTAATAATAATAATAATAATAATAAATTTTCTCTTCATACACACAAAAAACAGAAAGTTAATAATTAATAAGTTTGTATAGAATATATTTATTATATTGATATAATTATTATTTATAATTAAGGTGTACACAATATATAAGTACCAGGACACCGAGCCTCCGCTCCGTAATTAACAAAAATGATTCCTTATTATTGTTTTTGTTTTTCCTAAAATATACAAATTAATTAAAATAACTTGATTTTCATTTCAAGATGAATAATATATTAAAATTTACTTGATAAAATAAAATATTTGATCCTATATTTAATATATATACCTGGTTCACCGAGCCACCATTCAAATAATTTAAAAGAACATAAATGACTAATAAAACATTTACTCCTTAAACGTATGTAATAATGTAGTGAAAGACAGAAAAGTAGGCATATTGATATAAAATATATATATTTTCGTAAATTTTATTTATTTATATATATATAAAGGTTTTTGTCTACACATTGCTGTGAATTTAAACATTTTTGCATATCTTTGCGTTTCATGACCTCAAATGTATATAATTATTAATAAGTTGACCTGTGGCCAGGTCCGAACCGACCGACGGTTTGAAGTAAATTAATTTCTAGCTACAGAAACAATTTCAAATAATTTTAATATATCTATTAATGTAATAAAAAACAGATTTGAATACATAAATAATAAATATAAACATTTTTAATTTTATTTTATTTATAATATATATGTAAGACCAGGCTGTGACGTCATGAATGGCTGGATGACGTCATATAATTTTAAATCAAGAAAAAACTAATAAATATGATTTTCCCGAGGATAAAACCAATACAAAGTGTATGATACGTGGTGATATATAAAAAAATCTCCTCATGTGAAATTTGGTGTGAAAATAACCCTTTCCTTCCTATCGTCGATCGCTAATACTACCACTTCCGGTTTCCGGATTTGCACCAAAAGTTGATCAATTCATCCCACTGATGCATTAAGTAAATATACCAAATTTCATCAAAATCGGTTGAGCCGTTCAGGCTGTACACATCTATACGGACGGACAGACGGACAGACGGACGGACGGACGGACGGACGGACAGACATCATGCTAAAAATACATTTTTCTGTTTAGAAAATGCATGATTCGTGGAGATATGTAAAAATCTCCACATGTGAAATTTGGTGTGAAAACAATACCTCCCTTACTATCGTCGGTCGGTAAAAAACACTTTCCCGTACTAATTTTGTCTTAATTCCAAAACGTAACCTACTTTGTGAATTGCCCTCATATTATCAGCCAAACCCGTTAATTAGGAGCCATTTTTTTTAATGATCAAGATGCAGCTCGGTGAACCAGGTATGATCTAAAAAAAGCATATTAGCAGCATAGCTGAAATGTCAGTTTAATCTCTATAAATAAATAATTTTTTAAGGCCATTCTTTTCTGTCTTCCAGTGCATTAATACGTACGTTTAAGGGGTGTATATTTTATGACTAATTTTTCTTCTAAGTTATTTGAATGGCGATTCGGTGAATCAGGTATTAATATTATCAGCCAAACCCAATAATAAGGAATCATCGTTTTTTTTAATTACCGATTCTTATATGTTTTATAATTGAATATACTTAATATATATGTAATTACATTAAACGTTGATAAGACGATAGTAATATCAAATAAAAATAAATATTGGTAAGTATTTTTGTATGTTCAACGCGCGTCTTCAATATCTTGAAATTTATTCATTAAGTTTGTATTTCTTTTATCGTATCAAATTTTGTTCAACTTAACAAGAATTTGGACCTTATTTAATTCTAAACAATGATGTTTAATCCACAAACAATGGATATTGTTCGTTAGTAATCGCTAAAGACACTTTGTCAATTCTGTTTAAAGAGAGTTACAATAAGAATTAAATAGAAAAAAAAAAAAAAAAAAAAAAGTTGAGAGAGGTGGAAACAAAAACAGTATATATTTTTTTCTAATCTGCAGTAATGATGTTAGGAAGAGCGAACGAACAAACGAACAAACGAACGAACGAACGAACGAAACCCGACCGCGGATGCAAACAGTCAGTCAAAGACATCCTTGGGTTGGGAGCCTCGTTCACTGTGGCCACGTGACTGCCTATTCAAACCTGAGCAGCAGGGGTCCTATCAGGTTCTCACGCATACATTATTTTATTTGAATTGAAAAAAAAGGGCACTAGCTGATTGGAACATGGAAAATAGAAAAACGTACTACTCTCTTCTCTCCTAAGCTAAGCTAAAGGGCCCCGGTGGTTTTCTATAAAACAATACAACCAGATAAATATAAAAACCGAGCATGTAAGAGCAAGTAGATTGGGGGTTGGTTGGGGTGGGCAAAAGTCCTTTGGTTGGGAACACAGGCCGCGTGGCCCTTGACACGTGTCATAAGCCAAAGCCGTTAGCACACCAGGTTGGACGTATGTCACCATCAAAAGGAGTTGCCTGTTATGACACACCAACCGATAATGATTACTTACATCAAGATTATGTCCGATATTGCATTGTTATAGACATTCTATTGCTGTTTTATTGTTATTATTCGGTATCAGTTATTCAAGTCATATTCTATCGAGTGTCCATTATTATTAAAGAAATCAAATGCAGACATTTTGACAAATAATTTACTAGAAAATATTCTGTCAAGTCATACTTAACAGAGACTAAACTAACGAAATATTAAGTCGATGACATAAACGTATTTTCTCGCTATATATAAATCAATACATAACATAAAATCAACCAAATTTAATATAATAAATTATTAATAAATAATTTACTTCTTCTTCTTCTTCAAATATTCTAATTTTTCTATTTTAACTGACACATAAAAAATAAATAATATTTAAGTATTATTTATTATTAAATTTTCATTTAAATTTAAAAAAAAAAAAATAAGTTGACCTGTGGCCAGGCGCAGAACCGACCGACGGTTTGAAGTAAATTAATTTCCAGCTACAGAAACAATTTCAAATAATTTTAATGTATCTATTAATGCAATAAAAAACAGATATATATATAACTAATAACTATTTTTAATTTTATTTTATTTATAATATATAAGTAGGAGCTGGCTGGCTGTGACGTCATGAAGAGCTGGGTGACGACATACACCTATAATTTTAAATTAAGAAAAAACTAATGAAGATGATTTTTCTCGAGGATAAAACCAATACAAAGTGCATGATTCGTGAAGATATGTTTAAAAATCTCCACATCTGTGAAATTTGGTGTGAAAATAACCCTTCCCTTACTATCGTCGGTCGGTAAAAAAAGAAAATAATTGTTGAGTGTGTTGAAAATTTGAAAAATATAAATAATTCTTAATTTAAGAGCCAAGTAGTAAAACTACGTAATAATATTTATTTCTATAATATTTAGGTTCCAATCTTGATTCAATGAATTCTTTATGAAAGTTTTTAAATACTTGATTGAGATATTTTTGTTCTTTTTATGTTTGAAGTACGGTATATACTGGTATATATATATATATACGAGTAAATGAAAAAGCATATGTTGACGATATGAACACGAACTATAACTAAATATAATAGTTTATCCAAATGAAATAAGATCAAATTCATTTCGCTTGAGTGAATTCAAGAAATAAAGGGAGAGAGAGAGAGAGAGAGAGAACTTTCTATAGTATAGAAGTAAGAACAAGTGAATTTGATGCGAATCAATCATCACGGTGACCCGTGGGATTTGAACCCTTGATTTCTAATTGGTCCGTGTCAATCTATCAAGTAAACCCCGCTCCAGTCTCATTTGTGGCCGATCCGATGTGGTACTCAAAACCCTCCCAGCCTCTTTCGACATGAAGCTATTTAGTGAGGGTGAGTCGTTTTTTGGACCCCTTCTCGACTTGCCCCCTTTTGGTAGCTTTGTCTTCGAATCGTAAAGAGGGTGGCTGTTTTCAGGGCGTACTGATGCATATGCTTTTGGGGATAGTTCAATTAGTCTGCCGGGGCGTGCGTAACGCACCAGGAAAGAGGGCTTTACCATCCCCTCCCCCTTCTAGAATTCAAGCTTACTCTCTCTCTCTCTCTCTCACTCCCTCTTTCACTCACTCACTCACTCACTCCATTCTCCGTTTATATCTCTCGATGGGTTAAAAAAAAAAAAGAGGGAGGTAGTGAAGGGTGGGGTGGGGTGGGGTGGGGTAGGGTGGCGCCGTGATATCGATATTAACTAGATTTCATGCTTGAAAAGATTTTTTCTGAAAGAACCGCACTGGTCAGTTGGTCAGAAATAACCTCCTTCGTTTTTACTCTTTGTGGGTTTCTTTTTTATTCTTTTATTATATATAAGTACACACACATACACACACACACACACACACATATATATATATATATATATATATAATTATTTGTAGAACAAGAAATAAAAATATACCTCCTTATTATAAACAAAAGTGCGATTATAATAATAAACATATAACAAAAAAAATATTCTAAATATATATTATATTATATAATATAATATTTTATTCATTTATATAAATTTAGTTAATAAGTTTATATATACTATAGCAGGGGTGGGCAACCCGCGGCCCGCGAACATATTTAAAATTTATATGCTGGCCGGCCCTTATTCCAATGTTTTAATGATTTTGAACTCAAAATATTGAGTTATTTCTAATGATATTCATTACTAAAGTATAAATAATATACCAAAAACATCATTTTCTTGTCAATTGTGGTTATTTTATGATAAATTTTCTTCACCATTTGCTGAAAACATAATTTTTATTTACCTAAAAAACCAATGTTTTTGGCCCGCTTAAGTTTGGTTGTTTTCAATTTTGGCCCGCATTACAAAAAGGTTGCCCATCTCTGTACTAACTACTACTGTTAAGTAGACATAACAAAAATATAGATAAATAAATAATTAGAAGATACTATCATTATTTATTGGAAAACCTTTACTAATAAATTAATATTTTTATTAAAGAAAAACCATTTGAACTTTATTATTATTATTATTATTATTATTATATTTCTTTATTTACTTTTGCATCAGCAACTTGACCATTTATTAAAAGAAAATTTTAAATTGAAATAAAAATAAGATAAATAAATTAAAAAAAAAAATTAAAAACAAACACCAAATAAAAATATATAAAATTATTATTTTGACGATTAGAAAATTATATATTTGCAATGTTTATCGACTCATAATAAATATATAGGTAGTATATAAAAAAAATGTTTTACCTCAAAAAATTAGAACATTAGAAAGATTTAATTATTATCTCAAGACAATTTAAAGTGTCTTAGGAAGCAGACAATATACGTTATACGTTAAATATAGATAAATATGAGAGAATGTGAAAAAAGATTGGAATTTAATGAAGATGAAGAAGCTAACAGAAAAGCAAAAGGTGGAGGAATCTTGTTTTCGATTTTGATGTATAAAAATCGGACAAATTCTTTGCCGATACCCGAAAAATGGCCAATCATTGCCCAATAAATTTATTTTCATTTTATTAAAAATACGAGTTGAATTATTTTTTAAAAAAAAGGCCGCGTACTTTTTTTTTAACCAGACTCAATATTTATTTACAAATTAAGTTAATTGTAAGTAAGGAGCTTTAAAGTTTTTTTTTTTTTTTTTTCTCGATGAATGGTGAGGCGGCGGCATACATTGAAAAACCAGAAGAGAAGCAAACAAGAGCCGTTAATGGCCATTTTAAGCTTTTCCTCAAATAAACCGGGTGAAAAGCTTTTTATGGATAGGGATGAGGAAAAACTAGATCACGGTGTCGTAGCTCATTCTCCCGGGGCCATTCGGTAGGTAAACATGACTTTTTAAATATTCGCTGCTCCATCCTGAAAGGGTGAAGGCTTACGCAGCACTTCCATCACCAGACACCAACACAATGAAACTCGTTGGAAATTCCCTGTCGAAGAAATAAGTCATATTCAAATAATCATTATTCAAAGATTCATTTGTATATTGTATATATATACACACACACACACACACACACATATATATATATAGTCTAAGGATATATAGTACAAGGTACTCGTATACCCATAGAACAATTGAATATAATAATATTATACAATAGTAATAATAAATTATACTTATTGTTAGATGTCATCCTTTCAAATTCAACTTTAAAATGACACATCTTATTTACATACACACTCTCTCTCTCTCTGATAAATTAAATATACAATTAATTAGTTTTAATATAAAAATTAGATAATAATTAGATAACCCCACCACACAATATATTTTTTGCCATTCTTTCCTTTCCCATTCTAGCCACGAATAAATATAAAACTGTAATAGATCTATTTTTTTTTTAAATAAATCATTTTATTTAAAACATAAATAAATAAATAAAATAAAATTTCAAAATTATTTACGGAACTAATCCATAATTCGTTAATACATTCAGAATATAGAAAATACAATAGATATATGTAATATAGTATCCAAACAAAACGAAGAGGGATGTAATGTTGGATAAAAGAAATATATTCATTAATTAATTAAATAAAAATTATTTAATCTATATAATAATATACTAATATATATATATATATATGATTTTTATGACATTTTAGAAAATATGTACTCATCTATTTCGACAGTTTATGTGCACATAATATATTCCCAATTTACTCCCCGAACAAATCTACTACTAGTATACTTGTATTCTGTTCCAAAAAGATCTATTACAACTTACAACGTTTATTTATTTTCATACTCCATTTAATTCAATTACATTAGATTATTAAACTTGAAACTAACTAAAAAATAGAATTTTCAATTCTGTTTCTCTGTTCAGGTAATCAAATAAATTTTTAAATAATATAAGTAAATTTAATTAATACTTACATATTTTATATAAATATATATTTCATAAAATTATATTATTTAAATAAATAAAATCCTTTATCACACATTTAATTTTTATTAATTTTTTTATTTTACTTTAAAATATTTTTTTTTTTTTATTATTATACTTTTTTCTTTGAATATAAGTAAATCTAAATAAATATTTCCTATAGCCTCTCTCCTTGAACGTAGCAAAACGAGAACTTAACTTAATGATATTTTATTGGTATGTAAATGTATTCAGATTGTAAATAAGAGGGAGAAAAAAATCCTGTCACTAAAGTAGAAACGGAGTGACAATATTCCTCGACCCATTCACCAGCTTTTGAATGAGAGTCCTTAAAGAGAAGACATTTGGACAATGATGATAGTCTTGAATTCAAAGATTATATTTATTTATTTATTTATTTTATTATAATATGAATAATAAATTGAAATTTTTACTTTCACTTATATATATATGATAATGTATTATTTATAAAATTTATAAAAAAAAACCTCTGACTTTTGTACGTCGTACACAAGGACAACGCCTAACATGTCGGTTATGTGTCGATTAGGTGTCCTATGATCAGTAGAACGGGTCCTCTCCACCTTAACCTTGATTTTCTTGATCGGGGGCGCTATCAAGTAGCTTTCCCAATTTTGATCCCGGAGCCTGGGTTGACTCCGTCCCGTAGACCACAGCTAGATAAATTCCCTTGCCGCATCAGGCACTTGAACCCGGGACCACGAGAATGTGAGGCAACTTCGCTACCTTCCACCCTATGGTGCATCTTAGTCTTCACATACAAAACGTAGAATTTGAAAATGTAGAAAAATTTAAATACTTAGGGTCTGTAATCACGGAGGATAATAATATTCGAGAAGTGTTTAAATCGAGGTTAAAATTGGTGAACGCCTGTTATCATCCAGTAAAGGAGCTTATCTCGTCAAACTTATTATCAAATAAGGGAATCAAAATTAAAATATATTAAACAATTATTTTTCCGGTTGTATTATAGAGATAGATGTGAGGCATGGTGTATGACCGTGGGAGACGAGGGTAGATTTAGAGTATTTTGAGAATAGAATTCAGTTCCCTGTGGAATAGCAGAGACTGCATAACATGGAATTGCATGAACTCTATGCATCTCTAGACATAGGGTTATAAAATGAAGAGGGCAGGCCACTTGGCTAGAATGGGAGAGGAAAGAATGGCGAAATATATATTCGGGGGTGACTGATAGGAAGACCAAGAACGCGGTGGATGGACAATGTAGGATAGAGATGGAAGTGTTTAGTTGTTGGATGGTTGTAGCACAGGATAGGGATAGTCGGAGTAATGTGGTTGCTGCGGCAAAAAACTTTCGAGTTGCTTAGTGACACAGACATAGATAGAGAGATTATTATTATTATTATTATTATTATTGAAAAGAAGCATTATTAGTTTTCGTTTTTTATTGATTTTGTTTTTTTTTTCAATTAATAATTTAAAGGAAAAAAATAAAAAAATGGATACTTTATTTAATTTATATCTGACTTTCATCCTGATCTTGACATTTTTATTACTCGAGAGATGTATTAGCTACACTGATAAGTATGATTTCTGATTTGTTCCCGGTGATAAATCCAAAAGGGTACCGACTAAGTGAGGGATCTGACAGCTGCTCAGAGGCTGGCTGCTCCAGCTACTAATCCCTTATCAAACATCGAAACCTGACCATCCACCCTTGGCTGTCCCCGGGTGCATGCTGGTGGTGTGTACCGAATGCAGCTGATTTGCATGAAACCCCCCTCCCCATCATTCCTGCAAATACAGCCAGTTAGTCAGTTCAGTTCGTTATTTGCACAGCAATTCATATAGATTATCCAAACAATTTCTTGATAATTTTATGAATATATTACTGATGTTGATTTAAATCGGTAAATCGCTTTGATGAAATACGAGTTTTGATCGCTTTGAATCATTCAGGCTAATTCAAATATGCATTATGGGTTCAATAAATAATTAATTCCCTCTAAACGCATGCGATATTAATGTTTTTTTGATATTTATCATTAATTATAAAGTCAGAAAATTCGATTTGTGGCGATATATTTCACTCGTCTGATATTTGATTTGCTTTTGGTCGCATATGATTAGTCTAAATTGAATATCTACATTATATACGGTTTTATTTGACTATTTATACACGAATAATTTAATAACATTTTTTTTTTTAATATTTCACTTTTAAATATGCTTATTTACATTTTTTTTTTTTTATAAATGAATAAATGTTTATTTATAAATGAATTTTATTTATTTATTATTTTATTTTTCATAAATAATGTTTATAGAATAAAGTTAAAATATGATAAATAGAAATAATATTTACTTAATTATTGTAAAAACTTTAAAATTTCAGTTTACACTCGAAAACTATAGAATACGTAATTTCAATTAGCGGTTTTATGATTATTCAATAAATGATTTTATATTTTAATAATACCAGTGCTATCTAAAAAAAAATATGGAAAAATATTATTGAAACAAAAAAAATAATTACCGAAGGACAAAATATTATACCCAGTCATCAATTTGAATTCTGTGATAAACACTCAATTAATCATAAAATACCTAGAATACTAAACTAATCGAGAAAACCCTAAAAGAGGATATTCCTTGACGACAAAAGAGTATTCGATATTTGTTTATTGTCCAGGTTTACATTATTCAAAAATTAAATAGAATAGCTATTAGCAAAAAACAATTCTGTAATTTTTGTCAAAATGTTTTACTTGTGAAAAATTATTCAATTAGAAAAGAAATAAATGCCGGTGAGCCACAGGACAATGTGTTTCAGGCCAATTCATATACATGCTCTATACACACAAAATACCTACCAGTGACAAACCAAATAAACATCACCACTTTCGCTGATGTCACCAGTCAGTGATCAAGCAGTTGGAAAAGATGAAAAAGAAGCAATCCAATTAGTATAAAAGGATTTGAACCAAATTAATAATAAATGAATATTCCAGTGCATAATTAAAATTAATCGAGTATAAATCACAACTTATTCCATATAATTTTCAAAACATACCAATATACGAGGATGGGGAGAAAAGTTTCCTTCCGGCCTGACCAAGAAAAACGATGTTTTTAAATTTTTTTTTTTTTTTTTATTTATTTATTTTTCAACATTCAAGATAGCTGAGACCTGTACGATGTCAGCTGAACGTGTGCGAAATATTTTGCACAAGTCTTTGAAAATGGAAAAGCAGTGTGCAAAGTGGGTGCCGCGTTTGCTAACGTTAGACCAAAAACTGCTTCGAAAAAACATTTCTACCGACAATTTGGCGCTGTAGGCGTAATCCAAACGAATTTTTGCGTCGATTCATAACTGTTGATAAGACTTAAATTTAATTTAATTAATTAATTAATTAATTAATTGCTAATACATATAATCAAATTTTTAGAAATGAAAGCAGCATATAAAAATTAAATATAAAATAATAAAAATGATCGAGAGAAAAATGTGACATACCAAACTGACGAGGAAATTAAACTCATAATTTACAAACCAATGATAGGACCGATATCGATATATGGAGCTCAACTCTGGGGGGGGGGGGGGCAAACCAACAAAGATATGTACAAATAATACAAAATATTCAAAATAGAATACTAAGGATCTTCTTCTTGGTAATTTGATTATAAATACACGTATTCATAATAATAAAATAAGTTGACCTTTGGCCAGGCCCAGAACCGACCAATGGTTTGAAATAAATTAATTTCCAGCTAAAGAAACAATTTCAAATAATTTCAATGTATCTATTAATGCAATAAAAAACAGATATGGATAGAACATAAATATTTTTAATTTTATTTTATTTATAATATATAAGGAGGCGCTGGCTGTGACGTCATGGAGGGCTGGGTGACGTCATATAATTTTAAAATAAGAAAAATTCCCGAGAATAAAACCAATAAAATGATTCGTGGAGATATGTAAAAAAAATCTCCTCATGTGAAATTGGGGGGGGGGGGGAAACAATACCTCCCTTAATATCGTCGGTCGGTAAAAATAATTAAGTTTGATTAATCAAGAGACATTCCAATTGGCAAAGAAAAAATGAGTGGATAATTTTTTTTTTTATTCATAATTTGAGTTTTATATAAATCTAAATTGTTCTTTCAAACGTAAGTATTTCTTGCTAATAAGGACATACTTGATGATTCAAAGGTGTAATTAAAAAAAAAAAGAAAATATTAAAATTGATTGCTTAATAATGAAATAATAAACTTTTAAAATAAAGTAATAATAATATGTATTATTAAAATTAAAGTAAAAGTAAAGTGGCTGGTTCTGTGAAGGAGTAGGAGAATATATTCTATGTAATTTGTTGTAAGAAATTTTTAACTTGATTAAATAATAATAGAATCTTCGTTGGAAGTTCTTTGAAATCGGTCTGACACTGAATTTTTCACAAACGAAATTAATTATTGAATAACTCGGGTTTCAATTTGATGATAATTTCGGTTACATTTCAATGGCATTTGTCCGAGTGTTGGTTGGTCCGTTTGCGGGACATGCATGAGCAGTAATCTTCAGCAGCATCATGATGAAGACATCTTCCGAATGCTTTTTCTCCGTATACAATCAACACATGTGCCAAGGATTGCACCATCACTCCGCAATGATCAATCACAAATGCCGTCAGCTTTTGTGTCCAGACGAGCCACTGAATCACCGGCTGATTGAGCTTAAGGTTTCATTTCATTACGGCACAATTAAAACTTGATTTATTGAATCACAATATCCAACAGAATTAGCTCATCTCTCCAAAGTTATTATCATCAGGAAAAATTCTCAATTGAAATTAAAAAATTAAAAAAAAAGTAAAATAAAAATCAAATGAAACTTGGTGTTTGTTTTTGTTTGCTTCTATTCAGAATCCCGTTAAGAACAGCCAGAAAACAAACAAAAAAAAACAAAAAAACAAAACAAAAACGTTATAAAAACCAGGAGTTTATTTATGTTATTGAGGAGATCATAAATATTTCAACCTGGTGACAAAATCCAAATTCAATGATTTCAAAAATTAATCTTATTTAAAGAGAAAAATTATTAAGTTTTTAAACTATACAAAATTTATTGTTCTCAAAAATGTTTAATAGAGTATATTAAAAACAAGATACGTGACATTCCCTCAAACATCATTATAATAATAATAATAATAATAACACGAATTCAATTTATAGATTAAATTGATCACTATTCTATTTTAAAATTTTAAAATTAATTTATTCTTTTAGAAAAAAAGGCGCCATTGGGTGTGTGGGTAGCGAACCTGCCTCACATTCACAAGGGTTCAAAGGTTCAAGTCCCGGGCCTGGCAAGGGAATTTCTCTACCTTGGTTTAAACTTGATTAGTTTTAAAAAATAAAATAATTTTGATAATTTATTTTATTATTTACAACATACAATTTAACTAATTTTTAATCATTAATTGGTAATTGATATTATTATTATGTATTATTATTATATTATGTTATTATTAAATATTATTTGGATAAAATTCGCTTTAATCAAACAATTATTAACTTCATCATGTTATATATTAACATATTTTATTAAATATGTATATACTTACTAAAGAAGACGAGAATTATCCTCACTTTCATTTATTGTATACACATATTTACTCGTACATAATAATATATATATATATTACTTTTATGTACTTTGATTTCACTTTCTAGGTGTGTGTATCGTTTAATTAAACCCACAAATAATCTTATGCTTATAAAATGTTTCTCAAAATAAGGACAAAATAAGTAAATTTTATATATAATTGTGATCCCTTTGTTTTTACTACATTTACAATAATTATACTAAATAGAAAAAAAAAATTAAATCGTTTTATAGAATTTCTTTCTTTTGGAATTTTCTATTTTAAAATAAATACACGAAAAATAATTATTTATAACTTTTGGATCAAATTAATCAAATTAAAAAAAAAATGTTATATTTTTCAATTAATTATGATCACAACATATGTGATTACTAAAATTTATAAAATTCTAACAATAAGTATAGTATAATATTATATTTAAAAAAAAATACTGTCCAAGTCATTTTAATTTCAGCAATCTTCTAATTTTTTAATTTATAAAAAAAAATATGCAATTATCATACTTATTATATATAATAACATATATTTTTGAGGTCAAATAAAATAAGTTCTTAGAAAGATTGAGAAATAAATAATTCTTATAATTGTAATTTGTTATTAGTACTTCATTTTGAGTAAGTACATATTATTATTCTTTCTTCGAAAACTTTTTTTGTTAATTCTATTTTTATGATAGGAATAGTATTAACACACAAAGTCTTAACAAAATTCAAAATATAGATTATGAAAATGTAGAAAAATTTAGATATTTAGGTTCTGTAATAACGAAGGATAATAATATTCGAGAAGTGTTGAAATCGAGGTTGAAATCGGGTAACGCCTGTTATCATGCAGTAAAGGAGCTTATCTCTTCAAAATTATTATCAAAGGGAATCAAAATTAAAATATATTAAACAAGTATTTTACCAGTGGTATTATATGGTTGTGAGGCATGGTCTATGACCTTAGGAGACGAGAGTTGATTTAGAGTATTTTGAGAATAGAATTCAGGTCACCGGGGAATGGCGGAGACTACATAAGGCTGCGATGGGCAGGGCATGTGGCTAGAATGGGAGAGGAAAGAATGGCAAAAAATATATTGTGTGGTGGGGAGACCGATTGGGAAACATTCCTTTGGAAGACCAAGGATGCTGTGGATGGTTAATGTAGGAAGGGACGTGAGAGAGATGGGAGAGGATAGGGATTGGAAGGAGGATTGTGACTCAGAAGAGGGATACTTGGAGAAGTGTGGTTGCTGCGGCCAAGAACTTTCGAGTTCCATAGAGCCACAGATGGTGTTTTTATGATACAAAGATTTATTATAATCTGAATTTTGGTCCATTCATTCAAAATAATTTCAAAACTAAATTTATTTTTTCCTTAGATTATAGGAAAGTATAGAAAAATATTGAACAAGATTAATGATTTTTTTTATTTTTTATTTAAAATTTAAGAATTTAATTTTTTGAAGTTTAAAAGTTTGATTTTTTTTTTTAAACATTTGTGTCGTGTCTCACGTATCTACTTTTCTCGACACATTGAATTAAATAATTAAACAATGTTGTCCTTTGATTATATTAAAATGATTTGATAATTATTGGTTAGTTTTAAAATTATTTAATATTTAATTTTAATTTAATTTTATTATTCAATTTTATTTGCAAATAAATAAATTGAATTTGTTTTTTATTAAATATTTATATAAAATTTTTTAGAACAAAAATTTTAATAAAAATATTAAAAATCAAAATCCCAAGAGAGTCAATTGATTTATAATTAAAGAATTAAATTCCAAATAAAAATCATACAAATGTGAAATAATAATATATGATGTTGTTGTTGTTGTTTATTTTTTTCAATTTTCCTTGGAAATCAATTCGAGTGTTATTCTAGAAAGACATTTTTAAAACTGTTTCTTTGGAATTGGTCCATTGAGGTAATAAATCAATGAATAAAAATACCATGTTATTCGATTTCCGATATCAATTAAGAAAGTCAAGTTGTCCGTTTTCCAATCCAAACGAGTTGTCTTCCCGAGTTTTGTCAAGAATATACTTTTGTGTTGTCGGATGTCAACCGGATTTCTTTCGTCTGAAAATAGCATCTTCGCCTTTTGGATTTCCTCAGGCGGCCTCGCTAATTGGGCCTATTTCAGCCTATTTCAGCCCCTGATCTGCTGACCTCCTCTAAAATCAACCCTCCATATTACTAGTTAAATAGTTACTAGTAAAATACAGCCGTCATCCATCTTGTATCTTGCATCTTTTGCATCTTATATTGTCCTTAAATCCTTAATCCGGAAACGTCGTTTCCCATTTCAATTTCAATTTTAAGAGGCTCCATTTAAAATATTTACTTATATAATATAAAATAAATAAATTTCATGTGATTATTGAAGAGTAATATCAATAAAAATACTATAATATTTAATTTTGCTTTTTATAACATCTTTATTCATACAATTATAAAAAAAATTGTATACTCAATTTAGGCAGATAAACAAGTTTGAATTTCTTCTTCTTCTTCTTATTATTATTATTATTATTATTATTTTCTATACTGACAAATATCTTGTTTATTGAATAAATCATAGATATTATATACATATACATTTTTTTTGTCTAAATTAAAAAATATCTAGATGCTAAGAGCGCCGAGGCTCCGCCCCCTGTACCACATGTGGTACATAGTATTTGGTTGAAAGTAGTAAAAGGTTTTCATCAATTTTGTTTCAATCCGTATATTACATAAAACATATTTGTATATTCATTTGAATAATGAAGCAATGAGAAATAAATGAATTGAAATGTTGAATAGTGATATATTTTATTTTAATTTTAATTTCTATTAAATCAATGTTTACTATTAATTTTATTAATTATATATCAACTATTCTATTATACTAATAAATAGTAATCATATAAGAGTTATATCAAGTTTTTCATCCATTTTGTTTCAATCCGTGTATTACATAAAACATTCCTTTCTTTTTGTGTTCTTATTTAAAATATATTTTAATTTAATCAGTAAATTAATTATATATTAGCGGACCAGTGTGAGAGCCCTCACACGCAAACAAATTGAAACGCAAAAGATTGAAAAATATTATAAGATATAAGAGGCACTGGATGGGACGTCACAAATGACGTCAAAAATAATAAAAATTAAGAAAAAAAATTATTTTTTCACTTTTCTCCAAAAGTATTAATTGTTTTGCAATGAATTTCACGCTATTAATAGATTAGTCCGAGGGCTATCCAATGGCATTGGAATGGCCCAAATCGCATAAGTCGTTTTGGAGGAGTAGGGAATAGAACTGTCTTTTAAATAGATAGATACACACCTATATAATATAACTCAAACAGAAGAATAAACTAGAATAGAATGAATTTATGGAAAAAAAAATTTAAGGGTACTTTCGCTCATTAATCTCCTATTAAAAGAATTTTTAGGAAAATTAAATTTTATAGTACTACATATTTCTTTATTATGGATAACTGATATATTTAATATATATAATTAAAGATTATAAAAATATATACTGATTATGGTATTTTGTGACATTTGAGTTTCTTAATTCTTAATTAGCAGTCGATATTTTTTCAACCAGGTACCCGGTACCCTTGAAAATAAAATTCATATATTATTAATTAAAAAGTTATAAAAGTTGAGGAGAAGATAGTTAAAATGATAAAAATCATTCAAACTAACATTTTAATTATAGATCATGTTCGTATTTTCTTTTCTTTTCTTTTTTTTTTTTTGAAATCTGGGATTTTGTAAACCTTATGAAAATTAATCTATTCAAGATATTCTAGTTGTTAAGGAAATGAGACTTTTAATGACTTCTTGTTAAAATCTCACACTGACTGCTTCGCCGACAAAGAGGCTGTCTGCATGTCCGGCTCGGAAGGCATACAAAAGTGAACATTTTTTCCGGACGGATAAATCTTTCTAATCGTTTCCTGTCAATGAAACGAAACCTTTCGAAAGTGAATCAAATCAAACGATTATTCATCATCTGATCAAAACTTTTGTTCATTTTAATATTATTAAACAAAACAAATATTAATTTATTAATTTATTAATTAAATAGTTATTACATTACAAAACAGATTACATCTAATTTTTAATATTACATATAGGTATTATTATTGGTAAATAAAATAATGTTTACTCGCGCACTTCTTTTCATTATAAAATATACATAATAATCATAAATGAATGGTGCGGTTTCAGTAAATCGTAGGAAGATTGTAGGGAAATTTCTAAATGTTTTATTGGTATCTCTGAAAGCCTACAACCCAAAATTTTGTTTATAAGCTGTTCTAACCTCAACATCAGTTCTTGTACTGTTGTTGCGGTGAGTTTAGTGAGTTACTACGTTCTCTGTTAAAGATAAAGCAAAGTGTGTTTTTTTGATGGCTGAATTAAAAAAACGTAATTTTAGTTCAACGTGCGTTCCGACATGAATTTGGAAGAGATCCACAACACAAAAATAACATAATACGCTGGTTTAAATAATTTGAAGAAACTGGATCAGATCAGAAACGGAAATCAACCGACAGACCAAGCGTACCAGACGAAACGGTTGAACTAATTAGACAATCGACAATTAAAAGTCCTGTGAAGTCCATCCCTCGTCGAAGCGTTGAATTAGGTATTCCAAAAACAACGGTTCACAAAGTTTTACATAAATAACTCAAATTCAGATACTGCAGGAATTGAAACCCAAAGATGGTGTAAACCATTGTGTGGTTACATCCAAAATATTGTTTATTCACAAAAAATTGGCGACCTGAACCACTTAAAAAACAGGATTAATGAAGAAATGACAAGCATTACCGAAAAAATGTTAGCGAATGTTTGGAGAGAAGTTGATTATTGTTTGGACATTTGTCCAGCGACAATTTATGCTTGAAATTAATTAATTATTTAAAAAAAACTGTATGAGACGACAAATTAGATTAATATTCAACATTAACTGTAAGTAATTCTGTTTTTCTTTAAACAATGTTCGAAACCGCACCATTCTTTTATGATAACCCTGTATTTACTGTAGATAATTGTACTTGAAATTATATTAATAATTATAATACGATTAATATAATTTTATATTTTATAGAGTATAGACCAATCGAAACTATCCTTTTTATTCATTCATTTCTAAAAAGAAATAATATTTTTGCTTTAGCTTAACCCAGTCCAACCATTGACATTTATTTACGATTCTTAATAAAAAGTCTACTTCTTGTGAGAATAAATTAGATCTATAAAAGTGTCCAATACAAATCCTATGTCCAGATAGAATGGCGAAATTATTTTATTTATGGCTAATACACACACATAATGTTCATTTCGGAATTTATGACATCGGTTCCAGTTCGGTCATCCAAAGAGAAGAAATTAGAGAAAAAATATATCTATATTCTTTCTAATAAAATTTTATAATATTATTTATAATAATTATTATAAAAATATATTTTATTGAATTCCCATACTTAGATGAGAAAATTATTATAAAAAAATTCATTATTTTCCTTTCAGAAATAACAAAAAAATAAATTTTTAGATTTAATAGTTAGTTTTTTGTAATAATCAATTAAAAAGTTGTAATATATCGGATTCTAATATGTTTTTTTTTTATATGAAAATTAAATGTTGCTACCGTGTTAGTCACCCAAAATGAGCCACTGTATACATTTGTACTCATTTTAACAACTACAAAATTTCGTAGCAAACAAATTAAAAAGAATAGTAATTGAATAGTAATAACTGACAGAATAAAAATCAATGAAAATTATTTATTTTATAAACATTTAAAAATTGTAATAATTAAATGAACAAATTAACTCACAATTTAATTAAATAATAAATGAATAATAGCCTATTAATTATAAATTAATATTGTAACAATAAGATCAGGTCTTCAGTAAAGAATATTTGTCTCGAGAGATTACTAGATTTATTTATTTTTCAAATATCTCATTAATATTGAATATTTATTACCTCCTATTTATGTCTCTATGTATAGTTAAAACCAATATATATAATAAATATGTACATATATCTATTGCATTAACACATTATGGATAAAAATGGCTCACCTTTTCTTTTATAGCAATTTTAATTTTTAATTTTTATAAATATTTAAATTAATATAAACTTATTTAGTTCTTTGTATATATATAAATTTCATTAATTTAACAAATTTTATATATGTAATGTAAATTTTTTTTTTTTTTTTTGTTAATTAAAAGTTAATTACGAGTACATATTTCAAATCTTATGTCTTGAAAGAATTTGGAAATAAATATTTTATATTTGACAAATTTCACTAAATACATTTTTTTTTTTTGTTTTGTTTTAAAAACATGCACGAGAAAAAAATTCTTTTAAAATTTTTGTAATTGTATGGAATATTTTAAAAGTCCATCTTTTTGGCTGGCTGACCAATTAAGCTCGAAAACGTCTGCTCAAGAGATGATTTGTTTTTATCAGCGGAAGGAAAGTGGAGTTGTGCAAATCTGTTGAGATGGATGGTGTTGATACACGCACGAAAGCTCCTGTGCATGTTTGCACGCGTGCTTGGACCCCAAGACAGGCTACCTGTCTTGTTTTCTGTCTATTTACGACTGGCATTTCAAGACATGAGAGAAAAAGAGAGAAAGATTTGAAATGTGAAAGACATTTTACAATAAAATTCTTCCAATCTCCTAGTGAAACATTTTTTGGGAATAAGAGTCACGACGTTTTGTGCAAGTGAATGAATGTCACGACACCAATCCACCATTCATTGGCTGGCAATTATATATAAGATCGTGATCTTTGATCTGTTTATCTGTCTCACAAGGAATGATGGAAACCAAGCCTCGAGGGTTACCATCCTGTTTGTTATGACATCCACGTCCAACACCGAAAGACAATTTATATTCAATTTCTAATTAGATACCGATCGATGCCATTTTGCCACAAACGTTAACGAATTACACATGTTTGAGTTACGTACGTAGTAACTTTTATGGTGTGAGGACTTAACGCCCAACTCTTGTCTCATACGTTATATCGAGTCATTATAATATATAGACCTTCAACGAGAATTTATTAGCTGACTTGAACTGTTACCTCAAGAATAAAAATTCATCATCAATAAACGATTCTCTTAAATTTTCAAATGTCTAAAAAAAAAAAAAAAAAATTGAAAGCGATAACCCTAAATTTTAAATTTCCCCAAAGATTGTATTAGTTCACTTGGATTTCAGTCAAGCTGTTGTTGTTGTTGTTGTTGTTGTTGTTTTCTTATCTTTATTAAAATCATAAAAAACAAAATTGAAAAAAAAAAACTCAATTTCTTCTGTTCTTTAAAAAGATTTCAATCATTTTACTGATAAATTTTATTTAAATTATCATCCTTTTTATTATTTGTAAAGTTAATTTAATTATTTTCCTTTTAAAATAATTATAATATTTTATGTTAAATATTCATTTATTGAATTTTATTCACAGATAATTAACTATTTTTGAACTTTTATGTGTCATTAACTGAAGGATTGAAAAATTCAATTTTGTGAAAAAGATTTTTCTTCTTTTTTTTCATAAAATTTTAGTACATATCAACAAGATGAATAGAAACAGAAAGACAGAAAGTTGGAATATAATTGTAAAAATTTAATAATTATTTAATATCATCTTTATAGAATAAAAATATTTATTATAACTCATCAATATCGTATTTAGATATTTTTACAAGTATTTAAAAAAAAAATAGTACTAATGAAATAATTAGACCAAAGTTGATGCTGTCTTTTTATAAGTAGTATATCTACTAGTATATCATATCTACTAGTATATCATAGTACTAGTATATCTACTAGTATATCATACCTGTACACTTTTTGTAATATAATAATATAATATTATAATTCATTAAACCAATTTATTCATTTTCAACCAACTTTTAGTTCGTTTATAAAATCTCTATGTCTGTGTGTGTGTGTGTTTCCAAAAATTTTCGATTTTTTAAATTTTGATTTTGGATTCGAGTAGAGCTTCAAAAAGTGTAATTGTAAAGTGGTCTTGGTTTTTTAAAATTCGGTTGGGAATATCGGTCAAATCGGCGGGCAAAGTTGGTTTATAATTAATATAATAAAACTATTAAGATCATAGAAATTGGAATTATTTATGGAATTTTGTGATAAATATGAATAAAAGTTCGTTGATAGTAATGCTTCCTAGCATTTCCAGATGTTTTTATATATAATATTATTATAATAACTAACTGCTCTCTCTCTCTCTCTCTCAGACCGTCTTCGACATGAAAAATTGTAAAATCACTTTTCGATTCCAGAGGTCATGAAAAGCGAAGATATGCAAAAAAAATTAAATTCTGAGCAATGTGCAGACAAAAACCTTTATATATATATATATATATACGAAGACCTTAGAGCGAAACAATGGTAAGCCACTTTTGTAGAAAATTGTTTTATTCTTAATTATATATATCTAAGAAATAATAGTTGCTGACTTTTTCCCTTTACTGATATTACATATTGAGCAAATTTGAAATATATGCAGTAAACCCAATGTTTTCTATCTTTTTTCTACACTTTAAACTGCAATATCTCAACATTTTGATTTTGTGGCTTACCATTGTTTCGCTCTAAGGTCTTCATATATATATATACTTATATATATATATATATATTATATAGAAAATATATATAATAAGCTGGATTGTCTCCACTCGACTATCTCGCAATTTGAATTGGATTAAATAACATATATTAATTATATTTAAATTAAATTTAATTAATTATAAATTATATCAAGACTATAAGCCAGTAGCTACTAAACCCGTAAAAAAATTTCTTTAAAGAGTTCAGTTATTTAAAGTGACAAACAATTTTTAGATTTAATTAATAACTATAAAATGTGAAAAAGTATCTTAAATGTGTAAATACTTTGAATACTGTTTATATAAAAGAATGAGAGAAACAGATTCTGTCTGATATTGAAATAAAATTAATTATAGAAATAAAATCGTTGAAAGAATTCATTCATAAGTGGGTATTTATAATATAATATAATATTATATTATTTAAAAAAATAATAAATTATTATATATTAAAGTGTTTATTTTATTTTAGTTAATATTTTAAATAAATAAATAATATTAATCGTTAGTTTAAATTTATAATTTCATTTAAATAAAAATATATAAATTACCTTGGAGATGTTTTCAGTCTGTAAGATTCACTTAAACTAACATTTATTTAAATATAAATTGACGATTACCGTTAATTCTGAAAAACAAAACAAAAAAGTTTTATCTATGTTTCGAAAAAAATTATTATATTAAATTCTTAGAAAGTGCAAATAATTTATATTATATTTACCTTATCACTCAATATATATTTATTTTTATATTTATTTATTAAAAATCTTTAAAAAAGCAAATATTTATGACATATAGAATTTTATTAAATATACATATAATTATTTCATTTTATAAATAATGATAACCATAATATCTATAAAATCCGAAGTTCCTCAAACAATATCGATTATATTTTAAAATAAAGTTTTATGCAAGGGAGAAATATTATTATTATTATTATTGTTATTTTATAATCATTGATCATGTATTAGAATAGGAATGAATGGATTGATGCTGGAAAAAGAAGTGAGATTCTTTTTATCAATTAATTTAATATTTTGCAATTTTAATTAAAATCATAAAAAAAAACTTTTATTTATAACGATTACGAATTTTTAAATATTATTTTAAATACTTATTAAGTAAAGCATAAAGAAAGGACAAGTAAAGAAAAAAAAAATCAATACTTTAATTTAAAACACCAACATAGAATATGTACTATTAATAATTTTTTATAATTCATTTTAAATAAGCTGGAGTGTCTCCACTCGACTATTTCGCAATTGGTATTGAATTAAATAACATAATATATTATATTTAAATTAAATTAAATTAATTATTAATTATAAATTAAAATTTATAAATAATATTTATTAAAACAGAGCACCGTGTTTGACTCTTTGTTGATGGCACCACGTCACGTGTTGGCGCGTGAGATTTGCAGTGTTAAAAAATTAATTCTGATACTTTCAGCCATTCAATCAAGCTGAAATTCTATATATAGCAGTTTTATACAATTTTCAATCATGTGAAAAACTATCAAACATATATCTTTATTTTTATGGTCAGTTTAGAGAAAAAAAAATCAAAACGTTGTAGGTAATGACCCTCTTCCGGTTGAGCTACATTTCTTAAAAGTTGATAGTAAATTACGAATTTCGAATAATGCCCGTATACCAAATTTCATGATTCTAGCTCAAACCATTTTTCGGTAATCTTGACTACATACACACATACACAGACATTTTTCTCAACCTTAGTGAAAATGATTCAGGAACCTTCAAAACGTATAAAAACATCAAAATCTCGACATGATCTGGCGAGATAGTACAAATGGTTACAAATTTAACAGATTAAAAAATGATAATTCAAATTGAAAAATGTAATTTACAATATTTATCTTTAAGAAATATAACATTTTATCATATTAATGTAATTAAACTGGTAATTATCTTTCAATTTATATAATATTATATATATTTGAATAATGTAATATAGCAGAAATTTATATATAATTCACGGATTTAATTTTTTCATTTAAATTTAATTTTTAATTACAAAAAATAATTTTAATGTACCATCTACATTATAATATACTTATATAGCCTATATAATATATATTATATAAATATATTTTAATCTATATATAAAAAATAGTGTATATGTCATTATAAGTCAAAGAAAGAAAAAAATATTATTAAATTAAATATAATAAATAATACATCTAAAGAATTTGATTTATTTTTAAATATTTTTATTTTATTATTTTCATTAGAATGAGGGATAATTTTTATTCTTCATTAAAATCATTTCACATTTAATCTACTCTCTTCTTCTTTAGTTTCAATTGTGAGTAAGTAAGTACTTAGTATTTAAACATATTTGATATCTTTTATAGATTCTTTTCATCTCTCCTCGCTTCCTTCTAATTCTTCTCAAGTGTAATTACTTTTTTCTATCTTTAGGTTATCCAGTTCTTCCAACTTCTTAAGTTAAATCAAGTTCAAGTTTCTCTTCGCTTGTCGGCTTCTCTGTACTTTATGTAGCAAATTCTTAGTTAATCATTTGTAGTAGAATCGTTACTAAAGACAGACAGCAACAGACATGCCAGCCATTCGTTCAAGAGTTATTAAGTATAAATCGATTTAAGAATTTCTACTTTTCTCATCACGCGTTTATTTATCTCCTCTTCGATTAGAAATCAATTAAATTGAATTAATTTATTCATTTCAAATGAGTTTGTTTCATTAATTTCTTATAAGTAATGAGATGTTGATGACTAAATGACTAGATAAAAAAAAATAGATTCAGTTGGTTGTCATCGAGTGATGATGATAGGCCAGTTGCCTCTCTCAACTGGTCAGCCTGATCATCGTCGTAGTCGTCGTCGGCGGGTGACTGTTTGTTTGATGGCAGGGTCCGTTAAACTGAAACCAACCATAAAAGCTGACCTAAGGCACATTCGATGAGTTAAATCAATCTGCTAAAGACCTGTTATTAGCGGTTAATGAAACTGTTTGCACGCCCAGGGCGTTAAAGGTCTCTCTCTCTCTCTCTGTCTGTCTGTCTGTCGGCTTCCTCATTTGCCTATTTGATAAGTGAGAGTGCTGCTCTTAAATTACACTTTTTTTTTTTTCTTTATTTTTCAGAGATAACAACATTAATTTAAAATTAACATACTAATATACATATTATTAATATTGATTAATATCAACACAATTTATTTATTTATTTATTCTTCTTTAAATCTTATATGTAGGTTGATCAGAGAAGAGGTAAATTTGAATTCATATTCCGATTAAAATAAAATATTAAATTATAATAAAATTAATATATTTAATGATGAAATGCAATGATCAATACAATTATAATAAGTATTAGAAATTAAATATAAAATAAAATTCATTTATTTTTATGATATTGATAAATCAAATTTTATTTTATTTAGTAATTGCTACGTAGTTTAGTTGTGGATTATTAATAGTATAGAGTTCAGGGTAGAACGAGAAAAGTGTTGATTCTTCTGGCGGCGTTCTTTGGGTTCCTTCCAGGCTTCAATGATAAATCTTCGTTGGGCAATAGTTTCTAAGTTTGGTCACAAAAAGTAAGATCCTGCCACTGTCGTATTAATCAGAAATGATTTCTCTCTGTTTTCTCCATCCCGAAGAATGATCTTACACTCTTCTTTCCATTCTGCAGAATGACTCTACCCTTCTAATAAGTCATCTCTACCTGCACTCAGGTGATCAATAGTCAGTTCTCCGCAATTTTAAGAAATATATGTCATGTAAATTTATGAGTAGTTGAAAAGTTCGAAAACATGACAAAATGTCCCATACTATCAAGCGATCCTATTTCAATTACATTGACCACTTTTCATGTAAAATGGACGAATTTGACTATTGAGATTTTTCATGACCTGTTTCGTTAGATTCGCCTGCAAATTTCTAATTGAATTGACATTAATTGGTTCAAAAAAATAAATAAAACCTTTCACCGTGAATTGTTTACCCAAGTCGGTTAGAAAAATGTTCATTATATTTTTTATTTATTATTTTTGTAAGTAAATCAATGGTTATCACATATGTCAAAAATATTTATTTTGATTTTTAAAACTTAAAAAAATATTAAAAATATAATATTAAATTTTAGCATAATCTTTATATTTAACAACATATAATTATGGATGTTTTTACTAACTTTGCTAAATATTATTAAAAACAAAAAGGAGAATTTTTACTATCTCGTCAGAATAAGTATTGCGATCACGAAAATTTTCAATTTCGAGATTTTGATGTTTTTATACGTTTTGAGTCATTTTCACTAAGGTTGAGAAAAATGTGTGTATGTGTGTGTGTATGTATGTAGACAAGATTACCGAAAAACGATTTAAGCTAGAATAATAAAATTTTGTACAGGGGCATTATTCAAAATTTGTAGTTTGAGAAATGTAGCTTATCTGGAAGAGGGTCATTACATACAACATTTTGATTTTTTTTCCTCTAAAGTTACCATAAAAATAAAGATATATGTTTGATAATTTTTCACATGATTAGAAATTGTATAAAACTGCTATATATAGAATTTCAGCTTGATTGAATAGCTGAAAGTAGCGGAATAATTTTTTTAACACTGCAAATCACGCGCCAACACGTGACGTGTTACCATCAACAAAGAGCCAAACACACGCTGGTTTAATAAATATTATTTATTAATTTAAATTATAATTTAATTAAGTAATTTAATTTAATTTAAATATAATAAGTATATGATAATTAATCCAATTCAAATTTGCGAGATAGTCGAGTGGAGACACTCCAGATTTTTTTTTTGTTTTTGTTTTTGAGTATATATTTCGCTTATAATACTACTATTTTGATTGGTTTGGTTGCTTTTGAAATTTCGATATTGTCTGTTATATCAATTTATGCATCATCGTTAGTTGTACTGTCCCAGTGGCCTGAAAGCCATCTCAGCTGACATTCATTCAACAAATTTTGCTTCGTAATGCTTTTGTTCCCCGCCGCTACCGTCCTTTTTACCGTTCAAATGAATATATATATCCCGAAATCTTTCCTGAGGGATGATAAATGAATCTGACCCCTTTAGAATAATGAAAACTAGAGAGAGAGAGATTATTGTAATGTTATAAAGATGTAGCCCCTTTTTTTAATATAAAAAATAAAAACATTTCTTGTTGAATCATTTAATACAGTGGTTTCCAACCTTTCTGTACCGGCGTCCCCCTTTTTTTAAAAAAAATTCTCTCGCCCCCCTTAATTTTTGTAATAATAATTTAATTTCATACTCACATAATAGAGTAATTTATTTTAATGGGCAACAAAATAACACACACACACACACACACACTTAATTAAGCAAAAACATATTTTATATTATTATAGATTTTAGAAAAAAAATTTGGTTCTAATACATTTGCGCTCGTACGAAAAGGCATTCGATTCGATATACCAGCAATCCGTTTTTGAGGCATTGATATCTCAAGGAGTAAATCCACAATATGTGCAAATTATTCAAGAAATTTATAAAGACTGTAAAGCCCGTATCATTCTAGAAAAGCCGGGAACGTTCTTCCCAGTTAGAAGAGGAGTTAAACAGGGGGACCCTCTTTCACCTATGCTTTTTAATTGTGCACTGGAAGAAATATTCAAAAAGACTAGATTGGGAAAATGAAGGATTGAAAATACATGGTTCCTATTTAAATAACTTAAGATTCGCGGATGACGTTGTAATAATAGCAACATCAAGAAATCAAATAACAAAAATGATAAACCAATTAAATAAAGAAAGTAAAGAAATGGGACTAAGAATTAATGTAAAGAAATCGTTAATTCTTTGCAACGGAGACCAAGAAGAAATAAAATTCGATACTAAAATACAGCCCATACCATGCAAAGACGAAACTATATATCTGGGACAATTAACAAGTTTTGAAAACCAAACAACAAAAGAAATCAAAAGAAGAATTGCTCTAACATGGAAGAAATTTTGGTCCATGAAGTATATTTTAAAAAATAAAGAAATAGATCAGAGATCGAAAATAAAAATTTACAAGAAATGCATAACACCGGTTTTAATATATGGAGGGCAGACTTGGTCTCTTACTCTAAAAAATAAAAAAGATCTTGAAATTGCGCAACGAACAATGATCAGGAGCATACTATATCTGAGAAAGAAAGACAGAATAAATATGAACCAGATATATAAAAAGTTTAATATTGAAAATATAAATGTAATTATTAGAAGACTAAAATGGAAATGGGCTGGCCACATTTCAAGAATAAATAACCATCGATGGACCAAGGTTGCAACTGAATGGCATCCCATGCAGAATAAAAGAAATATGGGTAGACCCTCAAGAAGATGGTCAGATGATCTTGAAGAAGTCGCAGGCGTCGACTGGACTAGAGTAGCAAGACAGAGGTTGGCCTGGAGGAATCTGTGAGAGGCCTATGCCCGAAGGGGCCTGGTTCAATTTTAATATGAAGAAAAAAAAAAAAAAAAATTGCAGAATGTATTAAGTGTAAATAATGTTTAATTGTAAAATCTGTAAAAAATGTTTGTAATTATTTAATCATGAACCAATAAAGGCAATAATAATAATAATAATAACATTTGCGCTCCCCTTACAACAGTCTTGCGCCCCCCAGGAAGTGCGCGCCCCTCAGGTTGGAAAACACTGATTTAATAGATAAAATTTAATTTATATATAAATATATATATATATATATATATAAGAAAATAGATTTGAGGGAAAGGAAGGAGACAATTAGATATATAAACAAACCATTCATTCAATGCACACATTAATTATCATAAACAAGTTTTAACTATATATATATATATATATATATATATATATAGAGAGAGAGAGAGAAAGAGAGAGATATCTATTTAAAAAGAAGATATTTTATTTCATCTTATCTCTTTTAAATACGAGTAATAGTCATTGGATTCTCTCATTTCTCTACCTGAAATCATGATAATATATATAATAAAATGATTTTATTTTAATTAAATACTAACTAATTAAGTAGTTAACTCTTAAAGAAGTTGTTAAAATCTGTAATGTCAATTCCATGAATATTTCACATAAGAATCTTTATACTTTTGTTATATGCCTATTTATTTATATACTTAAATATATCTCGTATATTATATTTTATTGTCAAGTCAATTAATTTTATATGATTGATAATTAAGAACAATAAATAACTTAAAAGTAACAAGAAATGAGAATTATCGATATTATTATACTAGATATTCGTATACATATAATATAATATAATTATATATAATATATAAAAAAAAAATATGTATTTTCCTGAATGAGTTTATATCTTTGCAGACCAAGCATAATAATTTATTATTATTATTATACAATTGAATCAACACTTAACCTTATCAGCCTTATCTTCTGATTCATTATTGTCAATTTTTCAACTATCGTATCATATCTTCTTCTACTATTTACGAGTAAATATTATATTATATTTATCCAACCATTTCATTAATAAAAAAATATGTAAAGATTAGGAAGATGAAAAAGTTTTGGGCAATTAACATGATTAGTTCATGTAAAGAGTCATGAGGATTAGGTTAGGTCAGTAATTCTCAATCTTTTTTTTACCGCGGCACACTTTTAACGGTTTAAAAATTTGGTGGCACACAAAGAAAGAGATAAATATTAAAGTTTACCATATTGATAAAAAGTGTGGCCCCAAAAACGTTTTACCTTTTTTTTAGAACCAAATTGAAAAAAAATTAGAAAAAAAGTCGGAAATGTTTAAGAGCATCATAATCTCGAGGCACAATGGTTGAGAATCACTGGGTTAGGTTATAGAAATTACGAGCAGAGGTGCTAAAAATTAATCTATTAATTAAGAATTTATGTTTAAATTATATTGTGATCGTTTGTATTAATTTAAAATATGATGAAAGGATATTTCTTCTTTTTTTTTATGAACAGATTAAATAAAAAGATTGGAGCAAGTAGCAATGTCAATCTGGTTATGGATAATTTTGAGAAATTTTGTTTTAATTTAAAACGAGTCACTTATTATAACGTTGTTAAAATAAACATCAAGAAGAAAACTAAATAAAGAAATAAATAGAATAAATGATACTACTACTACTACTAAATTTATTAGTTTAGTGAAATCACTAAGTTAGTTTAATTCTTTCAGATACTATTTTACTTTTTATAAGTTACATTTATGTACCAATATAACTGAAAATATCTGTAAAAACCAAAATGTTCTCTCTAATATTTAAAAATAAATAAATAAATAAAACTATTTAGATATTTGTCGTTGTTTTGTATTTTATTTTTATTTTTATTTTTAAATTATTGTAGCAAATAGTTAAGATCTTTCCAAGATTTACATAAAAAGAATAATGTAGGAATTTCATAAAGAATTTCCTCAATATATCGATAAAACAAAAAAAAATCAAAAAAAAAATTTGCAAATATAAAGAGTGGTGATAGAATCAACGAAAGAATGTTCGAGAGTATATCCAGGGGTGGGCATACGGATAGGTCGGCGAAGGCGGAGTCAGGGGGATTGACTAGTAGATCGGCGCGAAGATAGCGCCGTCGCCATCCAGGTTGCCAGTATATCTTCATTAGACGACATTCGAGGGCTTCAATAAAGCACCCTGTCGTCCAGGCTGTTCCAGCTCCAGAGAGAGAGAGGATACATAATCAATTACGTACCACCCCTTCAGAAAACTTTCAGAACACTTTTCTTCGAAATTGATTGGAAGAATGGCATTCAGGCAAACTATCATTTAATAACATTATTACTTTCTCAATTACTTAAAATTTTATTAATCTGGGAGTAGGCATGCTTAAAAACCATAACCATGTAATTATTGTACTTTAAAAATTACTTATTTTATTGAATTTTATTCTATTCGTGTTTTTTTTTTTAATTCAAATAAAATAAATTTTACTAACTGAAATAATTAATATAAATATATTTTAAACATTTTTCTATTTAAAAATTACATATTATACTTAACTATTTTTATTTTTTATATAAGACTTACATATATGTAATATTTAGATTAAAAAAAATACTAGTAGTTACCTTGAAAAGATTTTATTAAAATAAAGTTAAATTTTAAGTTGAAATTAGTTAATTTATTAAAACATTATCAAACACTTTTTTATATAATTATAATTATTGTACAAGGCGCCATTGGGTGCGTGGGTAGCGAACCTGCCTCACATTCACATGGTCCCGGACCTGGCAAGGGAATTTCCCTAGCTGGAGTTTATGGGACGGAGTCAACCCAGCCTCCGGGAACAACATTGGGGAAAAGCTACTTGATAGCGCTGCCGATCAAGAATCTCAAGATAAAGGTTGAGAGGACCCGTTCTACTGATCATACGACACCTCGTGGATATAACCGGCTTGATTGGCGTTGTCCTTGCGTAGGACGTACAAAAGGCAGAGGGTTTTTTTTTTTAATTATTGTACATATAAGTAAGTAATACTTATAATAGAGAAATTTAATTGAAAAATTGTAATTTATAATGTTTTTATTTACTAGGAAGATGTATTTACTAAAGGAAATTTTCAAATTTTTAAAAATGTAATAAATACTAACCAAACATTTTTCTTTTTAAGAATTTAACTTTGTACATAATTTTATTTATTTAGATATAGTGAGATGAGTGTAAGGACAACATATTCTCAGAGAAGTATAAAGAAACGTGGTCCGTGGCGTGGATGTTGTACACACGAGTAATAAAGTAAATAGGATGAGATCATAATTAAGTCATTAAGTAAAGACATAATCTTTTGAATTTATTAAAAATTTCAACTTAATGGAATGAAACAGAAGAAGATAATCAGAGAGAGAGGGGGGGGAGGGTTAATATAATTTTTTTTTTCGAAAAAACGTAAAAAAAAAAAACGCACCCATACCACCACTAACAGTTTTTCATAGTTAATTTAATTTTCAAACTTTCTCAGTTCCTTGTTAATTAAATATTAAAAGGTAATTTATGAGCGAGATGGAGACCTGATAGCCGATCCAATCGGCACCAGAAGCCAACAGACGGTAAATGAAGCCACGGTTTGCTTATCAGGATTCGCTGCCGGTGATAAAGCCACGCAAACCTGCCTGTTTTCCCATCTTGGTCCGATACAGGAGGGTTCACACGTCCGTCATCTTCTATCTCACTCACTTCATCAGCACAACTTTATTTTTTCAATCATTTGCATAAAAATAAGTTGTTATACGTTTTGATTTATCAGTGAAACAATTTAATTATTAAGTTTAATTGAGACAAATTAACATTTAATTATAAATGGATCTTATTAAAAAAAAATTTAAAACATTTTACTTTTATCTATGAGAAAAAAAAAGTAATATTTTTTTTTTTTTTATATTAAAATTATCATCTATAGGTAGACAGGTATATATAGTAGATAGGTAAGTAACTATATTATTATTATTATTATTATAAAACTTATCTATCTTTTTTTAATCTTTTTAACTTAAAAGTCCAAATGTAAGAAAATTATCTTAACAAGCAACGAATTAAATAAATCTTGATAAATTTAGATGAATTTTAATTATTATAAATGTATATAATATATAATTGAGAAAAATTATCAAGTTATTATTATTATTATTATTATTATTTTTAATATGTTTAATGTTTTTTATATAAATAATGTAGAAGGATTAATTAAAAATATATATATAAGTCCGTGACTTTTTGAAATTCACGTCTTTTAAATGAAATAACAACACTGCACCTGTTTACAGTCAACTATCAGCTGACTCTAATTGAAATTGGAACCAGCTGGGTTTATTTTAATTTTTATTTGACATTCATTAAAAGCGCGTGATTGGAGAAGAAAATGGAAAAAATGAATTGTGGGATACGAATTGCTCCCTCATTCACCCTATTCTCCGGATATAGCCCCGAGTGACTATTTCTTATTTCCTAACCTGAAGAAATGGCTCGGCGGAAAGAGATTTGACTCCAACGATGAAATCATCTCACAAACAAATACCTAATTTGATGTCCTAGGCAAATCATATTTTTTGGAAGCAATAAAAAAATTGTAGAAATATATATATATACATTTCTATCTATTTCGAAATTGTACGTATAATATAAAAAAAGGTTATTTTTTATTTATTTAGTATTTTAAACATTAAAATGAAAATTTAATATCACTCATAGATAATATAATTTAATAATAACTCAAATCAAAAAAAAAAATTATTATTCTTAAAATGATACGAATTACATTTTTTATTTCATTTATTTATTTGTTTATTACAAATAAAAAAATTTAGAATGGTTTTTGTAGTGAAAAAACATTAAAAAAAAACGAAATATATAGTAGGTATAGTAGTCAGATGGAGCAAGATCTGAAAAATATGGAGCTTGAGGAAACCTGTTTCTTATAATTATGATAAATTTTCATGTGTCCTATCATACGTAGTATATATGTATATATAATGTATATATATTCATATAATTAAAATTATTTATTTATTTAAAATAAAAAATAAATATATGAATGAATGAAAGATAATATTATTGAATTTATCTGTTTGATCAAAAATTTCAACTAAAAAAAATAACCAAGATAAAGGGTTATTGTGGCGAATGAAATTAATTATTAATCTTGAATCAAAAGAGGCTGGCCACTAAAATAGACTAAGTAATTGTTTCAAAATATTGATTATTAATTCAGGGGGTTGTATTATCTATATTTTCGGATCACAGCTTTGCGGTAGTCAAGACCGCACAGGGCGTAATCGGTCACAAGGGAATCAGTGTGCCCGATGACGGGGCAAACCCATTGAATCAGATGCTGGTCTGATCTTAATTATTGGAATGGGAACAATCGAAACTCACCGCTTATTGGCTTTCAGTCGAAATGAATGGGATTTCAATCTACAATATAAATACATACATATATATATATATATCTGTGGCTCTACGGAACTCGAAAGTTCAACCACACATCTTTTCATATACCCCTCTCCTCGGCTATAACCATCCAAATCTTTCTCGACGAACTTCCTACAATGTTCACCCACTGCGTCCTTGGTCTTCCAAGGGGATGTTTCCCAATTGGTCTCCCCACGAATATACCCTTCGCCATTTTTTCCACTCCTACTCCTATTCTAGCAACGTGTCCCTCATCGAACCTTCTCGATTTTATATCAATTTAGTCTATCTTATCTAGATAAAAAAAAATAGAAAGGTTTTTGTTTGTACATTGCTAAGAATTTAAACATTTTTGCATATCTTCACGTTACATGGCATCCAGAATCTAAAAGTGATTTTAGAACTGTTCATGTGTCTGTCTGTCTATATCAGAGGTTCCCAAAAGTGGTCTATATCGACCCCTAATAACAAATTTGGGGGGTCCATGAAATGAAAATGGGGGTCTATGCGGGTCTATGGGATCTACGTGTTTTATGGCTCTAAAAAAGAAAGGGTATGGTCTTTATGTATGTCTGGAAAATTGAAGCTCAAAATGGCCTGGACAGATATTATCATGAAATTACACACACACATCTCAATATTCTTATATACTTATTCTATTTGAAGATACATATAATAATATATATTGAATCAATATCTATTCAATAACTGCAGGAATGCATTTTTAAAAATATATATAATAGTCCATGTTGTTAATTCAAAGTCTCTCGTCGATTCATTTCCGACAATGAATATAAAATTAATATTAATTCTAGAAATTCCCATACAAAGTAATATATTTTTTATTGTTATTATTTAAATATAATTTCAATTATTTAATTTATTCTAATTGTTCTCATTTAAATTAATTAATTAATAAAATATTTTGAATATCTTAATTTATTATTAATTTTTAAAATTAATCTTATTTTATTTGAATATTTCTTCTTTTCTATTTAAAAGTGAAGGGTATAAAAAAGAAATTTATTTTTTTTTTAGTTTTATATAATATATAGAGTCAAAAATATTTTTAAAACATTAATTAAAATTAAAATGACTAAATTGTCTTTGTTTTTGTTTTTGGTTTAAATTCACAACTTGACTAATCTCAAGAGTGAATCATTCAGTAAGCTCTTTGCTAATTAATATTAATTTTATTAATATTTATTATTTATTATTATTATTCATTCGAAACAAATCTCTTTTCTTGGAACATTATTTTTAGATCTGCAAGGTCCGGACTCTACAGTGGGTTGAAACTTCTTCAAAGTATTGATTAATTAAGAAAATATTTTTTATTTATTTTTTTTTTAACAAAAAACTTTTAAATTAAATGACACGTGACATTTGTAGGTTAAGAGTATAGTTATTAGTATATTGTAGTTTAGGAAGGTACGGAAATAGAACGATTTATATTTCTTTCCAGGGTCTTGATTTTAAAATATTAGATCCGACAATTTTTTTTTTAATTTATAAAATAAAAATATATAAATTAAATCTAAAATAATAATAAAATATTTATTTTTTATTTCTAAATTTGCAAATTAATACAATTTTCTTTGAACTGTGTACTTTACTAAATTAAATTTTTATCAAAAAAAAAAATCAGGAAATGTTTTTATTTTAAATAAATTAAAATCAAACTCGAATGGAAATAATAATTAAATATTAAAAATAGAGAGTATATGGTAAGTTATGAAAAAAAAAAAAAAAATTACAATTTTTAAACTTTACTTAAAATGTTTTTGCTAAATTCACAAAGATTAAAAAATATTTTATAACATTTTATTATTTTCATTATGTATAGTTATAATGAATAAAAAATAATTATATTTAGGTATATTTTTTATTTTTTTAAGATTGAATAATAAAATTATAAGAATATGTAGAGTGTTGTGGCTATTTTAACATTTCAAATATATGTAAGTATTCTTTGTTAAATGAATAATTATTTTTATCTAATAATTCTATTAGAGTGAGTGAGTGTTAATCTTGATAATTTGTGAAACGATTGAAAAGAAATGATCATCTCAGGGCGTAATAATAGTTGAGATATCAATTTTGTTGATTTGATTACTGCAGGTTGCCTATCGAACGTTCCCAGGCGAATCTTTGTCTCGCGTTAAAGAATAATCGTTTCCAAGAAACACTTAAAATGATTCCGATCTAATTACTGTTGGTCATGGCTTAATAACAACCCTAATTACCACGATGCTTCCTTCACGACACAACAATTACCACCCTGCAGCACGGCATCGGTTGTTTTTACCAAGTGACAAATTAACAGAGTTAAATATGTATGTATAGATTACATATAAGTTTGTTATTTATGTACATATATGTAGTAAATAATAGATAGAAAGAAAAAAAAAAGATTTGGATATACCATAAGTATATATATATATATATATATAAATAAAACAAAGATATAATATACATATACCTTTGTAAACGGGAGAAAGAGGACAGCTTAGTCCATTCTTGGAATCGATCGATAATCGTTTGATCATGCCAATAATATTCTTAGGACAATGCTGCCTGAAATGATGATGATGATGATGATGATGATGATGATGATGAGGCAGGCACATGCACAACTGATTACAAAACAATTAATGACTAGGTTGAAAATTTTTCAACACTATGAACCAACTTCAACAACTTCAAAGAAAAATTATTATTTCAAATAGGAGAATAGATAAAATTATTAGAAAGTTATTTTATAATTTAAAAAAAAAAATATATTACAAAATAAAATTATTTATTTTGAATAAAAAAAAAACAAACGAAAAGTCTACTAATTTAATAGTTTATAAAAACTATATATTTCGCAAATATTAAAATAAATTATTCAATATGTAGGTACTTTATTTATTTAACTGATGAATTTGTTGATATATAAGGCGCCATTGGGTGTGTGGGTAGTGAACCTGCCTCACATTCATATGGTCCCGGTTCAAGTCCCGGGCCTGGCAAGGAAATTTCCCTAGCTGAGGTCTATGGGACGGAATCAACCCAGCCTCCGGGAACAACCTTGGGGAAATCTACTTGATAGCGCCTCCGATCAAGAAAATCAAGGTAAAAGTGGAGAGGAGCCGTTCTACTGATCATAGGACACCTCATTGATAGGCGTTGTCCTTGCGTAGGACGTACAAAGTCAGAGGTTTTTTTTTATTTGTTGATATATATTTAAAAAGTTTTATTATTTAATTCTGATTACTTAACAATATTTCCTATTTAATAAATTCCAAGGTTAATAGAAAAATACATTTTGATTATTAGCAACAATTTAAGAATGACTACAGAATATCAAGGTAAGTATGTATATATATAATTTTAAATATGATCTCAGAAATTTAGATAAAGATACGAAAATATATTCTCATAAAGTAAAATTATACTCGTATTAAAAAAAAATGACATGATTATCTTGAATGTATTATTTTTTGAAAATAATATAATAAAGGTATATGAATAATAATAAAAATAAATAATATAATTTCACTTCATACAACATTAATACATTATTAATAGGAATATTAAATATTTTTTATAATAATTTTCAAAGTAATTTGCTAATTTACTCGAAAAATTATTGTAATTTAATAGTTTTCAGAAACTACTGTTATGATTAAGTTACTTATATATATATATATATATATAATTAGAGAGAGAGAGAGAGAGAAAGAGAGAAGATAAAGATAATATAGAAATAATGCAGAAAATTTAGAAAATCACTAGGAAGTGGACAATTAAAGAATATTTATATTTTACCTGGAAATATCCCCTTAAAAGTTTATTCTAAACAGAAAAAGCCCAAGTTTTTTTTTTTTTTGTTTTTTTTTTCGTTTAAATTTTTATATGACCTAATAATTTAGCTATAAAAGCTTAGTATAGAATAGATTCTGGTACAGGTTAATTTTTCTAAACTTTGATTACTTAATGTGTTTATGACAGGACTTGGGAATGGATCCTTTTCGAGTTCTCGCGCGCATCAAATTAAAGCGAAAAGCCGAACTGAAAGGGCCCCCTTTTTTCAGTTCATAGACGACTGCCCTGTGCCCAGCGCCAAGGGTCTCATCCCGGCGCCGCTTAATGAACGCCATACGTTGGTGAGCCCTACTATATATCAATGGCCTGAAGGCTAATTTTCTCAAAAAAAAAAAAAAAAAAAAAAAAAATAATTTTAACCACATCCATGTTACTTGTGGCCTCTTCACACTTGAAAAACAAACAATGGATGTGGACAAGAGAAATAACACCACTCTCAAGTAGAGGCTTCAAATAATGATAACAAAAAAAATTAATGAATTAATAACTTTTCAATAAAATTAAAGAAAAGAAAAACAGGAGAAGAAAAAATACAGAATACAGAGAATTGAACATCTCTGTTTTTTTGTTTTTTTTTTTGAAGGTGATATTATTAAAAAACAAAAAACAAACAAGTCTTTTAAATAATATTTTTTTACTAACAATAAATATGGTGCTTTCAAAAGAAATATTTATAAAATATCTGATAGTCAATTTTTTATCACTGTAGGTCAATTTTGAAGACGTCATTGGGTGTGCGGGTAGCGAACCTTCCTCACATTCACATGGTCCCGGGTTCAAGTCCCGGGCCTGGCAAAGGAATTTCCCTAGCTGGGGTCTATGGGACGGAGTCAACCCAGCCTCCGGGATCAACATTGGGGAATAGCTACTTGATAAAAAGTAGCGCCTTCGATCAAGAAAATCAAGGTAAAGATTGATAGGAGCCGTTCTACTGATCATACGACACCTCATTGATATAACCGACTTGATAGGCGTTGTCAGGGGTAGGTCAATTTTACTTATTTTAGAATGTATTTATGTAATTATGCAGTTTATGTTTATCATTTTATCTTTTCAAAAATAAATAAGTAATTATGTATGTCTTTTTCAATTTCTATTTTATATAACTTTTATTTTTAATACAAAATAAGTGACTGAAATCGTTATTTTTGGAGAATTCATGAATTTATCATGAAAAATTGAACAAGAGCACATAATCTAAAATTACCATTTCAACAATAATTATGAAAATATACTTAATTTGATACTCAAATACCCTTATACACATATACGTACCAATGCTAAAATTATATAAATTTGGTTTTTAAAAAAATGGCATTGTTTCACTGAACGAAAATATTCTTATGAAAGATGAATTATTGAGTTCGTATGTAACCGAAAGAACAGAGTTAATGTTTTAGTTTGCCCAAATATGCTAAGCAAATATAACAACTAAACTGAAATTCAATATAAAATTTACTGTTAGATCTGTTTATTATTAGTAGTAGTAGCTGGAACACCGGCCAGTTAATCAATATTGATAATACAATTCTATAAAATGATTTATTACAATTATTAAATGTTACATCATTGCATCAATCTGATTAAAATGAATGGAACGTGGGCCTCTCAATAATAATAAATAATATTAATCAATATTAAATAATATTTAGTGAAAAAATATTAAAAATTATAAAACTATCTAAAAATTAATTAATAAATGAACAATGAATAAATAAATAAATATAAAATAGTAATTTAATAAATAATAAACACGATATCTCTTGAATCCTCTTAAATTTAGATTACTAGGTATATATTTAATTTTGTGATTGTAAAAACTCAATCATACATCACAAAACTCATCGTTATTTATATCTTTCAATTCTTATTAGAGGATCCGCGTATCCGTTACAATCTCATTGTTATCTAAATTTTATTTGTTATTATTATTATTATTTATTTTTTTTTAATATTTCAAGAATTTTAATTTGTAAAATCAAAAACACAAGTGTCATTTATTTTCTCTGTTTATTCTTCCTACATTTTGTATATTCATTGGATTTTATTTTAATCAAATATATTTTGGAGAGATGAGATATAATTTTTTCTATTTAAATATATAAATTTGTTTCCCATACAAGTTATATTATTAATTAATAATTTAATATGCGATGTATCATTGCAATGAACCAATGGGAATTGAAATAAAAAGTCCTTTCAAATCCTAAGATATGCGATGAGTCAGTAGAGTAGAAAATTGGATTATGAAATTCAAGTCAAGTCATTGAAGAGATGCTCTTGGGAAAATAAAATTTCCACGATGGGGTTTGGATAATATTTTTAAAATAATAATAATAAAAAAAAAAAAATGATTCTAATTTGTATATAATATGATGTCATATTATCAATCATTTTATATCCTTTTTGGATTTTCATAATATTTTTAAGCTACTCAATATTTCTTCATAAGATATACTTATGTATTTTTAATTATTTTATTATATATCAAAAAATATGTTTATATGTACATATTTTATACCTTTTTGTTAGATCTATATGTTTATATATATATATATATATTTTATAAAAATATTGATGTTTTGTTGGTTATACTTAATACGTATGTTTTAATGAGTCCAAATGCTGATAAATTAAATGAAAAAAAAAAAGAAAAATATTTTTCTGATTAATCTGATTAATAAATATTGAAATTTCCTCTCCATGATATAAATGTACCTATATATGTATATGCATATAGTTATACAATAATTGGGGAATAGGGGATATTTTCCTGTTTGTGTGTTGATGAAAACCTTTTGATTAAATACCGTCGTCATACATTATACATATATTTTATCAGAGAGAAAAAAAAACAAAAAAACAAAAGGGTTACAGGAACATAAACTTGTTTAACCTTTTATTTTTTTTTTTTTTTTTTTTTTATTTTTATCCTATTGCATTATTTTTTCTTCTAAATAGAGGCTAGAGGTGAGAACGCCTTCAACGTCGGGCTTTTTCAGACAACTTTATTACTCTCTGTGGAATGAGATTCTCCATTGGCATACACTAACAGAGTCAGTCCAGATGGTGGGAATAATTATTAAAGGGGACTCCAATTAATTTCCAACGATCATATTAAAGAAAACAAAAAAAAAACAAAACAAAAGTTCTCTAATAGATTTATATTTTTAGACAAAATAATAATTGGAAATGAACAAATATTCTTAAATTCTTATAATTATTATATGTAATTTAATGAAAGCACACTTGTTGCTTTAATATTATTTCCAAAAAGAATTAACATTCATTTTAAAATAATATTAAGGCGCCATTGGGTATGTGGGTAGCGAACCTTCCTCACATTCACATGGTCCCGGGTTCAAGTCCCGGGCCTGGCAAGGAAATTTCCCTAGCTGAGGTCTATAGGACGGAGTCAATCCAGCCTCCGGGAACAACCTTGGGGAAAATCTACTTGATAGCGCCTCCGATCAAGAAAATCAAGGAAAAGGTGGAGAGGATCCGTTCTACTGATCATAGGACACCTCATTGATATAACCGACTTTTGATAGGCGTTGTCCTTGCATAGTACGTACAAAGTCAGAGATTTTTGTTTTTTAAAAAAAAAAATAATATTCAAATAATTGCACTGCCCCATTCATTCCAATGAGTGAACTGGATTTTAAATATAGAAAAAAAGAATTTCAAGTTTAGAAAACTTTTAAATTGAAAATAAGAAAGAGATATAAAATAAATTGTTTCTTTTTGACAATTATACTATTTTAATTAAAATAATAATTTGTCAACTACAATAAAAAACAAAAAAAAAAAAAAAAAAAAAACTTAAATAAATAGAATTGTGCAAAATGATATAATTTTCCCTGTTTTTTCAACGAAATTTAAAAAATAATTAGAACAATTTAGGTGAATCAAGGATAAAAAAAAAATTAATAATATATTTTAACAATTTAGTACCGATTTTATCTTATTTTAATAGCCCTTATAATAAATAATTAACCAGAATTTTTCTATAGTTGGGAAAAATTATGAACCACTAAAATTGACATGTATTTATTTTGTTTTTCTTATAATAATATTAAAGTAAAAATGAAGGAAAAAAAAAATGTTTTTAAAATATACATCAAAAACAAAAAAAAAAAAATGTAAATAATTATAGGAAGAAAAAGAAATGTCACGCAACTACAAGTTGTGAAGGAAATAAATATAAATTTTGAGTGAGGTCATTGATCTAGGAGATAATTATAGTTCTTGCCTAGCTAATATTATATTAGCGAATTGTTTTCAAAAGGATTTTATCATGTTTTTTTTTCTTTCTTTTTTTTTAAAGAAAAAAAAATCATTCAATAAACCAGTGATTCCCAAACTGTGAGCCGTGAAATATTAAATTGAATTTTCTATTACTTGAAATTTTTGGTTCTAAAAAAAAGGGTAAGGGTGATTTTGTGGGTAAACTTTTGAACATTTTTAATTATTTTTCAATTTTTTTAAATATGGTTCTAAAAAAAAAAACAAAATAAAAAGGTCAGATGATTTTGCGATGCTCTGAAACATTTCCGATGGAGGGAAGAAAAGTTTGCCAATTTTTCAAGAGAGTAAAAATTTATATAAAAATCGGATCGTATTAAGGGAGCCTCGGAAAAAATCCGATAATTTAGGGAGCCGCCAACCAGAAAAGATTGGGAACCTCTTCAATAAACTCAGAATATAATAACAATATAGAATAGATTTTTTTTTAGACATATGAAAAATACAATTTGAAGTTAAAAAGATTTTTATGAATTAAAATGTTAATATTATGTATAAATTAAAAATTTGAATAATTTTTAAGTATATATTGAAGAAATTTTTTTTTTTTTATTTTGTCTATATTTTTGAATAATTAAGATAAAAAAAATATACATATTAGTGAGCTAAATTATTTTAGAAATAGAATAATCAATTAGTATAGTAATAAGAAAATAAAATACCAATTATTCATTAATAATTTATAGATGAATTAAATAAAATAAATATTTTTATATTTGGATTTTAATTACTATTATTTTTTTTTATCATATTTAATACTTCAGTTAAAATGTTTAAAATTTACCTTCGAGTTTTTTTTTTTTTTTTTTGAAGAAAAATTAAAATATTAAATTATGAAAGCTTTGGTGGCTGTTTTTATTTATAAGGGAATTTTGTAAATAAAACCTAATATTGATATTTGATATTGTAAATTTATTCAAAAAAATACAAAAAATACACACAACGTTTCGATTGCAAAAGTAGCAATTGCAGAGGTAGCAATCGAAACGTTGTGTGTATTTTTTGTATTTTTTTGAATAAATTTACAATATCAAATATCAATATTAGGTTTTATTTACAAAATTCGCTTATAAATTAAAATATTATTTTTCAAGTAAATTATATTTGAATGAAATCGAAAAGTTTGTGATTGAATCTAGAAAATATTTTTCAGATATAAATATTATTAGTAGTTACTCATGTAAAGGGAGTAGGGTTTTTTTTATATAATCCGAGGGTTGAAAAGTTTCAAATGAAGTAGCCTGGAGCCCAAGAGACTGGAAAGGGCGGACATCTTGACCCGGAAATCCATAATTCATGGTCCTCGATGGTTCAGCAATCTGATCCCATGTAAAAGACTTACAGCATCGAGCCGCGGAGAGGCAAACCGAGAGGAGAGGCCTGCTAATGAATTTCATCCTGGCAAGCACCGAGACACAGCCTTTAAGGTGTCAGATTTAGTAGAGGGGCTTCTCTTTCTTTCTCTTCTCTTCTCTTATTAATCATTGATTTTATCTGGTTTACCAATTCACTAGACACACACACACACACACACACCTCAATGACAATTTATGGAAAAATCAATTCATTATATTATCTTATCAATACTTATATGTACTTTAATATACCTACTCGTATGGTATATTATTTCTTCTCTTCTATTTCAATCTTTTACTACTCACGATTTATCCAAAAAAAAAAAAAAATATTTTGGAATTGAATTTTTGTAAGCTCAACTAGAATAGAAATCGGTTTTGATTTATGACGATTGTCTTTTTACCCCATATTTCTCGATTGTAATGAGTAAAGGCAAAGGCAAAGGCAAACATCTTTCAAAAGATGAGGTCTGATATCGGGTCAGGAATGAAGCACAGAGCATAAATGAAGAAAAAAAAATCATTTAGTAAGAGATGAGAGTGAGAGAGACAACAACAACAACAACAACAACAACAACTGGAAAAGGTTTTCCCGAGGAGAATCCAATCGATTATGCTCCCATCATAAATTAAAACAACAAAGAATAAACAATATATAATATTTGTTCTTGTAGATTTGTGGTTTACATAAAAAAATAAATAAATAAATAAATTATTCTTATTTTCTATATGTATAATCAACTAATAAAAGATTTTAATTTATAAACATAAGACATTCATTCAAAAATCAATTAATATTGTTTTGTAAATAATAATAAAAGAATTCAATGAAGTGAATGACAAATATCTTCTCAATTCATTTTACAGAGGAATCCTCATCACTCATCGATGTTCGATGTCAAATTAATATATTATACCGGGACCCCGAACCTCGGCTCGGTAATTAAGTTAAAAAAAAAAACCTGGAGTGTCTCCACTCGACTATCTCGCAATTTGAATTGGAGATTAAAATAACATATATTAATTATATTTAAATTAAATTTAATTTATTTAATGTTTGGTCAACTCTTTGTTGATGGATATTTGTAATGAATTAATTAATATATTCCAAAGATGATGATGATGAGAGCATTAAAAAATGAAAAATGAAATTAATGATCAAAAAGTGGATACTTAATGTTTAGTCGTAAAAATCAAATAATTTCATCCAAAAAAATACATAAATAATTAATTAAAATATTCATTTTAATAGAAAGTGTGGATAGAAAACAAATAAATAAATAATATTTCTAATTAATGAATAAAATAATGAATTAATGAATGAATTACCTGGCAAGGTGGACGGACACACAGAGGACCAACCGATCACATTCACTTTGCAATTCAAACTAAAATATTTTATTAAAATAAATATTAAAATAAATAAATTCTAATCTTATTTTTATTTATATTCTGTTTTTCCATAAAATTTAACCGACTGGCTTATCGCACGATTTCTGGAATTGTGCTGGTGAGGTCCTTTTTACTTTTTATTTAAAAACAAAATAATATTATCTAATGTGTGTGTGTGTATATTATAATAATAATTTATTATATTTATTAAAAAAAATAATTTAAAAAAGAATATTGACTGATAATCATTTACTAAGAATCCGATATTTATTAAATAAAATAAATAAATTATAAAATATATTATATATATATATATATATATATATATATATAATATATATATTAAATAAATAATTTATTAAATAAAATTTTATTTTTGATGAATCTAAATATATATATATAGACTTTTAATGATATTAACACAAAAATAAAAATGCAAAGAAAACTTCATTATTCATAAGAATATCGATATCAATTTTCTATTTGATCCGTTCATGGATGATAATTGATGTTGAAGAGGTTATAAGTGGTGATAAGCACAGAACAGAAGCACTTCCTCTTCATTATAATAGACAGAACAATTACATCCTATTTTCATAAATAAATTAATCAATGTTAATCATTAATCATAATAAAAAAAGGGGAGGGTAAATATATAATAAATAATTCATTTGATACTAATCATACTATATTCTTTATATTTCTTATACGCAAAAAAAAAAATATTCATTATAGTGAATAATTATTAAGAACTAGTGAAACTAGTGATATCGAAATGATAAGATAATAATAAGATTAGGTCATTCATTTTAGTTGAATGAAAAAAATATATATAAAATATGTACGGAATATGGATGTATGGAAGGATGGAAGAATGGATGTGGGAAACACAAAATATACGAGTATATATTGATTTTAAATCGATGATGTTGCTGTTTAGTTAAGAATTATTGATGCAGAAATTGTTCAGGTCCATTAAGGCTTATTGAAATTCGCTTGGTTGGGCCGACCAACCAATAGTGTATTGTATGACTACGATGACTACGATGACTACGATGAGAAGAGATGAGATGCGATGAGATGAAATATATATTACTATTGGAAAGCGTAGACAGTTGGAAATATTTATGGCATCTGGATGCAGGTAACAAATAACCTTTCGATGTGTACGCGATAATTTATTGGTAAGCAGTGAAATTGTCCGATTTATAATTTAAAAACTGGATTTGTTTATTTTGTTAATGGTAATATTTACATAACGTATCTCTAAGAGATCTAAAAACAATTAAAATTCTTATTATCATTTCAACGAAAGCTTTGACAGGACACGAATTCATAATATATGCGACGGATATTCTAATACATTCATAAATTAAAAAATAAATGAATATTTATAATTAAGATCTAAAAAACTAGCCGTATCGTTTGTCCATTAATGAATGGACTCTCTCTCTCTCTCTCTCTTGTGATATTTTTCAATTTCAAATAACTCTTTGCGTTAACGAGATTAGCGATTTGTCCGATTCCATGGAAGTAATTAGGCGCATTCATATTTTATCAATATAAATTATGCAACCTAAATAGAATGTTTTCTTCTCTTTTTTTTTTTTTTTCATTAAAGTTCCTGATAGAGATTGGCTTTCAGTTCAGCATCCAAGCTCCGAGCAGATGTTTTGATTGGTTCAGGCGCCACAAACAAAACTTTACTCTTTACTTCCCCCCACCCACCCCCACCCCCTGTGTGATATTATATTACTTATACCATTCTAAGTTAATAATACAATTTAAAAAAAAACAATTATCTTTTGTTTCATTTCAATTTATTATTATTATTATTATTATTATTATTCTAATTTGAAGGAGAGTATCTATTTTTTTCTACTCTCGTTATATACTATTTACAAGCACACAAATACTTTTACATTCCAGACTCTTAATGGGACATAATGAAAATCAAAGTAAAATTTAAAAATTATTAAGATTAAGATTATAATTAAAAGTTTAGTTTTAGAATTAAAAAAAAATTAAAATTTAATTAATTAAGAGAATAAATATACTTAAATAAAATTAAAAATAAAGTTAAAGTGATTTAAGGAAAAAAAAAATGATTTTTTTTTAATTACAATGTTACAATGACGATGAACAAATGATAACAAAAAAACAATATTTATTATGAAAAATACAAAAAACAACACATTTCAAAGAGTAAATAAAATAGTGAAACCAAAAAAGAACAAAAGAAAAAAAAGATTCCCCCCCCCCTACGCCCCGCCATCACAGGTTCATCCAATTTCTCTATTATTAATTTCTAAAAAAAAAAAAAAAATAACATCTATAGGTAAGTATCAGCATTTTCAATAAATGATCAATCATTATCAAAAAAAAACTTGGAATTAATTTTATAATTTCGATTATAAAAATAAAAATTTGTCTTTTTCTTTTTTTTTTATTAATTTATTTAATTCTACTCTTGTATTTTCGGGCTCAGGATATTTATTACAAATATATAATAGGTCTTATATTATGAATGTATTCAACAATTTTCAAATTTTTATTTAAGGTAGTTTGTGACTCAAATGACTTAAACTTCCAAACAAATACCAATTTTGATATCCTCGTCAAATCTTATTTTTTAGAAGGGATATAAAAATTGGAAAACGTACGAAGTGTATGGAGCTCAAAGGAGACTACGTTGAAAAAAAAAATGATTTTTTAATCCAAAATTCTGATTCATTAAAAAAAAATTCGGACTTATTGACCTGCCCTCGGACCTCTTTTAAATTTAAACTAACTATTCATTTTAGAGTAGCAAAACTCACAAATAAGAAAATTCAATGCAAAATACATTAAGGAATGTTATTATTATTATTATTATTATTATTATTATGGAACAAAAAAAGAATACCTATAGAAAATAAATTGGCACTTCCTGTAATTAAATTTGTTTATTTATATTTAAGTAATATTATATTGTATTATTTAGTGTATAGAGAAAATTAAAAAGAAATTGTTTTTATTTTTATAAATTAAGTTAATAAATATTTCGCTCGTTTATCGAATATTATCAACTATCATCTTTATCTTTTTTTTTTTTTTTTATTTTATCTTTATTTCTTAGCTATTCTAAAAATTTCTTTACCACCGAGTTTAGACACCGAAACGAATTACTAAATAAATAATACAATCAATTTTAAAATAGATTACCATCGAAAACGAAGCTCAATTATTTCATCCACTGATCCTTCCTGAGTTTAATTGTTCTATATATAGATTTTAAAATAAATAAATAAATAAGGGATTTATTTTCACAATAGAGCAATTAAAAATTTTTATTTCATAAATTTATATTTATTAAAGAAAAAAAATAGATCATATATCATTCTTAATTAAAAACATTTATTCATAAATTTTATATTAATAATTATAAGTATACTTACTACTATATATGGTATGTAAAATATACTTATTTATACGATATTTCTAGTATATATTATATATATAAAAAAGAATAAAATTATCAAATTACTTAATTATAATGAATGTTGTTATTATATAAAATTCATATTTTTAATATCTCGCAAGAAAATTTTCGATATCAAGATTTTGATGTTTTTATACGTTTTGAAAGTTCCCGAGTCATTTTTATATTAAGGTTGAGAAAAATCTCTCTCTCTCTCTCTCTCTGTCTCTGTGTGAGTGTGTGTGTGTATGTATGTAGACAAGATAACGCAAAAACGGTTTGAACTAGAATAATGAAATTTGGTACACAGGCATTATTTTTTTTGCAATTTTTGAGAAACGTAGCTCTTTCGGAAGAGGGGCATTAGCTACTACGTTTTTATTTTTTTTTTCCTCTAAAGTGACCGTAAAAATAAATAATATATGTTTGATAGTTTTTCACATGATTAAATATTGTATAAAACTGCTATATATAGAATTTCAGCTTGATTGAATCATTGAAAGAAACGGAATTAATTTTTTAACACGACTGCAAAACACGCGCCAGCACGTGACGTGGTGTTATCAACAAAAATTCAAACATGCACTGGTTTAATAAATATTATTTATTAATTTATAATCTATAATTAATTAAATTTAATTTAAATATAATTATTATATGTTATTTAATCCAATTCAAATTTGCGAGATAGTCGAGTGGAGACAATCCAGATTTATTTATATTAGATTTATATTAGATGGACATGTATCGCTTCGGATTTATGTTGATTTATTTATTTTTTATCTTTTCTTCTTTCTGGCACCACTTTGATTAGGCTAGAGTTAGACAAACCACCAACCCGATTCGAGAATAAAAAAATTTGCCATACACCCCCTCTAATTTTTTTTTTTTTTTTTTTTGCCTATACCATCATAATATTCAAGAGACTATTTATCTATACGTTGTTTATTTTTTCACCTTTTTATATATATATATATAGATAGATAATTAATTCTGGCTTGCAATAAGATTGATATGAAAAAGCATATCCTGTTTAAAATGTTGAATTGAATGTTGGCGAGTGGCTTATTTCATTCTTTTCATTCATCAAAAGTTTAGTCATTAGTTGGAAAAATTCATTCATGTTGCTTGCTGCTCCTGGCATTGTTTTTCTATCTTTTTCCAGTGAGCCAGTTCCCTTGCGTCGTAGCTGCCTGCAGTTCCTGTGCGTGCTCAAGTATTCGAACATACACCACCGCCAGCCACCTCGACTAATGAATAATTTTAATAAATATAAAATGGAGATTCATCCATTCTCATAGGATACAATCGGCGACCTTCTCACAAGTTCACGTGAAGAATCAACCATCCCACCCCTAAATTCACTGACAGTTGCCCATTTATTCTAAACTTGATGAGATAATTACAAAGAACAGTAAAAGATCTTTATTTTCTTTAATAAGTAAATATATTATATTGACTTGATTAAAATGCTAATTACTTATTATGAAATGAATGATAATTTGTTATACCCCATCCCTAATCAATTGAGAAATATATTATTTTTTTAAATAAAATAAGCGGGAGTGTCCTCCCCTAGACTTTCCCGCATATAAATAGGTATAAAGAGTTGTGAATGAATATTTAGAATGTGTAAACTTGGTACCTAAAAATATCCATAGGTGAAATTTGGTGTGAAAACAATACCTCCCTTACTATCATCGGTCGGTAAAAAAGAAACGCTACTTGTATAGGTAAAATGTCACTTCCGGTAGTCAGATCATAATGAAATTTGGTATCTCAATTTTTTTCATATTTTTAAATCTATATACAAAATAGGAAGCAAATATCTCGAAGCAAACTGGTACTTTACTTGAAAGGTAAACGCAACCAGTGTAGGTAAAGTACCACTTCCGGTTAACCGATTTTGACGAAATTTTGATAGAAATCTACAAACTGTGAATAATATCGGTGTACCAAATTTCGAAGTCCTAGCTTGATTAGTTTTTGAGTAAATTTGCTTACAGACATTACATACATACATACATACATACATACATACATACATACATACATACATACATACATACATACATACATACATACACACACACAGACATAATTCGAAAAATGGTATTTTCCGACTCAGGGAGGTCTAAAACGTCAAGATCTATCGAAATCTCGAAGTCGAAATTTTTGACGATTCCAATACTTCCCTTATACGAAGTATGCGGGAAAGTAAAAAGTACTCAGTAAATATTTATTACACTTATTTTTTTTTTTATGATTTTCAACAAACAATAAATACTCAAACAAACAAATAACATTCAAAAAAAAAAAAAAAAAAAAAAACGTGGGTGAGCTACATTTCTCAAAAGTTGATAGAAAACTACGAATTTTGAATAATACCCGTATACCAAATTTCATGATTCTAGCTCAAACCGTTTTTGCGTAATCTTGTCTACATACACACACATACACACACACACATTTTTCTCAACCTTAGTGAAAATGATTCAGGAACCTTCAAAACATATAAAAGCTTCAAAATCTCAACATCGAAAATTTTCTGGCGAGATAGTAAAAATGAATCGAAAAATTTGTGTTGATAAGCGCATAACTCAATAACGCCTGGACCAATTTTGCCAATTCTTTTTTTTTAAATGTTCGTTAAATGTTCGGTAAAGTCCAAAGATGATTTTTACGGCGAGAAAAAATCGAATTATTGCCGGGAAAACCTTAAAGACAACCCTTTTCTTTTTCCCATACGTTACCATGGCATCCGATAACAACAAATTTCAAATTTGACTTTAATTAGAAATTTTTTTTCCAGAATACCACCAAAAAAATCAAATTTAAGTGGTGAGATAGTAAAAAACAAACATAATATATATAAAAAAATTTGTTTGTTTCTTTCTGAATTAAAAGTACAACTCAAGATCGGCCATATTAGAAATATGCCTATTTTCAGAAATTATTGCTAATTTTAAAATTCCTTAAAAATCACCTTTATTTTTTGAAATGTTTTCATGATATTTATTTTAATAAATAATCAACCTATGGAATATATATATATATATAATATAATAAAATTATTTTTTATTTATTTGTATTTATAATGAAAATATTAAGTTATTTTTTTTTTAATCAATTAATTTTATTTAATTTAAATTGTTAGTAAGTAATATACGATAGTGGTGCGCAACCCGTGCATCATATACGTATATATAATGTTGTTTGGAAATTAATTTATTTCATATCGTTCGTTGGTGGTGTGCCGTGCAACACAACTCATTTTTATCTAAAATTTTATTATTGCTCTCTTTACAATAGGAATCAAAATAAATAAATAAATAAATACAAATCTATTATTTTATATACTAATCGGTAAATTGTAAACAGAATGTTTATAACGGGACTCACACAGTGTATCTAACGTATAAAACCGTTGAAAAAAATATTATATTATTAATATTATAAGTTAATCAAATGAATCTCAATTAATTATTCATTTCTATAATAATAATAATAATAATAATTTATACTTCAATATATGAAATAGGAAGCAAACCACGTGCCAATGAAAACTTGATTAACACCTGCCTATCTATTTTCATTTCTAACCGTCAAATATCAATCAACCACGTTTCTTGATTATTATATTATCATAGATTTAAATTTAGTTACTTAATGAGACCTTAATGACTTTCCAACTATGATTTTTTCCATAATTTTAAATAGAAAACAAACTTAAAAAAAAAAGAAAACTTAATAATAATTCTTAATTCTTAAAATATTATATAATTAAAGAGTTCTCAGCAATTTTATAAAAAGACCAACTATTGATAAAATTTAATTTAATATTTTCTATTTTTTTTATATTTTTTTAGACTTATATTATAAATTATATATTATCTTGGTTTTTATATTTAGTTTAATCACTCAATTATTTATTTCTACTACTATATTTTAAGTGAAATATTTTGGGACAATGAATATAATAAAATTAATACTTTGTAAACTAGCACTTCTGGTTTCCGGGTATACGCCAAAAGATGATGAATTCATTCTACTGACGCATTCACTATATATACCAAATTTTATTAAAATCTGTTGATCCGTTCGAGCTGTAATGGACAGATAGACAGATGAACAAACATCATACTAAAAATACTTTTTTCTGTTAATAAAATGCATCATTCGTGGAAGTATGTAAAAATCCTCACATTTTAGTTTGAAATTTGGTGTGAAAACAATACCTTCCCTTCCTATCGTCGGACGGTAAAATGTGTATCGTTACATTAGGCCAGGGGTGGCCAAGTTCTTTATAAATAGGATCGACTATTTGACTTGAATATGTTTTGCGATCACCAAAGAAAATTTTGTTCAAAAGCTTAGTCCAAAAAACTCTTGAGCTTTTTTACTATCTCGTCAGAGATAGTATTGCGATCACGAAAATTTTCGATGTTGAGATTTTGATGTGTTTATACGTTTTGAAGGTTCCTGAATCATTTTCACTAAGGTTGAGAAAAATGTCTGTGTGTGTGTGTGTGTATGTGTGTATATGTGTGTGTATGTATGTAACCAAGATTACGCTAAAACGGTTTGAGCTAGAATCATGAAATTTGGTACATGGGCATTATTCAAAATTCGTAGTTTTCTATCAACTTTTGAGAAATGTAGCTCAACCGGAAGTGGGTCATTACCTACAACGTTTTGATTTTTTTTCCTCTAAAGTGACAGTAAAAATAAAGATATATGTTGGATAATTTTTCACATGATTAAAAATTGTATAAAACTGCTATATATAGAATTTTAGCTTGATTGAATCACTGAAAGTACCGTGACGTGGTTCCATCAACAACGAGCCAAACATGCACTGGTTTAATAAATATTATTTATTAATTTTAATTTATAATTTATAATTAATTAAATTTAATTTAAATATAATATATTATGTTATTTAATCCAATTCAAATTTGCGAGATAGTCGAGTGGAGACACTCCTGCTAATTTTTTTTTTCTTCAGAGGTAAATTGAAAAAAATTAAGGGCTATGATCGACCAAAAAACGTTTCGCGATCAACGTGTTGTCCGTACCTTCATTAGACGACAATGATTATGTTATTCAGTCCTTAATTACTAAATAATTAAAATCTTTTATAGCAAAATAATTTTTTTAACGGAAATAGATTCAAATAAGGCTTCTTTTTTTTAAAAAAAAAATAAAAAAAAAAAAGGTAAATAAATCTGTTTTTGTTGCTTTTAAAAATATACATACGTTAGGTATATTCTTTTCAAATATAAAATTAATATAATGAGAATAAAATACATACAGTCACCCTTTTAATAATGCCTTCCTTTTTTGATAAAAAGTAAATTTTTTGATAATAAACACCACATATCATCTATATAATATGTATTTTTTTTAGATAATTTATATTATAATATAATAGTTTTAAAAGTGAAAAGAGATCTCGGCACATTTGAAAGGCACAAAATATTACGGTTGCATTTTAATAGACCTAAATTATATTATTGGACTAAAACCTTTTTTTTTTTTTTTTTTCTTGAACCTGAATTTGTTTCGATGGACTTGATGTCTAAGTGGTGTATTGCCCACGACCTAGGGGCCATCATAAAAAAGTTTAAAAGCATTTTAAAAGGTGGGCACCGCCTGAGTCCATCGATGCGTGTGTGTAAAATATATCCATCTCTCGTCCTCGCTGATATATTTATGGAAAATGAGGGTCGGGGTTAATATTCATGTATGAGAAGCTCATAAAGTATAAATGGAGAGTCAAGAAAGAAAGCGAGAGGGAAAAAAAAAAACGATCCGAACAAATTGAAAATTGTTCAATAAAGATATAAGCCGTCAATATATTGCTTTAGACAGATTTAATTCAAAAAATACAAAATATAAATTAAAATATAATATTTTATCTCTGAATATATTGACAATAAATGTTTTACAAGAAAATACTGGTTCTGAAAGGATATTTTCTATCATGTACTCGTTTTTATTATTATTATCTTATTATACTAGCAAAAATTTAATTAACCGCTAGAAAGATTTTTTTTGAAATTCACAACATAGATTTATTAATCTCAAAAAAAACAAAAAACAAATACGGCTTGGTAATTATAAGCTTTATTTTTTTCTCTAAAATAATTATGATCAGTTGTGTAGACGAGGGTTATAGACCTGGTACGCCGACTCGAGTTCAAGGGATCGAACCACGCCAAATGCATAACCCGAAATAAATTTATATTTTTTAATGTTTTGTCATTTAATTTTTTCTTAATTCTTATAAATTTTTATTAGTTAATTTTGTGTTATTTTTTTTTAATCTATTTTCGTGTTTATTTTTTATTGAATTAATCATTTATATTTATTTATTCATTGTTCTTTTATTAATTAATTTTTAGATAGTTTTATAATTTTTAATATTTGTTCACTAAAAGATTACTTAATATTTATTAATATTATTATTTTTTATTATTGAGGACCTCACGTTCCATTCATTTTAATCAGATTGATGCAATGATGTAACATTTGTAATAAATTGTAATAAATAATCAAAGAATTGTATATCAATATTTTTTAAAGGATCGAGCGATAGCTCGATGTTCCAGGTATTTTAGAATTAAATTACAAATATATAAAATTTATTTTTATTTTATTTTTCTTGCACACATTGTAAGGATATATTATCTATATTTGTTTCTATCTTGAAAATTGTTACATATTATTTATGATATTTTAAAAACAATGATAATTAAAGAGAATATCTTATTCAAAATAAATTATTGAATAAATATGATCTAATAATATTAAATACAAATAGAAAAGCATAAATAAATGCCTGTTCCTTTAAAATGCATATTTGAAATATTTTAATCTGTTTTATCGTTTAATTTTTTGTTAATTCTTATAATTTTTTATTAATTAATATTATTATTTATTAAATATTATTTTTTCATTTTATCAGATTGATGCAATGATGTAACAAATAATTAAAGAATTGTATATCAATATTGATTAAAGGGTCGAGCGATAGACCCGGTGTTCCGGGTACATACTTTCTATTGATGGGGGATAAAATGTTAGTTTTTCTACTCGTTTGGTGATTACTTTTGATTATCGATGCCCCGTTGGCATTCCCAGAGTCGAAGGATTATTTGGCCGATTAGCTGATCACAGTCATCAAGAAAAGACAGACCCTCCCATCTCCCGCCCATCACGTTCAACAGAAACTCACACAATCTCAGCAGAAAAACAAAAAAATGATTTGATAAGTCCGTGAGAGTTTTTATGGAAATTTAATTCATCCAATTCATAGGTGATTGATAGGTGCGTAAAGAATTTCCGAGTGCTTCTGAATTAAGTATAGCTGGAGAGGAAAAAAAATAAAAACAAAGCGGGGAGGGGGAGAGGGGGGGAGAGGTTACAATGCAAAGATTAAGGCCCACGCGTTTCCTATCATCATCAACGGCACTAATTTAACCCGAATCTTTTTAACCTTTCCAATCCGCGTGTTTTTTGTTTTTTTTTTTGTATTTGTGATACGTTCGAAATATGAAAATCGCCCTTGTAATAACATAGATATCAATGTCAACATTAGCATAGGATCGTGGGGAGCCTGAGGCGGGACCTTGGTTCGAGACCCGGGCATTATACGGTGCAGCGCACTCAACCGAGTGGAACCTCCTCTAATTGATATTATAAAACTGTTCTAAAAAGAAAAAAAAAAAAAGAAAAAAAAACTCAGCGCGTGATTATTTTTTTGTTATTTAAGGAAATGTTAAAGAGGATGATTATTGATTCAAATCAATTTTGCAAATAACAGAGAAAGCCAAAAGAAAATTTATTCACTATTGCCATTACCGTTATATCCAACAAAGTACTACAATCCTTAAATTTAATTTCCTTTTTTTTTTTGGGGTTATTGTATTAATTTATTTTTTAACCGAATCAATTTAATTATATATATATATATATATATATATATATATATATATAATTGATGTTTTTTTTTTCATGCAATATAACCAAAATATATATGTATATACATACAGTGAATTCTCCATGTAAGCAACCCATGATATTAGCAACTCTTGTTATAAGCACCACTTGATATAAACAATTTAGGAAGTATTTATTCAATAAAAGCAACTGTCATAATTGTCAATTCTAACCTCACTTCTTTTAAGTGCACCCTAAAATAATAGTTTAAATATAATAATAATATAATAGTTATTAGTTAATAGTTTAAGTATTTATTCAATAAATAAGGCGTTAATTGAAAAATTTAATTTAATTTAATTATTCTTTTTATGTATAATTTCTTTCTCCAAGTTATAATTAATAAAACTTTATTATTGAATTCAGATCACAACTCGTTCTTTAATTGTAAACTTCTAATTATTGCTTTAATTTTTCTATATTTTCAATATTTCAATTGTAATTTCTTTTTTTTTACACTGAATAATTGAACATCTACAAGATAAATATGAATTTAGTCTATATATACGATATAAGCAACTTTTTTCATAAAAGCAACTTTTTGGAATAAATGATTTCAGAAGTGTTGCTTATATCGAGAATTCCGTGTATATAAGGATATTTTTTAAAAAAATGTCTTTTTCTCGTCAAACAAATCGAATTTAATTCAATTTCCAGGACGTTGTATTTCATCCCAATGAGTTGGAAAAATACTCTTTAGGTATATCACTTGGTAACATATGTTTTTCCAAAAGAGACAATTCATTAATTAAAAATTAAACAAATATTAATTAAATAATAATTTATAATTAAAATAACAAATTTATATTTAGTGATTTATTTAAGTATCTACTGAAACGATGATGTAGGATTTTTTTTATAGTTAACTATCATAAAATTACTATGTATGTATGTATAATAATAAAGTTTGTCTACAAAAATCTCAATACTTAAATAAATAAAAAAAATCAATCCTAAAAATGCTCATATGGTCACTCAGACTAATTCTAAGATTTTAGAATTCCAAAAATGCTCTCTTAAAAATTTAAAAAAAGGCGCCAAAATGGGCGCCGAAAACTCGAAACTCCAATTTCACTATTAAACGTGAAAATAACCCGGAAATAATAATAATAATAATAATTAAATATAATCTAAATTTAGATTAGATTATTAAGTATATTATTGTTATGAGTGAGGAATGAAATTTGATAAGATTATGAAAAGATAAACTTACTCAGGTAAAATAATTGACAAAAATTTGTATTTTCATAGAAATATTTTTTAACATCTGTCAATAACCTACTAGCATTTTCTGATTGACCGGTTCTTAGCAGTTTTTATGGCAAAGGAAGTAATTATAGTAGTAAAAAATTGAGTAGTAATTAATTTTTGAATGTAAGTTTTAATTTATTACTCAATTCTAAACATGTTATTAAACTATTGTAAAATTACTTTTTTATGATGGTCCTCCTTAAAAAAATCTCGATTTATTTTATATTTTTTCTAAAAACCTAAATTTAGAGTTATTTTAAATTAATTGATATACGTAAATAGAAATAATCTAAATATACATATTTAATATAAATTTTCGCAATTTTAAGTTTTTAATTTTATTTTTAAGTAAAGTCTTATTATTAATTCACTTATATGCTTTAATTTAAAAATCTGATTGTTTTTTTTTTTTTGTTTTTGTTTTTGAAAGCTTAATTTGGTAAAAAAAAAATATTCATTGATTAAGAACATTTATAGAATAATTTTTGATATTTAAACCAAGTTTGTGTCCTCAACTAAAACATTTATATAAAATACAATAAAAGTAAATTTAATTTTATTTGAAACTAAATATTTTATAAAATATAACTTAATTAAATGTCATATTAGTAGTAAATTTTCTTCTACATAGATTTCTGCTAACTTCCATCTAGAGATATAATTTTAATTTTGGAAACAATTCTATTTTACCTTACAATATTTTTAAGAATTTTTTTTTAAGAATTTTTAAACATAGGAATATTAAGAAAAGTACAAAATTTTCATTTTGTCTAATTTCAATCGTTAAATAAAAATTAAAAAAAAATTCATACACATGCACATTTATATTTATTTTAATAATAGACTTTAAATATAAAAGCTTTTCATTTATTTTTCAAAATTTTACCTACATTTACTTTTTACTTAAATATTCTGATTATTTAATAATACTTTTATAGAGATTTTGAAATTATAATATAAAATGTTTTTTTTGAAATTTTTTTTTTTAAAATTGATTGAATTTTACTGATTAGAAACTACATATTTATTTCATTTTTGTCAATTTTATAAAATATAATAAATATACTTAATATAATTAGTGGGAAAAAGAATTGAATCTAGAATTTTATATTAAAATATTCGTAAGACCAAAGGACCTGTTTGGTATATTCGTTTTGATTTTAATGATGCACCCCCCTTATTGAGACATAAATCTTGATTGGGTTTGAAAAAAGAATATCGAAAGGAGGTAGGTGGTGGGGGGGGGGGGTGAGAGACAGGTGCGCGAGCGAGTGGGACCACTTGAATGCGAAGGAGGAGAGGGGGGGGGAGGGCTTTTGGCCGACCCTGCAATGCATCCCAAGTGATTTGTCCCCTTCCACACACACACACACACACAAGTGAGTAGTACTTGCATCCTGGAGACGATGCACATTTGTATCAACCATTTTTAGTCAAGTCACACACATTCTCCCTCTCCTTCGTTTTCTTTTTTTTTTTTTTTTTTATTATTTCTAATTGATTTCATGAAAAGAGAGAAAAGAGAGAGAGAGAGAGAAATTACCTGTGCAAATAATTCCTTATAGAAATGACAATGAAAGAATGGGGTGCGTTTTGATGACAGAATTATGAATGAACCACGTACAAAGCTCGAAATGAATTCACGTGAAAAAATGTGGGAACAACTCGTTGAAGCAATTAAAGTAAGAAAAACTCGTATATTGATTAACTACCTCGGAGAATAGATCCAAAACAATCTTTACATTTATAATTATTCTTGCACATATACAAATAAGGGAAATAATAGAATTGAATGTGGAATCGGAAATCGATAAATCGAAAGGTAATTGGTAATTAAATGACAACGACACGAAGACGCGCGAACATGGCCGGATGTGCCACACTTGCACTTGCACAAATCTACAATTATGGACAAATGTGGAGAGGAGAGCGCGTGTTGACCACCGGAAATGAATATCATTACATCATTACATCATTATATTCATTCAATTGTGGAATGCAGATTTAAATCAAAAATAGATAAAATAATCAAATTTATACAAAAATTTATATTTGAAATATAAAATGGATTTTCTTCGAATACCATAGGAATGATAATTATTTTAAGAATTTATAACGATTAATAAGATCAAAAATCTGAAAAAGAAAAAAAAATAAGTTGACCTGTGGCCAGGCGTAGAACTGACCGACAGTTTGAAATAAATTAATTTCCAACTACACAAATAATTTCAAATAATTTCAATGTATCTATTAATGCAATAAAAAACAGATATGCAAATAACAATAATATTTTTAATTTTATTTTATTTATAATATATAAGGAGGCGCTGGCTGTGACGTCGTTTAATTTTAAATTAAGAAAAAACTAATGAAGATGATGTTGTCCGAGGATAAAACCAATACAAAGTATATGATTTGTGGAGATGGATGTAAAAAAATCTTCTCATGTGAAGTTGAGCCGTTCAAAATGTACACATCTATATGGACGGACATACGGACAGACATCATGCTAAAAATACTTTTTTTCTGTTAAGAAAATGCATGATTCGTGGAGATCTGTAAAAATCTTCACATGTGAAATTTGGTGTGAAAACAATACCTCCCTTACTATCGTCGGTCGGTAAAAAACAAAACAAAAATAACACAATTTCTTTAAATAATTTTATTGTATATTAACCAGATAAAATGTTAAAAATTGAACATCTCAAAAAAAAAAGACTATAATATAATTTCGATATAACCCCCCCCCCCATCCCCCATATATATATATTATCATTTTTAATATTAAATAATAAATATGAAAATATTTATGTTTATAGTAGCTTTAAAATTGATAGAACATTTATCAGGCTATTAATTAATTTTTACTCATTGATATTTTGTTTTGTTCATCTATTTTTGGCCCATAGGTGTTCGTATAACTAAACTTTATAAAAAATTATTATACAAATCAAAACATTCCTCCATCTTTTTTAATTCTGAACTATAAATAATTATAAATAAAAAAAAAAAAAATCTCTGACTTTTGTTCGTCTTACGCAAGGACAACGCCTATCAAGTTAATTATATTAATGATGAGGTGTCCTATGATCAAAAGATCGGATTCTAACAACCTTTACCTTGATTTTCTTGAACGGAGGCGCTACTTTTTATCAATTAGCTTCCTAATTTTGATCCCAAAGGCTGGATTGATTTCGTCCCAGCTATATTTCAAATAGATAAGCTTAATTATAGTGTTTAATAATAATAATTAAATAGAAATAATAATATGATCAATTAAATATATACCTCCCTATATAGGTACCTAAATAGAAATATTTATGTATATTTATAGAAATCAATTTGCAAATTTCAAAATGTTATCTATTAAAAAATTACAACTTATCTGTTGAATAGTTAATTAAGTAATAAATTACTATTATTATAAGTGTCTTTAAAAATCAATTTTATAATAAAAATATTAATTTTATTCATTCATCTTTTTCTTTTTTTTTTAATTATTCCTATTACATTTATTGAAATGTATTAAATAAACTATTACAATATAATTGAAATACTTACATCATATATATATATATATATATATATATATTATAATTGTATTTAATATGAAAATTATCAGATTATATTGACATAAATCAAAAGCGATAGTCGATTTGTTTAATTTTTAATTGCAAAAAAAAAAAGCAAAGAAATTATAGCTATCCAAGTTGGTTTTTGGACCCATCGATCAATATAACTTGATATCTCATTTTACCAGCATTGATTGCTAATGTTGCTGAGGTGGGAAGGGGGGTGGGGTGATTTCTCTTCTCTACCAAGCAACTTCAACTCTCATTAGCATATTGATTTATAGTCATTATGAGGATTTATCTCTTTGGTTAGTGTTCATTTGGAAAGAATGCTTGTTTGAAAAGATGTTTACGGTGAAAAGAAAAATGATTTTTTTTCCCCTCTCTTTATCACGTTTCAAATATTTATTATTTTTTAATATTTAAAGATTACTTTTTCCATGTCACAATTATTATTGCATTAATTTGTCGAGAAGACCCGATTAACGATATCCGGCTTATATAGCGAGGCTTCACTTGAGTTTATGAAGTGTGCGAGAGGGTGGGAGTGGGTGAAGAAGGAAAGGGGAATGAGTTTTATGTGTTCTCGACACGCCTCTCCATAAATTAGAGCTCTTTGTTCGGACATAAGCTTTGGGGATTGAATACGAATCCGATTAAAATCAAGGAAGGGGCGGCCGCTCGGAAATTATTCCTTACACACCACTCAAATCTACAATCTAATAGATAAATTCGAATACACAAACGTTATTTCATCTATAAAATAATTAAACTACAGGACATGTTGAGTGTAATATAAATTGTTTTAATTTAAAAAAGAAAGGAAAAATTATTGTTCTACGATATTGATCTAAAATGCATTTGGTGTTTGCAATTTTATTTCTTTGTTTTTTATTAAGAATATTCACTTTTTTATGTTGTACCTGTTGATGTTTGTCTTGAAATTCCATTTAGTGTGTTCCATCTATTTGATATTGGATTCTAAAATAAAATCAATCAATCAATCAAGTAGATTGATAATTTTTTGAAAATAATAAATAAAAGTAAAGTTTCTTTCAAATTCTTCCCATATAGAGATTATATATGTTTTTATCTCTTCCAATTTTATACGAAAACATATTATAATTATATAATTATTATTATTATTACATTTATATTATTTTCAAAGAAAAATTTTAAAATAGTGTTTATAAAATGAATATTAAACAATTATTTTTCCTGTTGTATTATAAAGGAGTGAGACATGGTGCATGGTCTATGAAATTAGGAGACGAGAGCAGAGTAGTAAGTTTTTTTTTGTTATTTCTCAAAAAGTAAAAGCTAATTAAAATTAAGTAAGAAAAAAAAAATAATAATAATGATTCCTATTCATAAAGAAATGGTTGTATTATATGGGTGTGAGGCATGGTCTATGACCTTAGGTGACGAGAGTAGATTAGAGTATTTGGAATAGGATTCTTCACAGTATTTATGGGCCAAAGAAAGAGGAGTTCACCCGGGAATGGCGGAGACTGTATAACGAGGAATTGCATGTCCTCTATGCATCTCTAAATATAGTTAGGTTTATCAAATCAGTGCGATAGGCAGGACACGTAGAAAAAATGGGAGAGGGAGACCGATTGGGAAACGTCCGCTTGGAAGACTAATTGTAAGACTAAGAATGGGGTGGGTGGACAATGTAGAAAGGGAAGTGAGAGAGATGGGAGAGGATTGTGGTTGGATGGTTCTGACTCAGGATAGGGATATTTGGAGAAATGGGCTTGCTGTGACCAAGAACTTTCGAGTTCCATACAGTCGCAGAAATAGATAGTTTCTAAAATGTTGTTTAAAATATTTAATACATGGATTTAATTAACGCTTACATCATTAATACGATGCATAATTACTCTGAATCAAAGGGTTACCAAATTAATTAATTAAATTTTTAATAAATATTTTGCAAAAAAAAACAAACTACAAGTAAAATTGTGTTTATATAATTTATATTAATAAATATAAATGAGATTATAAAAATAAAAAAATAAAGTTGACCTGTGGCCAGACACAGAACCGTCCGACGGTTTGAAATAAATTAATTTCCAGCTTCAGAAACAATTTCAAATAATTGCAATGTATCTATTAATGCAATCAAAAACAGATCTGGATAGAACATAAATATTTTTAATTTAATTTTATTTATAATTTATAAGGAGGCGCTGACTGTGACGTCATGAAGGGCTGGATGACGTCATATAATTTTAAATTAAGAAAAAACTAATGATACTAATGATTTTGCCCGAGAATGTAACCAATACAAAGTGCATGATTCATGGAGATATGTAAAAAATGTCCTCATGGGAAATTTTGTGTGAAAACACCTCCCTTACTATCGTCGGTCGGTAAAAAGTTTATTTAACAGTTGAGTATAAGTAATATTTGTTCGATATTATTGTAAAATCTACCATATTTTCATAAAAAAATATAATGCAATAGTTTATTTATTTTATTAATCGAAAATTTAAATTCCCTTATTATATATTTAAATGTCTTAATAATAATAATAATAATAATAATAATAAATAAAATCATCCATGGTTACAATGGTTCGAATGGTTACAAGGTTAAATTTTGATTTATTTCTAACAATATCACTTTACTTTACTTTGGAACGAAAGAATAAATCACATGTCAATGAATAAGAAAATATGTAGGAGGAAATAAACAGCTATTTTAATGAAAACACCAGCAAATAATATTTATTTATATATTTATAAGAAATGGATAAAGAGTGGCTTTTTTATGCTTCGCCCACAAAAATTTCTCGAAGATTGGTGATGTATTTAAAATAAGAAGAGAGAGAGAGAGAGAGAGAGAGGAGGGGGAGGGGGGTGTTTCTATTTTCCCATCGCATTTAAAAAAAAAAAAAAAAAAAAAAAAACTTTGTCTGTACCGGTTGTGATAATCACTTGACCATATAGACTCGATTTTCTGAATGGTTTTCCACTCGCAAGCGATCCATTCACTTACCTCCATTAGTTATCCATACCCACCCAATAAGCACTTGGAAATAAATCTTTTTTGACCACCTCCCTCTTTTTACCAGCTCCCACCTGCTCTCCACCAGCCAATACACCTCCTTCATTTCCATCTCGTTTCTCTCTTAATTCATCCTTTGTCAACACTATCAATATTCACACACAAGAGATTCAATCTGGTCTTATTTTATCGATAGGGATATGCATAGAAGAGGATCTTTATTAGAATCCACTCGTTAAAATTAATGATTTTAACGTTTCCAAATAAATCATTCGTTATATATTGATTGAATACATTTACTCTAACCAAATAAGAAATATTAATAACAAATTTATTATGTTGAAAATTATTAAATAGACACATCAAAAACGTTTTTTCTTTACTGTAATTTAAATAAATGAATAGAAATTGATAGAAATCATTATATATGCACTTACTTATCTATGTACAAGTAAATATAATATATATTATACTTAGCTATCACTTTTGTAGCTATTTTAATTTAATAATTGCTCTTTGTGTTCTTTCTTCCACAAATTCAAATCTATCCCCTTAATAAATTAATTTATATATCTATTTATCTCTTCACTATGACTTTACGGAACTCGAAAGTTCTTGGCCGCAGCAACCTCACTTCTCCAAGTATTCCTATTCTGAGCAACAACCTTCCAGTCTCTATCCACTCGCATCTCTCTCACGTCCCTTCCTACAATGTCCATCCACCGCGTTCTTGGTCTTCCAAGTAGACGTTTCCCTATCAGTCTCCCCATCAATATATTTTTCGTCATTCTTTCCTCTCCCATTCTAGCCAAGTGGCCTGCCCTCTTGATTTTATAACCCTAACTATGTCTAGAGATGCATAGAGTTCATGCAATTCCATATTATGCGCAGTCTCTGCCATTCCCCGGTGACCTCATCTTTCTTTGGCCCATAAATGCTTTGCAGAATCCTATTCTCAAATACTCAAAATCTCTACTACTCTAATCTACTCTCGTCACCTAAGGTCATAGACCATGCCTCACGCCCATATAATACAACAGGTAAAATAATTGTTTTATATATTTTAATTTTTATCCCCTTTGATAATAATTTTGACTCGATAAGCCCCTTTATTGCATGATAACAGGCGTTTCCCGACTGTAACCTCGCTTTAAACTTATCTCGAATATTATTATATTTTATATATAAGTCATTAATTATTTTATCCAAAATATAATAATTTTGAGAGTAGAGTATTGCTCGCGAAATTCAAGACTTAAGCTATGCAGAAGACTTAAATATAATAGGAGATTTGGCAATTGCAATTAAAGATAGCATAAAAAATTTAATTGAGGCAGGAAATGAGATGGGGCTTGATATTAATAGTGATAAGACAAAATATTTAGTAAGAGAGAGAGAAACATTATTAACACACAAAGTCTTAACATAAAAAATGTTGAATTGGAAAATGTAGAAGATTATTTAAGTTCTGTTTACAAAGGATAATAATATTCGAGAAAATTTTAATCGGGTAATGCCTGTCATCATACACAGTAAAAAGGCTTTATTATATGGGTGTGAGGCATGGTCGATGATCCTGGAAGACCGAAGTAGATATATTAGAGTATTTGAGAATAGGATTCTTCGCAGCATTTATTGGTCAAAGAAAAATGAGATGATCACCGGAGGATTGCGGAGACTGCATAACGAGGAATTACATGACCTCTATATTGTTAGAATTATAAATTTGAGAAGGTTGCGATGGGCAGGGCAAGTGGCAAGGGGAGACCGAGTGGGAAATGTCCGCTTGGAAGACCAAAGACGAGATACGTGGACAATGTAGGAAGGGACGGGAAGGTGTTGGATGTTTATAGCTCTGGATTGGAATACCAAATTTGAGAAATGTGGTTTCTGCATCCAAGAACTTTTGAAATCCGCGTAGGCACAAAGATAGATACATATAACAAATACAAATATAATATATAATTAATTTATTAATTAAATTAAAATATATTTTAAATAAGAACACAAAATTGATATAAATGTTTTATGTAATATACTGATTGGCTGTAAGTAAACCTTTGACATACAGACTTTCGACCAAATAATATAATATGTATCACATTGGGGGTACAGGGGGGGCAGAGCCCCTTGTTAATGGTAAATTAATGAATACTTGAAACTAATCGGGCAATCATTTTTATTTGTATTTCTTCCTGGATTGGTTTACAAATGGAACATTTGAAAAGTTTCTTGAATGTTATAATCAACTCGCGTTGTGTGTAGACACACTCAGTTATGAAGCAAATCCGTTGTAATAGGGGGCCTCGAGAGAGATTTAATCGCGCGATCACACTGCCCGGCGCTTCACTCTTTTTTTTCTCTCTCTCTCCTTTTGCCTCATCTGCCAAGCTTCAGCCTGAAAGTTCAATAAAATTTATCTGCTTTGTTTACAATGCAGAGCCGTTGAGCCGCCCGGGGTCACGACTTGATTCGAATTGGAGCCAACCAAAGGCCTTAATACTCGACTATCGACTGTCGTATTTCTCCTTCTCACCAATTACGGACCAATTAGATGAACCGAGCCATGTATGTATTTATTTATTTCTATATAGTATTTAAATTTAGAGTGTATTTATGGATATTGACCACAATGACATGTTTATTTTTAATGGTTCTTTACCAAATGTTTGATCGTTACGATCGTTGGCTGTTTTTTTTCGTTCATAAGGTAACGTGCCTCGAATATTGCAGTCGACGTGACGGCTGCTATTTATGGGCAAATGCAAACATTACCTGGAGGTAGAAAAGGAAAAAAAAAATAAAGGATTAAACGCAAGAAGAAAAATTAACGCCCTTAGTCAAGAATTTATGACTATTGCAAGCCCTTTTTAAAACACTCGACACGTCTATTAAGTGAAAGCCTGGATGACCACAAAGCCGCTGCTCATTGAATGATTACCTCGCAAAAATTCATTTTCGATTGTCTGACACATTCACGATTAAAAACAAAAACAAAACAAAACAGAAAAAAAAAATTAAATTATGACCATCCCATGAAAGATTGTATGATTTATTTTTTTCTATTTATAATAAATAATAAATAATTATTATATATTCAATATGATTTTCAATTATTATTATTATTATTTTTTTTTATAATTTATAAATATACTTTTAATCAAACGAGATGATAGAAATAAATCAAACATTAAAATTTAAAATTAATGATATTTAAGTAATTTTTAATAATAATTTTAAGAAACAATAAGTTGACCTGTGGACAGGCGCAGAACCGACCGACGGTTTGAAATAAATTAATTTCCAGCTACAGAAACAATTTCAAATAATTTAAATGTATCTATTAATGTAATAAAAAACAGATAGGCATAGAACATAACTATTTTTAATTTTATTATATTTATCATATATAAGTAGTAGCTGGCTGTGACGTCATGAAGGGCTGGGTGACGTCATATAATTTAAAATTAAGAAAAAACTAATAAAGATGATTTTTCCCGAGGATCAAACCAATACAAAATGCATGATTCGTGGTGATATGTAAAAATCTCCACATGTGAAATTTGGTGTGAAAATAATACATTCCTTACTATCGTCGGTCGGTAAAAATTGAATAATATTGGGTTTATTGACGGATGATATTATTTATGTAAACCGAGACATTTTTATCTCCCGGAGAATTTTTGCGGGGAAACTGGGACATAGAATACACATAAGGATAAGCAAAATGATGGTATGGGATTTGTAAGTCAGCTAAAGAATAAGAATATTTGATCTATCAAAATTAAAAAATTTTTTAGGAGATCTAATTTTATTTATTTATTTAAAATAGATAAGTTGTACCACATGTTTATAATTAACAAAAAATATACATTAAGTAAATTTTTTAAATAAGCTTAACTATATTTTATTTCTTTCCAAATATGATTTATCAGTATAATGATAAGAAAAAAATTTGATAATTTAGTAATATTAAATTATTATTGAGTATAGATAGATTCGATTACAATATATTTACGTATATTCATATGAAATAATTTCCATAATAAAAAAAAATAAAATATTTTTATATTTGGTAAGTTAAAAAGAAATAATAATGAAAAAGAGTTGCATTTGATGTTTGCATTTTAATTTGAAATTGAGAAATTATAATAATAATTAATTCTTCCTATATAGTAAAATATTTAAAATATATCCAAGTTTTCAAAATGAAAATAAAAAGTTAAAGAAAATAATCGCGATATTCAATTATTTTTTTATCATTAATTAAATTAAAAAAAAAAACAATTGAATATTTAATAGGGCCTCCTCCTTTCCCCATAAATTAGCCCTTCCAAGCCTCGCCTTCCGAAATTTAGAAAAAGTAATAATAAAGAAAGTTTGCCTTAAAAAAAAAAAGATTAAAAAAATAAGGCGTTTGGTCTGTAGCCGCTTTGAATCAGCTGAGAGTGCCTTTGATTTTTTGGATTTCGAAATGAAATCGCGACATTCGGGGCAACCTGAAATAAAACCTACCTAGTAAGGGAGTGCATAGCCTCCATCCATAGGCATGGAAGGCCCATGCTAATCGAAAAAGCCCTGCGCTCCAAAGGTAACCAACAATTTGTTCCTGTTCAGGCTAATCCCATTTCGGAACTGTGCTGAATTACCTTCCCGAATGCCCGTTCATCCAATCCACCTCAAATACACTCTCAGTAATACAAAATGGCACAATTCAGACCTAACATGCAATTCATGCAATCCATCCCTTCAATAATAGCATGGCATTTGTTTTATCCACCCACATTTTATTTATTTATTAATTCTAATCTAATCTGTGAATTAGTATGATGAAAACATGCATGGATGTAGGAGGCAACCACCTGAAAATTCCTAACAACTATATATATGTGGCAAGCGAAGCAGTAGCCACCACACAAAACCTCAAGCGGAGGCGAGCACGAGCCAATCAGGGACCGGCATTACCACCGATAGCCTATCCGGAACGAGCAGAGTCCACGTGGAGTCAGGCGCGAACCAATCCGGAGCAAGCAGAGTCCACGTGGAGTCCAACAACCAACCTGGAGCGAGCATACTCCACGTGGAGTCCTTCACGAGCCAACCCGGAGCAAGCAAACTCGACCCGGACCAATCAGCGCTAATTCCATCGACGACGGCCGGTCCGGGACAGTCCACGTGGACTACGACCAGCTATATAAAGCCGACGGAGGACACGAGAGAGTCATTCGTTACGCCAAGACTCTACAGTGATATTGTGAAAAGTGCAAACCTCAAGTAACTCTACTCGTCCTCGAAAATGTCCCACAATGGTGACCCCGATGGCAGCAATACGAGCACAACGGCAGGTGAGGCAGCCGTCGGACGGGTATCAATTAAAATACCAGCATTTTGGACAAGACGCCCTGACTTATGGTTCGCAAGAATTGAAGCTCAATTCTCTGCCAATGCCATCACGTCCGAGCAAACGAGATTTGACCATGTGGTAGGAGCTCTCGAAGAAGACGTCATGGAGCAGGTTGATGACATTATAAAGGCCCCCCCAAGGAACCCTTATTCAGCTCTGAAGAAGCAACTCATCCAACGCCTTGGAGCAAGCGAGGCCTCGATGGTGAAGCGATTTTTTACAGAAGAACGAGGGGACCGCAGGCCGTCACAGTTCCTTCGCCACCTTCGGAACCTCGATCCCAAAGCATCTGAGGGAGCCCTCCGCGAGGCATGGACTCGTCAACTTCCCCCAGAAGCACGAACCATCGTATTTACTATGACCGGTAAGCGCCTCGACGAAATCGCGGAAGTGGCGGATCAAATCGTGGAGGACAACGGAATGGCAGTATGGGCAACGAGAAAGAATCCTCCGCTAGTGGAGGAAAAACAGTCATCATACGCGAACGAGCGTACCTCTTTCCGGGAAGAGATTGAGCAATTAAAGAAAGAGATCCGACAGTTAAGGTCAACAAAAGACCAGCCCTTGACTGTTTGTTTTTACCATAAAAGGTTTGGCAAAGACGCCCGCAAGTGTACCACTCCTTGCACATGGGCGGAAAACGCAAACAACAGCCGGTAGTGGGAGGTACCGGTTGTTCGTCAATACACTCCCGCTTCTTTATTAACGACAACTCAACAGGGAAAAGTTTCCTAATTGATACAGGGTCCGATGTGTCAATTTACCCCAGGAAGTACTTGAAGGCTGATCTGAAACCAACCTCACGCACATTAACGGCAGCCAATGGAACTATGATACGGACGTTTGGTTACGAGACAAAAACCCTCGATCTCGGCTTACGGCAACGGTTCCCTTGGAAATTCACAATCGCCAGCGTCGATACACCGATCATAGGTAGTGATTTCCTTGGTTTTTTCAATCTCCTTGTCGATTGCCGGAACAAAAGGTTACTGGCCAGCAGCAGGAACAATGATGACGACGCGGAAATGGTTCCAGACCCAGTTATCAGCTCAATCAAGACTCCTGTACTCCTTGAGGAATTTCCAGAGTTGACACGGCCATCAGGCACTCCACGAAAAATTAAACATAACACTCAACATCACATCCTCACAACGGCCGGTCCTCCAACATTCTGCCGACCCCGCCGTCTACCCCCGGACCGGTTGAAGGTTGCCAAAGAGGAGTTTGACAACATGATCCGAGACGGAACGGCACGCCCATCTACAAGTCCTTGGTCTTCTCCACTCCATATTGTCCCTAAGAAAGACGGTTGGAGACCCTGTGGAGACTACCGCACTCTGAATTCCAGAACAATACCGGATCGATATCCAGTCCGACATATCTTGGACTACGCACACGAACTCCGGGGCGCTACCGTATTCTCAAAGATCGACCTCGTTCGGGCGTACCATCAAATCCCAGTAGCACCGGAGGACATACCAAAAACGGCGATTACAACACCGTTCGGCCTATTCGAATTCCCGTTTATGGCCTTTGGTCTGCGGAACGCCGCTCAAACTTTCCAGAGGTTCATTGATGAAGCACTTCACGGATTACCTTTCTGTTTTGCCTACATTGATGATATTTTGGTATTTTCTTCCGACATTAAGAAACATAGAAGTCACCTGCGGAGCCTTTTCGAGCGTCTTGTAAAATACGGTCTGGTTATAAATCTGGATAAATGTGTCTTCGAGGCTGAGACGATCACTTTCCTCGGATATCACATCTCGAAAAAGGGTTCTCTTCCACTCCCGGATAGAGTCGCAGACCTGAAGAAATTCCCCAGACCCACAACTGCCAAGGAGTTACGCCGGTTTTTGGGTATGTTGAATTTTTACAGAAGATTCCTCCCGCATGCAGCGGAGGCCCAGGCTCCATTAAACGAGGCGCTATCAGGACCCAACATCAAAGGAAAAGCGACAGTCATTTGGACCGAAAAACGTATCAAAGCTTTCGAGGCGGCAAAAGAAAATCTCGGCAAAGCTACATTACTGGTTCACCCGGACGCTTCAGCGCCCACCTCCATAACAACTGATGCCTCGCTGACAGCCATGGGAGCAGTCCTTCAGCAGTTTGTAGAAGGTGAGTGGAGACCCCTGGCTTTCTTTTCAAAGAAAATGAGCCCGACACAAGCCAAATACAGCGCATACGATAGAGAATTATTGGCAGTATATGAGGCTGTTAGGCATTTCAGACATATGATTGAAGGCAGGCACTTCATTATTTTTACTGACCATAAGCCCTTGATAAACGCTTTCACCAACAATAAGGAGCATCGTTCACCGAGACAGAGTAATCACCTGAACTACATCAGCGAATTTACGACGGATATAAGACACGTATCGGGTGAAGACAACGTCGTGGCTGACGCTTTTTCAAGGGTAAACGCAATTACATCTCCAATAGACATAAGGATGCTCGCGGATTCCCAAACGAGTGACGCTGAACTGAAAATGCTGCTCAACGAGAGATCCAAGACAAGTCTAATTTTGGAGAAAGTACAGATCCCAGGATCGGACACCACCTTATACTGCGACACTTCTACTGGAAAGCCGCGCCCATTTGTGACCACAGAGTTTCGACCTCAGACTTTATGGTCTCTACACTGTCTGGGGCACCCTGGAGCGGCTGCATCAGCACGATTAACAGCCGAACGTTTTGTCTGGCCTGGCATTAAGAGGGATTGCCGCGAATGGGCAAAGAAGTGCCTGGAATGCCAACGTAGCAAGGTGGGGAGACACACTGTATCACCAATAGGACAGTTCCCAATTCCAGCAGCACGATTCCTACACGTACACATTGACCTTATCGGACCACTCCCTATCTCGCGGGGATTCAGTTACTGCCTGACAGCGGTCGATCGTTTCAGTCGCTGGCCAGAGGTCGTTCCCATCTCCGACATTTCGGCTGAGACAGTAGCCGAGGCTCTACTCTCTGGGTGGATAAGTAGATTTGGATGCCCTGAGCAAATTACCACAGATCAAGGAAGACAATTCGAATCAAAATTGTTCGCTGCTTTGGGACGTCTATGCGGGTTTAGGAGATCAAGAACAACACCTTATCACCCAGCCTCTAATGGTCTTGTTGAACGCTTCCACAGAAGCTTAAAAGCAGCTATCATGTGCCACGCAGACCAAGGGTGGTGTAGTGCCTTACCTCTCGTCCTTCTGGGAATAAGAGCCTCATTCAAGGAAGACATAAACGCTTCCTCGGCAGAATTGGTCTACGGTGAACCCCTTCGACTCCCTGGAGAGTTTTTCTGTAGTAACGGGAATCCAGAGTCTCACTCGGCGCTAATTGAGAACCTAAGAAGGTGCATTAGCAAACTGAGACCAACGCAAACTTCGCAACATACAAAAAGGGGCAGTTTCATACACAGAGCTCTGCGAGATTCGACACACGTTTTCCTCAGGCAGGACGCGCTACGTGGGGCATTGGCAGCACCATACACGGGCCCACATAAAGTCTTGTCTCAGGACGAAAAAACCATTACGATACAGGTTAATCTAAGGGAAGTGAGAGTCTCCATCGACCGAGTCAAGCCGGCATTCACACTGGAGGACTTTGAGACTCCAAGTGTACCAATCCTTCAACACTCACCTCAGCAGACACTCCCTAAATCTGAGATCAAGATTCAGCAGAATCAAAAGGCACCACAACAAGCCACCGAGAGAACAACGCGATCCGGGCGGAAGGTGAAGTCTCCAAAAAATAGGGAATACGTATACGAGCAAAAGGAAGCAAAGTTCTCAAAAGGGGGGGAGTGGTGTGGCAAGCGAAGCAGTAGCCACCACACAAAACCTCAAGCGGAGGCGAGCACGAGCCAATCAGGGACCGGCATTACCACCGATAGCCTATCCGGAACGAGCAGAGTCCACGTGGAGTCAGGCGCGAACCAATCCGGAGCAAGCAGAGTCCACGTGGAGTCCAACAACCAACCTGGAGCGAGCATACTCCACGTGGAGTCCTTCACGAGCCAACCCGGAGCAAGCAAACTCGACCCGGACCAATCAGCGCTAATTCCATCGACGACGGCCGGTCCGGGACAGTCCACGTGGACTACGACCAGCTATATAAAGCCGACGGAGGACACGAGAGAGTCATTCGTTACGCCAAGACTCTACAGTGATATTGTGAAAAGTGCAAACCTCAAGTAACTCTACTCGTCCTCGAAAATGTCCCACATATACATATATATATCAAAAAATAGCCACCATCCCATTATAACGCATCGAAACCTACTAATTCTAAAAATACATTTTTCTCTCTTCTGCCTCCTTTATCAATGCTTCATCATCTTGTTGAAAGATGTACTCTGAAATTCCCTAATCTCACTAAATTCAGTCATTTAATTTAATATATTTCTCTATAATCTCCTAATGAATATTATCAAAAGCAAAAAATCATTGTAATTGAATTCTACTTTCTATATTCTATTAAACTTTACTTTAAATATTATATTTCCATTTTCTATTTTAAAGTGCGCCATGCTAAATAAATAACGATTATTACTTACATTTGGAGAGCTGTATTTCAATCATTTCATCGTCATGAAGGATGGAGAAGATAATCAAGAATTCAAATCAACATTCAGTAGCAGGAACGAAGATGGAAACATGAAATAGAAGAAGAAAAATAACTTATTAGTTTTTAATCTATAAATAAATTTAAATTGAATTAAAAATAAAATTAATAATAATTAAATACTGACCTCGGAGTTAATAAAGGGTTGATATTTCTCGCAGATTAAACTCGAAGAACAGCTCATAGACTTGAATTGATGTCCATCACTCTCGCCTCGATAAAGAAAAAAATAATTAAGATTAGATATATTTATATTATATACAGGAAATAAAAAAATAAAATATAAGATATAAATAAATAAATAATATTAATAGGATTAAAAAAGTGTATCGGTTTAAAAAAATATTATCTTATTTCTGTAATATATTAAAATACTAAATTTATTTTACATCCTATATAGAACTATATTATATTATAATAAGTTATAATACGCATTTAATAGACATATAATAAAAATATCTTAGAAAACATCAGAAAACTAATTATGATTATATTATTAATTTAACGAAGATTTTATTCTGTTTAATTGATACGAGTATATACGAGTAGGTAATAAAAATATTATATTCATTTTTCAAAAGTGTAATATGTATAATATGAAATTGACAAAACAATATTCATATGAGATCGGAAAGGAACGGTGGGAGCGATAATAAGATTAGAAAGAATATATAGAATATTTAAATATTATATTTATTATTATATGAATATAAGAAATTTATATTTTTTTGATTTATAATTATATTATATGAATTTTGAAAATAATCAGCACATCTTCCTATTTTTTAAATAAATAAGTTTTAATAGGATTAATATAATTATATATTGAAATTTAAAAAATATTTCAATAAATATATTTAAAGAAAAATAAAATTTGGTATATGATTTTTTAATTTTTAAATAATTTTAATTTAACTTTTAATAAAATTTAATTAATGAGATCTGATAGAATATTTAAGATTAATTACATTTCAAAGATTGGAATGAAAAATTTATAAATTTATTTGGGTATATGAATAAAAAAAATTATAAAAATGCACTTTATAAAATTTAATTTTTATTGAAATATTTTTTTTTTTTTAAAGTTCACTAATCTTCCCTTTAATTAATAAAAATAAATTATAATTAATAATAAAATTACAATAAATTCTTGATTAGCGACTGATTAAGGGATGATTTCAGTGGAGAGGCCCGTCCGGGTTCTACACACAGTAGGGAAGGGGAACTGAGGGGAACTGAATCGTTCGAGTCAGCCGGCCGGCATGAGGAGGTCAGTTCAGGCGGCGGAGGGGAATGGAGAGGGGCGAGCGGGGAGCGCTCTACTGCAAATTATTTCAAATAAAATACATATTAAAATAAAATAAAATAAACAAATATTAATTTTTAAACTTAGTGGTGTTTTAGAAAACATCTTAAATCGAATCAATAAGTTTAATTCTATTAATTCTATTAAATCACTAAGATTAATTTTATTCAAAGATCTTCATGAAAATTAAAAAAAAAAATTATAAATATATCAGTAAGAAGTTCATTAATGAAATTATCATATTTTGAAAAAAAAAACAAGGAGGTGGCGTATTAATGTAAATGGTTCAATTTAAATTTAAAATTGTTTACCGAATGTGATATAATTTTAATTGAATGCAAATATATTTCATAAAAAAAGAGGGTAAATGGTAAGAATTGTTCTTATCTTGGTTGGGATACGGTATAGTAAGTCTGCATGTCATTTCGAAGATATCGATGAGTTATGCTTTTCTTTGCTGTGTTCTTAGCAAATTACGTTAAACAATTCTTTTCTAGTATGAATTCTAAAAAAAATTTAGTAAGTAATACATTAGTTACATACCGAATTAACATTTTATATATCTCAACCTTCTTTGGTTCCATTATATTTTTCAGTTGGAGGACCTATTTCCAAAATAAATTTTTATATATGCAAATTAATTCATAAATCTAGTCCAGTTTTTTCTAAATTTTTTCAATTTGGTTCTTAAAAAAATAAGTTGACCTGTGGCCAGGTCCGAACCGACGATGAAGTCAATTAATTTCCAGCTACAGAAACAATTTTAAAAATAATTTTAATATATCTATTAATGTAATAAAAAACAGATAGGAAATATAACATAAATAGTTTTAATTTTATTTTATTTATAATATATATGTAAGACCAGACTGTGACGTCATGAAGGACTGGATGACAGGGCCGTCCTAAGATTTTCGGCGCCCGTGGGCTCCTAAAATTTTGCGCCCCTTTTCATAAGAAATTACACAGAATGGTTAGTAAAAATATATAAACCAATAAAAAATGCCGCCCCCAGAAGGCTTGCGCCCTAGGGCTATAGCCCAATTAGCCCTGTGGTTAGGGCGGCCCTGCTGGATGACGTCATATAATTTTAAATTAAGAAAAAAATAATAAAGATGATTTTTCTCGAGGATAAAACCAATACAAAGTGCATGATTCGTGGTGATATATAAAAAAATATCCTCATGTGAAATTTGGTGTGAAAACAATACCTCCCTTACTATCGTCGGTCGGTAAAAATCTAAGAGTGCAAATATTAAATATGTATTTTGAATTTTTATTATCACTAGAGTAGTAATATGAATAGTGCAATAAATGTATGTATGTCTGTGTGTATGTAGACAAGATTACGCAAAAACGGTTTGAGTTAGAATAATAAAATTTGGTATACGGAAATTATTCAAAATTGGTAGTTTTCTATCCACTTTTGAGAAATGTAGCTCAACCGGAAGAGGGCCATTACCTACAACGTTTTGATTTTTTTTCCTCTAAAGTGATCGTAAAAATAAAGATATAGGTTTGATAATTTTTCACAGGATTAAAAATTGTATAAAACAGCTATATATAGAATTTCAGCTTGAAACATTTTTTAATAAGAGAGATATTTTTTTTTCCCTCTGAATTGGTTTCTAATAATCTCGTAATGAAATGAAAACGAGTTTAGTGAATGTGGGTGGGAAAGAAAAGAAATGTTCTAGATAATCGACCTTCTTTCTGTCTTCCCATTTGCAAGAAATGACCACCTTGAAGCCATGCAGAGTCCAATGTTGCTCTGATGATGAAATGATAACGAGAATGGAGACCGGACAAAGCCAATTGCCATCGATAATAATAGATATTTGATGAAGTTGCATTGGACAATCCATGCAATTCAGTTCACTAGAAGATATAATTAAGTTAGGGTAGGTTTATCTAGATAAAACAAAATTAACCAGAAAATAAAAAAAAAAAAAAAACAAAAAACAAGATGACAGTTCATTTTAAACAAATATTTGCTTTCCCCTTTTAGTTAATATGTTTTAATCTAATTTAATTTAATTCTTAAATATTGCTACATAAATGCTACATAAAAAAACGATTAAATACTTTAATACATGCTCGTATATCCCTTTATTTATATTATAAATTATTATTTATTCAATTATTTTTATTTATATATTTTTTTTTATATTTACTATCTCGCGCCAGACGAAAATTTTAAATGTTGAGATTTTGATGTTTTTATACGTTTTGAAGTTTCCTGAATCATTTTCACTAAGGTTGAGAAAAATGTCTGTGTGTGTATGTGTGTATGTATGTAGGCAAGATTACTCAAAAACGATTTGTGCTAGAATAATGAAATTTGGTATATGAGAATTAGGGCTTACAATACCGGGATCTCGGGATCCCGAATACCGGGATCCCGGACGATTTTTGTCCGGTATTAAAAACCGGTATTTATGTAAAAATACCGGTATTTTGGTATTACGAATTGACGAATTTACAAAATGTGTATGATTTTTTAATGACAATAGTTCCGACAAGTGTAGGATCAGAAAGAGCTTTTTCGGCCGCTGGTTATATTTGTACGAAAATTCGATCCTCGCTTGATGATGAAACGCTTGATTCGTTGTGTTTTTTAAGAGCAAACTTTAATAAACAAAACACAAGTTATTAATATAAAATACTTTCACAATTTATATTTTTATATTTTTTACTTCTTTAATTATATTTAATTCTTTAATTATATAATACCATACGAGCCTATTATATGTAAAATGTAACATAGAATTTAATATTTACTTTATTTTACTTTGTATTTTTTTGTATCTATCTACTCCTACTCTACTATTACTCTATGTAATAAAATAAATAATATCTACTCATTTCAGAACAATATTTATTGGATTTCTTATATTATTTGTTAAAAAGTCAATATAACAACTGAGGTAAGAAGAAATATAGCTAGTAAATTTATTATTAATAATACCGGTATTAATACCGGTATCCCGGTATTTCAAATTTCAAATACCAAATACCGATATTCAAATTTTAGTTCGGTATTGTAAGCCCTAACGAGAATTATTCATAATTCGTAGTTTTCTATCAACTTTTAAGAAATGTAGCTCAACCGGAAGAGGGTCATTACCTACAACCTTTTGATTTTTTTTTCCTCTAAAGTCACCGTAGAAATTAAGATATAGGTTTGATAATTTTTCACATGATTAAAAATTGTATAAAACTTCTATATATAGAATTTCAGCTTGATTGAATTGCTGAAAGTACCGGAATTAATTTTGCACCAGCACGTGATGTGGAGCCATCAACAAAGAGCCAAACATGCGCTGTTTTAATAAATATTATTTATTAATTAATTAAATTGAATTTAAATATAATTAATATATGTGTTATTTAATCCAATTCAAATTGCGAGATAGTCGAGTGGAGACACTCCAGATTTTTTTATTCACTTATTACTTACAGATTCTAATAATTATGATGATGATGATGTTGATAAATGATTTTAAGCAAATCTGAATTATCATTTTCCATAAAATTTTCATTATAAGTCTATTGAAATAATTAGCGTCTCATTAAAAATTCTCCAATTGTATAAATTATCCTAAAGTGTCTTAAAGAAGAAGAAAAGTTAATAGTTAACAGATGATATCTTAAACTGACAGACAACATAAATACATGCATTACAAAACATAACAAGCCAATAATAATAATAATAATAATAATAATAATAGATAATTTTATATATAAAAAAAATTCTTATAATTTAGTGTCATCTTAAATTGCTAGAGATTTTTAATCTAATATAATTTTAATATAATATAATATAATAAGGTGGAGAGAAATTGGTAATCAAAATAAATATTAATTATTTAATTAAAAAAAAAAAAAACATATTGAAAAAACTAAATAATTTATTCATATAAATTATAATTTTACAAAATTTATATTGAAATTCACAGTGTTTAAAAAAAATTTGGATGAATATAATTTGTAAAAACCTGTTATATAATATATAATATATAATATATATGAATGATATAGTAAATATAATCTAAATTTTTTATTATTATTATTATTTTTATTTGTAGGGTTTTTCTCTGATCTGATTATTTATGGCTGCTAATAAATACAGTCGGGTAAAAAGAAATTATTTAATTAAATGGATCCAATATTTATGTTAATGGGAGCGCGTTAAAAGAGAAAACAATTTGCAAGATATAAAATTTTTACTAGCTTCATTTTTAGGGGACCTAGCTAGAATGAGGCTACTGAACCCATCAATTTTTTTTTTTTTTTAACTAAACACGCAATTAAATTAAAAAAAAAAGAAAATAAGAAAAAATTTTGAATAAATTTTGTAAACAAACTTTTAAAGAAAATCATATATATCTATATATATATATATATGTACCTATAGTTCTAAAAAATAAAAATAAAAATCAATATCCAATTTTTCAATAAAGTTTTCATTAAGGTTTAATGATTTTTACTATCTCACCAGAGATAATAGTATTGCGATCACGAAAATTTTCGATGTCGAGATTTTGATGTTTTTATACGTTTTGAATGTTCCTCAATCATTTTCACTAAGGTTGTGTGTGTGTGTGTATGTGTGTGTATGTAGACAAGATTACGAAAAGACGATTTGAGCTAGAATAATGAAATTTGCTATACAGGCATTATTCAAAATTCGTAGTTTTCTATCAATTTTTGAAAAATGTAGCTCTTTCGGAAGAGGATCATTACCTACCATGTTTTGATTTTTTTTTCTCTAAATTGACCGTAAAAATAAAGATGATGATGTTTGATAGTTTTTCACATGATTAAAAATTGTATAAAACTGCTTTATATAGAATTTCAGTTTGATTGAATCGCTGAAAGTACCGGAATTAATTTTTTATCACGTTGACTGCCATCACGCGCCAGAACGTGGCGTGGTGCCATCAACAAAGAGCCAAGCTCGCGCTGGTTTAATATATATTCTTTTAATGAATTAAATTAAATTTAAATATATAATATATTATGTTAATTAATCCAATTCAAATTTGCGAGATAGTCGAGTGGAGACACTCCAGATTTTTTTTTTGATTGCAATTCAAATAAAATGAAAGTCAATATTTAAATATTAAATGAGAATAAATTCAAAAACCAATTTAATTTCTACATATTAATATTTAATAAATCCAATGTCGCATAAATTTATAGAAATTAAATAGTAGTAGTAATAGTAATCACTTCCTTTATTCGTAGTGTAATTTAATCATTCTTGTGTTACCTATATTTATGTATGATTCTAAAAGAAAAAACAAAACATGATTAGATTATATTTAATAATTTTAGTAGTCGAAAATAGAAATGAAATTTTTTATATCCTACCTATGAATTTCAATTTTTCTAAAAATGTATGATTAAAAAAAATAAGACTAAAAATTTGTTAAAATCAATTTGAAACTTTAATATTGAAATTATGTAAGATTCAATTTTTATGTATTTTTTGTTACCATAAATAAGAAATATTAATAATGTTTAGAGCAAATCTCACAAGTACTTACATAATTTTAATAATTATTAAATGATTTTAGAAAAGTTAAAAAAGTTATGTTTAGAAAATTATTACATTATTACATAATTATACTCGACATGCAACAAATTGAATTTTGTATATATGTAAAATAGAGCAATTGTTTTGATATGTTATTATGATAAAATGGAATGGAATGACAATTTAGAAAATGCATTCTTAATGGAGATTATCCGATTATTTGAGTATGATGGACAGACATGTTGGATAGAAAATGGGTATGGGTACCTACTTAATGCCTGTAGGGATCCTTTGAAGTAGCCAATTGATCCAACAGGTGTTTGACAGAATGCATACGATGACCATTTTATTATTTACCGGATGAAACGAATTAGCTAAGGGCCAAGGGTAGGTGAGCAAACTACCTGTCTACCTGGACAGCCCTTTTTCATTGTAATAGGCAAAACACATAGCTTTACATATTTACATATATTTTTTCAAGATGAATAAGAAATTATTAATCAAATTATAAGATCATTATTATTAAATGCTCCTATCACAGCCGTATAATGGATAAATTTTCAAAATTGAAAAAAAAAATAAATAAATAAATAAAAAAAAAAAAGAAATAAAATATTATATATATATGAGTTGTTTGTTTTTTATATTTCAAATATAAATATGTATGATGTTAAGGTGACCATTTTTTAAAATTACCAAATCAGGACATTTTGAAATTTAAAAAAATAAAACGGTTGAGGTTTTTTTTTTGTTTTTTGTTTTTAGAGACAAATTGAAAAAAATTTGAAAAAAAGTAGGAAATGTTACAAATGGAGGACGGTTGTGTGTGTATACAAGTATATGGAAAGATGAAAAATTAGAATAAAAATTAAATTTAAAAATATTTGAGAAAAAACGTTGAAACATTGTTTTTTATTATTATTAATATTATATATACCAGGATTGGCCACACTTGGTGATACTTAAAGTCATATTGAAAAATCGAAAATGTTTAAGAGCCAAATCGGAAAAAAATTTTACCCTTTTTTTTGTGTCATGACTTTTAATTTTTAAATTGAGCCACAATAAACTCAAAAAGAGCCACGGTTTGGCCACCGTGGATATACACCATAGGGTATATAATATAATATAATATAATATATATGGAGAAAAATGGATATGGAGATATTATACATATTATTTTATCTGGGTAAGAAAGAAATGTCAGATATCCTTCAGATGTTCAACCAACAAATGCTTGACAGAAATTTTTGAATTTATTAGCCCTTAAGTCCCTCCTGGCAAACAGATTTGATAATATTTTTCTAGTATTAATTAATTCCCAGTCAAGTCACGTCTCCTGGAATAATCCATGCCGTTTTCTAATCAAGCCAGCCAACCAGCTTGATTTATCAATGTCCACGGCGGATAGTGATCTTATCAGTCATAGCTATCAATTTGAAATTTAATTTATATAAATATCCTAGGAATATCAACAATCTTCATATGAATTAGCTATTTAGAGATAAAAATTACTGTTAAAAAATATTATTTGTTTTTATTATGAGAAACATCTCGCTTTATTATTATTATTATTATTATTATTATCGCACATTTATTATATATATATATATATGAAGGCACCATTGGGTAGCGAACCTGCCTCATATTCACATGGTCCCGGGCCTGGCAAGGAAATTTCCTTAGCTGGGGTCTATGAGACGGAGTCAACCCAGCCTCCGGGAACAACCTTGGGGAAAAGCTACTTGATAGCGCCTCCGATCAAGAAAATCAAGGTAAAGGTGGAGAGGACCCGTTCTACTGATCATAGGACACCTAATCGACACATAACCGGCATGATAGACGTTGTCCTTGCGTAGGACGTACAAAATCAGAGGTTTTTTTTATATATATATAAATATATATACCATAAACGTTATTAATATTTAATTAAAATTTATATTATACATATATTTTTTTACATTACTTTTTCGATTCAATAACCATTTTTTTTACTTAAATAGATATTTTTTTTTAATAATATTTTTTAATCAACTTTTTGTTATTAATAAATAACATATTCTATGATATTGAGTAACAAATTAACTAATCTAAAAAATTGATGAATGTATTAAATTATACAACCTTCCATCTTCTATAACCGTCTCAATCTTGAACCACCTTCATTCATCTCTTCTAACCCTACTCTCTCTACATTGCATCTAAATACAAACTGTTTGTTTCACAATTTTTTAGCTTATCACGATTCATAATATATTTAATTTACAATTGATTGATTATTTGACTTAAAATATAAATAAACTCAAAGAATTAATATTATTTTATATTAATATAAAATGATAAAAAAGAGAATTTTTTAAAAGAAAAAGAAACATTTTATTACTTGGTCTACCGATATGAAGGTAGCGTCAAAGTATTGATCATTGCTTTCTACATATTGCAGCTTCCAGCCAAATGCTTTGATTGTATTCTGAACCCGTTTTGCTTTGTGTGCAGGTGCATTTTCGTGTAATAAAATTACTTTGCCTTGTCTTCTGGCCAATTCTGGTCGTTTTGTGGTCAATCATTTGTTGTTTGTAGCTAGTAGTATTAACAGTTTCAACAAGTTTTAGGAGCTCATGATATACAACACCTTTGTGATCTCAACAAACACAGATAATTGCCAAATCGATCTGATTTTGCTTACAGTCGATGTTAATGGTTGTTTCGGATAAACCCATGATTTTTTACGTTTAGGATTCTTAAAATAAATCCATTTTTCTTCGCCAGTAACAATTCAATACAAAACTGATCTTCTTTCATGTCAATGAAGTAAAATTTTACGAGCGTTATTATTTCGTCCAATTCATGTGGCGCCCATTTCCACACTTTTCGATCTTTCCTGAAGCTTTTAAACTGGTAGAAATTGTTTGTTGTGCAACATTTAACATTGTTGTCAATTTGCTTTGGCGTCAAAGTATTATCTTCGTTCAATATTACTTGTAATTCAACGTCTTCCAACTTTTTTGATGGTATTCCACATCAAAATAATGATTTCTGAATCGTTGAAATCAACTTTTGAATGTCGCTTCTAATAGAGCATAATCAACATAAATGTTCAGTTAATTTTCAATTGAAAAGAGAAAAGATAGACAGAGATAGAAATTCTAGTCACTTTTGGATTCTACAGTTCATGAAACGTGAAGATAAGTAATCAAATTTTAAATTCCGAACAATTTGTAAACAAAAACTTTTTCTTTATATTTATATAGAAAAATATAAATGGTTCTTTTATTTCTAAATAGAAAATAGTGAAAGTAAATATTTATATAAAATATAAATACAAATAAAATCTTTTAAAGATAATATTTTCACCAAATCAATCATAGTATTTTCATTTTTTTAGAAGGTATAATATCTCGTTTTATTTGTTTTATATGTATTAAATATATAAATACACCTATAATACATAATATACTTATGTGTTTCTACATATATAGGTAGGTAGGTAGGTATATATAATATAAAATCTACATCACATTGATGATAAATTAACATTCATTATACGAGATATTCTTAAATGATAGTGTAAATAATAGAATAAAATAAAAAATAAAGGTATAATATATCGACACTAATTATAATAAAAAATCATATTTATATAAGAAAAAATACTTTTACAATCAGCTTTAAATATTTTTTTATTTAATTTAATATCTTTTGAATCTTTAATATATTTTCTTATAGGTAAGCATTTATTGACTGGACAAGACTCATAAATAGATTAAAAAAAAAAAAAAAAACTGAATACTATTAAAATTAAAATTCGTTCTTCAAAATTAAAAAAAAATTCCGAAAGAATGATTTGAGCAGATGTCTATGGAACGAACGGTTAGTAAAAATCTGTCAAGAAATTACAAATCACAATGAAATTCGATTAAAATCAACTTAAACTTAATTATCTAGTCTTCTAGTCTATATAATTAAATAGAAATTTAAATTAGGAAAAAAAAACATCTGAAATTTTTTAAATTTCTTGCAGATAAGAAATTAAAAAAAATAAATATTTATAACTCACATTCATTTTAATTATTATTATTATTATTAATAAAAATAATACTAATAAAAAATATAATTAAAATTTAATTTGTTGATTTTTTTTTTGTTTTTTTTTTTATTTAAATTTATTATTAATGTTATTTAATAATAAAATCAGATATTGAACTGAGTTGTTTCAGAAGAATGAAACCCATCAAAATGGCTACTAAAAGATTCTCTTAAAAACAGAAAACCCGTTTTAAATAGTTCTAGTTTCTCTGCTTGTTCAAAAAAAAAATTCAGAGAGAGAGAAATGAAAAGAAATATAAAAAAAAGGAAGAAGGGGGAGAAAGAATAAATAAATAAAAGAAACGACATTCTCTTGTGGTACAATTTCGAAATATCCGGGAATTTAAATTGATGACCGAAGAACGGATAAAACAATCAGTCGGTTGAAAAGAGGAGAGGGAAGAGAGAGAAAGAAAGGATTTTGGCCCCTTCATCATCGGTGTCAGTCAGTCCACGTTCATTTTTGTCACCAAATCCAAATTTTGTGCTGGTCAGCTTTACTTTACTTAACTAGTTTCACGGGCTTAGTACATGTCATTAGTTCAGGGGTGGGCAAATACTTTTAAGCGTTGGCCAAAATTAAATTTTCAAATGTCTTCAGGGCCGGACAACCATATTTCGAAAACACTAATAAAAAAATTTATCTTTTTTTTTTAGAAACATATTCAACGAAAAATCAAAATAAGAGCCAACTTTTTCAACGGGCCGCTGGGCGTTCAAAAAGTCCGCGCTTGAACTAATGACAAGTACTAAGCCCGTGTAAATTGGGCTTTATCCAAGAAATCCAGAATGATACAATATGATAATCGAGAAAAGAGAAGACCACAAACTCAAAACGAGGGATACCCATTTTTTATGGTTCCCACATTCTTTTTTTTTTTGCTAATCTATTTTATAATCTGAAATTGGAACAAAAAAACAATCCCTCGTTTATTGTATTCATTTCCACTTGTTTCATTTATGTCGATATAAAACAAATCGATCAAATCTTAATTCATGGCAAAAAACAACTTTAATTAAATTTCATTTAGAAAATAACAACATTAACATTAACATTAAGATGAATGTATTTCAAGTGCTAGTCAAAACCGTAATGAAAGTTTCTTGTAAAAGTACAAAATTTATTAAAAAATGATGAATAAACCGTGTTTATGAAAGTTTATATAAATCATTTATTTCTTTAGGCCAGCGGGGGCGCGAGCATATCAAATGCCCGCAAACTTTTGAAAATATTCTTGTAAAAAAAAAGGTAAGATGATTTTGTGGCCAAACTTTTCAAACATTTTCGATTTTTTTTCAATTTTTTTCAAAATGGTTCTAAAAAAAAAGGTCAGATGATTTTGCGATACTCTCAATTCTAAGGGGGGCGCAGAGCCTGAAAGGTTGAGAACCCCTGCTTTAGGCTAAATTAGATTTATTTTAGATATTTCAATTCTTTTTATAAAACTCTACTAAAATTATATAAAAAATCAGAAATTTTATTTTTTTTTTTTTATTTAAATTTATAAAAGATAATAACGGTAAATTATTTCTATATTTCTATTATTAGATCACACACACACTTTATTATTAGAATAATATAATTAAATCACTAAAAAAAATATATCAATGAATTTCTTCTATTCATTTAAAATTTGAAATAATATTAAAAAAAAAAAAAAATTAGGATAGGAAGTTTTCCAGGTATTCTTTTATATAATTACTATCCTTTACTGGAAAATGTTCTTTTGAAATTACATTCCAATTTTTTAGAAGGTGAGATGATATAAAAACCAGTTTTTTTTTTTGTTTTTTTTTTCTTCAAATTAATTCTTTTCCAACTTTGATATAAAATATGTAATATTATATATTCAAATAAATTTTAATTATTTAATAAGTAAATAAATAAATAAATAAAAATTGTTGAAAGCTTTCTTTTTTCTATTTTGTATGTTATACCAATCTTCAACGAACTTATAAAATCTATGTCTGTGTGTGTCGCCAAAAATTTTCGATTTTTTAAATTTTGACTTTGGATTCGAGTAGAGCTTAATAAAGGGTAAATGTAAAGTGGTCTTGGTTTTTTAAAATTCGGTTGGGAACATCGGTCCAATCGGCGGTCCAAGTTGAAAATTATAAATAAGCGATGTTTTCAGCGCATCTTCGATCGTATCATTATAATTATAAATTATATAAATTATGTTAATTATTATTTATTATTATTTATTATAAATTATAATAAATATTAATTGATTACTTACTTTGATTAATTAATTAATTTCTTATTTTGATTAAAATTACATTTTCATTCTGTAAATTAAATAATTTTATTTCATTTAAATAATAAATATTTTTTGCTCTCTACATTATTTATCTAATATATTAAGATCATATAAATTGGCATTATTTATGCAATTTTGTGATAAATAGGAATATAAGTTGGTTGATAGTAATGCTTCCTAGCATTCTCAGATGTTTTTGAATTATTATGTAGGTATTTCTGTTTTTTTTTTTGTTTTTTTTTTACTTATTTGTTTTTCTTACAATTTTATCTTTATAGTATATTCTTATTCTTTAAGAAATCACGAATCTTTTTACTTTTCAATCGTTTCGTATAGAGTTGTAGATGGAACAATAGAAACTTCTACTTCACCTCGACCGAAGTTTATGATAAATATTTCAAAATGTTTGAAAAAAAAAAAAAAAGTGGATTTATTCTAGTCACGACTAGACATAGCAATGTCTCCCCTCTTTCATTCCTATCCAAGACTGTTTCATTTAATCCAAACCGTCCTCTGAAGCATCCATCTTGTCTGATTTCTCAAGGAGATGCTTACGAGGATGCTCCACCTATTGTTTTGCCCATTTTTTCCAGTCTTGATTGTCAACGATAGGGCGGGGACTTTTTCTTTCTTTCTCTCTCTCTCTCTCTCTGAAATGTTTTTTCTTCCTCTTGTTCTTCTTCATTCTTCATTCTTCTTCTTCTTCTTCTTCTTCTTTTTCTTCTTCTTTGAAAGAAAAACGAATAAATAAATAAATAAATAAATAAATAAAAAAGTTTGAAAACGAACGGCGACGTTCCATGCATGCGGCTCGCGTGCCATCCACGCCGCGCGTTATTTGCACACAAAGTGCGTGCTCACCATCTTCGTGATAGGTGTACACACACACACACACAGACACACAGAATGGGAACCAACCGCCCCGGTTACTTTCGGAAGACACACACACACACACAACACCACACCAACTCATCCACCATTTGTAACAGATGCCAAATGCGCATTGGCGGCTTCTGGAATTGTGAGAACATTCCGCACGATTTTTGATGGAAAACCACAAACAATAAAAACCGATTGATTCATTGTCGCGACTCGCTTTACAATGAAAACTGGAATGGAACTTCAACTCATCTCACTCACAGAAAATGATTGCATTGCACTAATCGGCTTTGTTTCAATCGTTTCAACAAATCAATCCGTTCTCTTCTTGAACCGAGTGGTAATTCATGTGTACGATACAACGCTCTCAACGGAACCCAATAACCCAACACCGACTCCAGTCCACAGTCACTCGCTATCTATTGTTTTTTAATTAGATGGATTCTTCGATAGTGTTCTCGTTGTTGTTTTTCCATTAACTTTTTTGTTTTTGTTTTTGTTTTATTTTTTTCACCCGAGAGTTCGATAGTCGTGGTGATTTTTATTCCGCCTGGAGCGAACCATGGAACTTTCAACATGCAAATAGAATATAAATCAGTTTGATTTGTTTGTGGGCTAGGAACGAGCAAGGTGCCATATACATCTACCATGTGTGTTCGCGCGAGTGCACCATCTCGCAAACCTGTTCTCACCAAAATACATGAGTACACCTGAACATCTTTCGGATTGCCTCAGCCCCTACCCTACCTACCTCTTTCCACAGTTTTATCTTTCATTTGTCTTCTTCTAATAGAGAAAGAAAGAAAGAGACAATTCAAATTTTTAATATATCTACTTATGTAATTCTAAATAGAATATTTTGTTTTGGTTTTTTTTCCCCTGGGCAAAACTATCATCGCTATTACTGAATTAGCTGGAGTGTCTCCACTCGACTATCTCGCAAATTTGAATTGGATAAAATAACACATAATAATTATATTTAAATTAAATTTTATTCATTATCAATTCTAAATTAAAATTAATAGATAATATTTATTAAACCATCGCATGTTTGGCTCTTTGTTGATGGCACCACTTCACGTGTTGGCGCGTAGATTTGCAGTGTTAAAAAATTAATTCTGGTACTTTCAGCGATTCAATCAAGCTGAAATTCTATATATAGCTGTTTTATACAATTTTTAATCATGTGAAAAATTATCAAACATCTATCTTTATTTTTACGGTCAGTTTAGAGAAAAAAAAATCAAAACGTTGTACGTAATGACCCTCTTTCTCAAAAGTTGATAGAAAACTACGAACTTTGAATAATTTCCGTATACCAAATTTCATGATTCTAGCTTAAACCATTTTTGCGTAATCTTATCTACATACACACATACACACATACACATACACACACACAGACATTTTTCTCAACCTTGGTGAAAATGATTCAGGAACCTTGAAAACGTATAAAAACATCAAAATCTCAACATCGAAATTTTTCGTGATCGCAATACTATCTCTGGCGATATAGTAAAAAAAACAAAACAAAATGTGTTATATATATCGATATAAATAGAAAAAAATAGTTATAGTGTTTAAAATAAAATGTAAATTTATTATTATTTATTGTCACATATTTAAAAAAAGTTTTTATTTGGAAAAAAAGAGACGGGATACAAAAAGTTTGAGTACCCCTTTTCTAAAATATTAATTAATTTATTAAAATTTATTAAAATAAAAGATATGAAATATAAATACAATACACAATACAAAGAGAGAAAGAAATATGAATCATAAACCAAAAGGATTTTGCCTAATTATGACTTTGGCAAATATTAATTGTTTTTTTTTTTCCTGATTAGACATATTAAAATAAATAATTTTCAATCAATTATATAATAGAAAAATAATTTTTTTTTTTTTTATTAAAAATAAAAAAATAAAAATAAAAACAAATAAACAAACAAATCTTAAAGTATGCAAGCTTATTAAAATTTACTTTATGTATACACCAAAATAAATTTTCTGTTAAATTAACATTTAATTTTATGATTTTTTTAAAATCTTTATATTTATATTATTGAATTTTTTTTTTTTTTTATAAAGTTTTAGTAGTAAAATTTTAATATAAGTATTGGCGATTATAATAGCACATCTTAAACGGGAGACGAGTAAACGTGTATTTTACATTCTATTGCTAAAGTGCGGGAAACGATTAAACTTGTTTTTTTTATATTTATATATATATATATATAAACTAATGGTTTGGTGAGAGAAACTTGATGAAATTCTTGATTTATTAAATATTTATTGTCGTTATATTTTACTTTTTTTTTTTGATTATTAATTTTTTTAACATTCTTTTTACAATAAATTTAATGATCGTTAATTACAACTCCTATAAGTAACTCTATTGTCTCTGGCACTAATTTTAACTGAATAGGTACCCTAGTTCGAGGGAAAAAAAATCACTTCAAGTGAGTAGTTCTATCAAGTTTCATTATAAATATTATTTTTGCTTGTGAAAAATTCCTTAAAATTGGAATTATTTAAAGTCCAAACTTGAAAAGTTTTTAAGACCACCAAAAATCAATACCAAAAGCGTTTATTTATGGTTTTGCGTTCCTTGTACACAAGTCAAATACATATTATCATCAAAATGGGAATAAATTTAAAAATTTAGAAAAAAAATCCTTAAAATGAAAAGAAATAAGTATAAAAGAAATGGAAAAATCTATAAGTACTTAGAGTTATGAGACAGTTACGGAAGGATCGAAGAGAATATTACTGAAGTACGGATAGGATGTATAGAAACACCATATTTTTCATAAACGATGAGAAGAGAGAAAGATTTCATCAATTTTGCTTGGATTTGAACAATGATGACAGAGATAGGCTCTGCAAAGTCAGACTTTTTTATTTAAAACTTAAAGTTATTTATTGCAAAATTTTTAATGTAATTGTAATGTCATGAATTTTATCATTTACAAATATTAATATAAATGATTAATTTTAATTTATTCACTAAAAGTTAGATATCTATCCATTTACCAGGCACACATATATATCAGTGATTCTCAACCTTTTATTTTTTTACCGCGGCACACTTTTGGCGGTTGAAAAATTTGGCGGCACACAAAGAAAAAGATAAGTATAAAAGTTTACCATATTGAAAAAAGTGGTCCCAAAAACGGTTTACCTTTTTTTTTTCTAGAACCATATTGAGAATTTTTAGAAAGTCGGAAATGTTTATAGGCCTCATAATCGTGGTTGAGAATCACTGACAACATACATTCATATTTAATAAACTATTTCAGATAATATTTATTCAATATTTTCATTTCCATTCAAATTTAATCAAATATTATTTACTTACTTATTGATTTATATTTATTAATATTGTAATATAATTAATTTTTTTTTATTTTTCTTTTTTCAGATACTAAACTGTCAATTTTATTAAACACACACACACTACATATTTACTTACTGCATCAGTGGGATGAATTGATCAACTTTTGGTGCAAATCCGGAAACCGGAAGTGGTAGTATTAGCGATCGACGATAGGAAGAAAATGGTTATTTTCACACCAAAATTCAGAATTACAGAAATTATTTTCTCCTTTTTAGTGCATTTAAATAAAAGCTGTTTTTAAAAAGTTTTTTTATATTTTTTTAATTTTAATTATTATTAATATTCTTAAAGGATGATTTATCTGTTTTGATCTATTTTGTAAATATTCTGTTTAGAATAAAAAATATTTTTTCTGAAAATTAATTATATAAAATTTATATAATAAATCAGATTGATTTTTTTATTATCATATGTCAGTGTGATGTTATAATATCCAATTTATTAATGGTTAATGGATAAAGATGAAGTTTTTAAATATTTGGAACAAAATAGTTTTTAAAAATGAGCAAAAAAAAATTTTAATATGTGTAAAACGTACCTTAAAATTCAATTAAAAGATTAAAATCAAATTTAATAAATAATTATAATTATTTCATCTATTTGCAAATAATTCTGTTTTTGAATGCGCGCGCACCCTTCCTCTACCCCGAGCCCCCTTCGCTTTCCTACTCCTTCGGCCGGCCTCAGTAGGCAAGTGAGCACTCACACACACTCACAGCGCACTGCATTCATATGCAGAGCTGTGATTTCGGCTAAATTCAACTCTTAATCACTCGATAATAAAAAAAAATATATTGAAAATTAATTTCTTTTTATTAACTACCTATTAATTTAACACAGAAATTATTATTGATCGTTAGAAAAAAAAAAAATAAATCATACTTAAATGATATTAAATATAATATTTATAATGATTCTATAATAATTTTAATAACTTATAATTAAATGCTTATTGATACAAGATACAATCAATTTAATTGTTTTAAAATTTCACATTTTATAAATTCAATAAAATTAAAAAAAAATCCAAAAGTTATTATATTAAATAAATTATATATTTAATTTAATTTCCCTTCAATATATAATAAATTTTTAATTAATTTCCTATTATACAAAAACTAACTATATTAAAAAGACCTAAAAATAATTTATATTTTATTAATTTTAAAAATATTTTTATTAATCTTTCAAATATAACTTATTTAAATACATATTTATCTCCCCTTTTTACCTACCGAGGTATTGTTTTCACACCAAATTTCACATGAGGAGATTTTTTACATATCACCACGAATCATGCACTTTGTATTGGTTTTATCCTCCTGAAAAATCATCTTTATTAGTTTTTTCTTAATTTAAAATTATAGGACGTCATCCAGCCATTCATGACGTCACAGCCTGGTCTTACTTATATATTATAAATAAAATAAAATTAAAAATATTTATGTTATATCCATATCTGTTTTTAAAAAATCTCCTCATGTTAAATTTGGTGTGAAAATAACCCTTCCCTTCCTATCGTCGATCGCTAATACTACCACTTTCGGTTTCCGGATTTGCACCAAAAGTTGATCAATTCATCATACTAATGCATTAAGTATATATACCAAATTTCATCAATATCCGTTGAGCGGTTCAAGCTGTACTCATCTATACGGACGGACAGACATCATGCTAAAAATACTTTTTTCTGTTAAGAAAATGCATGATTCGTCGAGATATGTAAAAATCTCCACATGGGAAATTTGGTGTGAAAACAATACCTACCTTACTATCGTCGGTCGGTAAAAATATTTATGTTCTATGCCTATCTGTTTTTTTATTATATTAATAGATATATTAAAATTATTTGAAATTGTTTCTGTAGCTTGAAATTAATTTACTTCAAACAGTCGGTCGGTTCGGACCTGGCCACAGGTCAACTTATTTTGTTAATAATTTATTTTTATTTTTTATTTTCTTTGTTAATAATTATTACATTTTTATTTGTTGGAAAATTATTTCTACTTTATTAATTGTTAATAGTTATTACATTTTAATTAACAGTTTTCGGAATAAGTATATTCTCTTATTATAGAGATTCTTATTGTTGTTGTTAGTAAAATTAAAATATTAATAAAATTTATCAAAATAATAAGTTGAAAAGATTTCCAATTATTTTTATTTATTTATTGTAAATTTTTCAATGTAGCCATGGTAACCATAAAAATAGACCTTTACCAAAATATTACTAATTAAATTAATTTTGGATTTAACTACACTAAAACCTTCCCTGGGATGCCCACAACAATCCCTGAAAGTTTCATCGCGATCGGACTGGTAGTTTTTGAGTATTTGACAGACACACACACACACAGACATTGCCTTTTATATATGTAAAATTGTATTTGGCGCCATCTAATGGAGTTAGTGTATTTAGTGTATTTACTGTTAGTTACTACTTTAATATGGGCAGTGACGAGTATAATAAACATAAACAAGATTTATCTCATATTTGGTAAAATTGTGAATATTAAAATAAAACTGATAAAAGAACAGAAATTCAATTCTCTAGGTATGTGAAATTAAATGTATTTAAATGTATTAAATGTATTTTATAATTTTTATCAATTAATAAAATCTCTAGTTCAAGAGCATTGTTTTCTTCTTTGAAAACCTATCCTCAGCATTACAAATTGAATTTCTGTTCTTTTATCAGCATTACATATATATAGATAAATATTATTATTTTTTACTTTTTATTCTTGAAATTGAAAGAGAAAAAATAAATTCTATTTCTATTCTCTCTCTCTCTCTCTTCATTGAAAGTTAAGGCCAAAGTTCGAAACAATAATTTATCTCCAAGTACTATTAATTTGACAGCACTCGATTGGATGTATGTAAATGCACTGGCAAATCTATGACCTGTCATCTACTCTGCTTTGAAATGTCCTCCTTTATTCAATTTTTTAGGCATATTTCATTTATTTATCGTACCTAATACAATTTATGGAATAATATTATAATATATTACAACATATACTAAATTTTAATATTTAATAAACTGATTTTTTTTTTATTTTATTATCTCAAAAAAAAAGAACAATTCAAGCCCCCCCCCCACACCTTATACAAATGAAGTTATTATTTCTAATTTGTCTTTATTTCTATTAAATTTTGATGATATATTTTTAAAAATAAAATTAATTTTTTTTGTGAGTTATCTTTGCAATTTATTTATTTATTTATTTTTTCAAAATGAATCATTTCCTGAATTGGTTGTGACTAATGAGATTTCGATACCTCCACGTGCCTATGAAGGAATGTCCCTTTGTTAATGTGTCGATTGAGGAAAAATACCCGTGCGCTAGTCAAGGGTTGACTGGTTGACTGGTTGGTTGGTTGGTTGGTTGACTATCTGTTGTGATCGTCGAGGGAAAATCTCAGAATTGCCCATTCATTAGGTTAGGTGATCGTCTAAGCCCCCACGAGACTTGCTCGATTTATTGAACCCACACACTCGGTTCACCAGCAAAACAACTTACATAAAAGATCAAATTCATTCGATAGTCGATAGGACGGGCGGCAAAAGAAACAATAGGACGCATAGCTATCATTTGCATGGGATACATTTAATAATTTTTAATTAATTCACCTGTCATAAGACACGATGGACATTCGATTATAGTTGTTTTCAATTTTCTAGGATAAATAATAAAAAATAATGACGAGAATGTATATCGTACATCGTACATCGTACATCGTACACACCGCGTTCACATTCTTTCACACTTTCAGTTGTCAGATACTACTGTCGTTAATGAATCAGCCATCCATTCATCCATCCATCCATTAATTAACTATCTATCTTTCTCTTCTCCTTTCCAAAACAACTCCATCGGAGGGGGTGGGGTGATGGTATTTTCAACGGGACTTTTGTGTGAAAATTCAATTTTATCTTTTTAAAAATTATAGGTATGATTAAACGTCTTTGATGAGAAATACACTTAAAAAGTGATTCCAAGAGTGTAACTTAATGCCATAAGATATTCATGAGCAATAAAAGTGAAAACACTTCACGACTTTGGATTTAGTAAAATAAAAATAAATAAATAATAAACGTTTGAGTGAAAATAAAATTCAATCGGTCATTTCTACTGTTTATGGTTAGTACCACCATAATTTAAAAAATAAATAAATAAATAAATAACATTCTATCTTGTTATCACTCATAGATTTAATTTGATCTTAAATTATAGCCACATTTCCAAACATATAATTTATTGAAACGGAGAAGAAATTTTGCAAAATATTAATATATAAACAAATTATTATTATAAATTTCAAGTGATTATTTACCTGATAGAACACTTTCTACAATATCTTTGATTCAACATTTTATAAAGAAAACTTTCATCATTAAATATTAAAATTATTATATTCTATTATAGATAAAAAATAACAAAAACAAAAAACAACAATGTTATATTAGTTAGGAACATTAGTTATAAACAACAAAATTGAAAGAATTTTGAATCATTGAATAAAACTTCAAATTTTATTTTATAATACATATTATTCTTTACGACTTTTGTCTACTCAGCTCATCATTTGAATAATTTATTTTTTTGAATTATTATAAAAATTGTATTTATTAATTAAAAATAAAAATATTATTTACTTATGACTTATTTATTAGAGTATTAAAGTAAATCTTTTTTCATTTTTAATAAATTCTTAATAAGATTTTTATCAATTTAAAAAAAAAATCAATCATTAAAATTATTATTTATTTATTTTTTTTTTCAATATTTCAATTATAAAAAATTTACTTAATATATTTAAACTTTTATTCAAACATTAATTTTAGCTATTATTCTGTGTGGCATTAAACAATTCATGAAAATATTGAAAAGTCGGTGTTGTCTTGTTTTTTAAATAAGCTGGAGTGTCTCCATTCGACTATCTCGCAATTTGAATTGGATTAAATAACATAATATATTATATTTCAATTAAATTTAATTTATTATATAAATTAAAAATTAAAATGAATAAAAAATATATTTATTAAACCAGCGCACCATGTTTGGCTCTTTGTTGATCAATGATATTTCTAATGTGAATTAATTAATATATTGTAAAGATGATGATGATGATGATGAGAGCATTAAAAAATGAAAAATGAAATAAATGATCAAAAAGTAGATAACGTTTAGTTGTAAAAATCAAATAATTTAATCCAAACAAAAAAACAACATAAATAATTAATTAAAATATTCATTTTAATAGAAAGTGTGGATAGAAAACAAACAAATAAATAAATAATATTTCTAATTAAAGAGAATAAATAAAATAATGAATTAATGAATGAATTACCTGTCAAGGTGGACGGACACACAGCGGACCAACCGATCATATTCACTTTGCAATTCAAACTAAAATATTTTATTAAAATAAATATTAAAATAAATAAATTCTAATCGTATTTTTATTTATATTCTGTTTTTCCATGAAATTTAACCGACTGGCTTATCGCACGATTAGAAAAAAAAAACTCATTTCTGGAATTGTGCTGGTGAGGTCCTTTTTACTTTTTATTTAATATAAAATAATATTATTTAATGTAAATTATAATAATAATTTATTATATTTATTAAAAAAAATAATTTAAAAAAGAATATTGACTGATAATCATTTACTAAGAATCCGATATTTATTAAATAAAATAAATAAATTATATAATATATTATATATATTTATATATATAAAATAATAATATTTCTTTTCTTTATATTGAAACATATTCATCTCTCGAAACTATAATATTATTTTATTTATAATAAACTTTTCTGATATTAAATACTAAAATGGCAATCAAGTTGGTTCAAGTGGCGTTCCGAAAAAAAGTATTCGGAACAGCCTATTATCCCGTTTTTTAAAAAATTTAGAATATTTCGTACTTTTTTTCAAAATTTTTTCAAATTGGTTGTAAAAAAAATACATTTATTTCAATCTTATTATATTTATATAATATACCAACCATACCACATAAATGTATTGTAGACAACAGCGATGAAGTATGAATACATAAACATCCCATCTTCTGTAATATAAAAAAGAGCGCTTATATTATTATATTAGATTAGGTAAATTAAAATTTATATATACTATAATTTATATATACTAGTATATATAGGGATAGATTGATTAAAAGTTCCATTAAAATATTAAAAATGACATTAAATAATTTAATTTTTTCCATATTTTTAGAATGTAAATAAAAGTTGAAAAAAAAGAAAATTCTAGGATAAAATTAATAAATTTATATATTAAATATTAAATAATATGATCTTTGCTAATAAATATTTTGCTGAATACTATTTAAAAAAAATTTTATATTTTATAAAAATGAAGAGATAGTGTATAAATTTAAAAAGATTAAAATAAAATGAATTAAATTAATTTAATAATTTAGAGAGAGATTTTACTATAAAAATAAGCTGGAGTGTCTCCACTCGACTATCTCGAAAAAATTTGAATTAGATAAAATAACATATATTAATTATATTTAAATTAAATTTAATTAATAATAAATTATAAATTAAAATTAATAGATAATATTTATTAAACCAGCGCGTGCGTATTTGGCTGACTTTGTTGCTGGCACCACGTCACCTGTTGACGCGTGAGATTTGCAGTGTTAATTCTGGTAATTCTGGTACTTTCAGCGATTCAATCAAGCTGAAATTCTATATATAACAGTTTTATACAATTTTCAATCATGTGAAAAACTATCAAACCTATATCTTTATTTTTACGGTCACTTTAGAGGAAAACAAATCAAAACATTGTAGGTAATGACCCTCTTCCGGTTGAGCTACATTTCTCAAAAGTTGATAGAAAACTATGAATTTTGAATAATGCCTATGTACCAAATTTCATGATTTTCGCTCAAACCGTTTTTGTGTAATCTTGTATACATACACACATACACATACACACACACACACACACACAGACATTTTTCTCAACATTAGTGAAAATGATTCGGGAACCTTGAAAACGTATAAAAACATCAAAATCTCAACATCTAAAATTTTCGTGATCGTAATACTATCTCTGACGACGAGATATTAAAAAAAACAAAACAATATTGTGAATAATAGGAATATAATATAATATAATAGATGAAAATCTTTTAAAATAGAGAAGAATAAATATTGCAATGTATGTAATTGGAAATGAAAATGAAAATCATAATTTTTTTTCTATGAAAATGGAATGTATTTCTCGGAAGTGGTTGGTTGGTTGGTTGGTTGGTGGGCGCCGCTGTGGCCGGCTGTTGGTTACCAAAACCAAACATTGGCTCTTTGAGTAAAACAATGTCTACTTAGCGCCGGCTTCCGTCTTCTTGTTATGCACTGAACAAACAGCGAGGAGACGCCGCTGTTCTCGCCGAGACACAAAGTCAACAGGCGAACAGCACGCGTTCTTGCCGTGTGATCATTGCGGTTAACACTCGTGTAGCTTAACGCTGGCCCGTCAATTAACAAACCAGACTGGAGTGTTTACGAACCAAGGGGTTGGGTCGGCCTCCCAACACACCAGCTACATATAATTAAATCTCAAGCTAAATGTAGCCTACCGTTTGACAGCTTAACATGTTCGTTCAAGAAATAAAATACACCACCATCACCATCACCATCACCATCACATGGAATTTATATTATATGATAATCACATTCGATTCTCCATTAAAACAGGGAGTAGGAGAAATTTAAAAAAACACAAAACATGTACAAAGTTATAATTTCAATTAGAACAAAAAATAAATACCTAAATAAATTAATAAATATTTTAGGTTGATGAAATACAAAAAAAAAAAAAAAAAAAAAAAAATTCTTTGAAAAATCAACAAATTTTAAAAACATTTTAGATAATAATCTACTCTTTTCTTTTTATGTTCCAAAACTATCAATTATTAAATAAAATAAATAGTGGGTGAACTATATTCGCTAAAAAAAAATCCTCTATTATTAAAATTAAGAAATTTCGATGAATTTAAAAAAAAATATATCATAGTAATAATAATAATAATAATAATAAATAAAATTAGTTTTGTATTTGAAAATTAATTAATAATTAATTTTAATTGGAATTTAAAGACAGATGTGAAGAAATTGTGAACGAATAAGAATCAATCAGAACAATCAGATGGATTGATGATGATGGATGAACGGAGCAGTTCAAATATCTAAAAAAAAAGCTAAGTTATAATTTTCATCATTTCTTTTTTTTTTTTTTATCGATCCTTAAGGATGTAAATAAAGTATGATTTATATAATAAACGAATTAAATATAATAAATTATGGATATATATATATATATTATGTTATTAAAATTAAGAAAATATATGCAGAGGAAATATTACTAGGATATCAATGCGGGTTCAGGCCAAATCGATCAACTTTAGATCAGATATTTTCATTGAGGCAGATATTAGAAAAGAAACGAGAATTCAATATTTCTGTTCACTAATTTTTGGTAGACTTTAGAAAAGCATAGGACTCAATATAGATCGGGAAAAACTTTGTCAAATTTGGATATTAATGGGAATTATGAAAAAACTATTACGTACGATTCAAATTTGTCTTAAAGGTAGTAAAGGAAGAGTAGGTGCAGGAATCAATTGTCAGAAACGTTGGAAGTTCGGAATGGGTTAAAACAAGGAGACGCTTAATCACCAATTTTATTTAATTTAGTACTGGAATATATAATTGGACAAATTGGGGAAAAATCAAACGGAATCGAATTAAACAAAAAAAATTCAAGTATTAGGTTACGCAGACGACTTAAATATCTTAAATATAATAGAAGATTCGGCAATTGCAATTAAAGATAAATTAATCGAAGCAGGAAAAGGAAAATTGGGTAACGCCTGTTATCATGCAGTAAAGGGGCTTATCGCGTCAAAATTATTATCAAAGGGGATTAAATTTAAAAAATATTTAAAACAATTATTTTGCCGGTTGTTTTATATGGGTGTGAGGCATGGTCTATGACCTTAGGGACGAGAGTAGATTTAGAGTATTTGAGAATAGGATTCTTGTCAGCATTGATGGGTCAAAGAAAGATCAGGTCATCGAGAAATGGTGGAAACTGCATAACGAGGAATTGCATGATCTCTATGCATCTCCAGACATAGATAGGGTTATAAAATCGAGAAGAATGCGATAGGCAAAGCAAGTGGCTAGAATTGGAGAGGAAAGAATGGCGGAAAAATAATATATTGGTGGGGAGACCGAGTGAGGAGGAGACATGAGAAAGATTGGAGAGGGTAGAGGTTGGATGGTTGTGGCTTGGAGAAATGTGATTGCTGAGGACCAGAACTTTCGAATTCCTTACAGTCACAGATATATACTTTATGACTACCTATATTTGTGCAACTTATATAATAACATGTTCAAAATTTAAATAATTGCAAATTCTTTTTTTAAATCAAAGAATATTTTTTTTCTTTTATTTTTTTTTAAGTAAGATTTTTTCAACAAAAAGTTTTTTCAAAGTAAACTTAAACGTAAGTATAATTACACGTAAATAAAGTTCTCTTTTTATATATATATATCTCTGTTTTTCAAAGGGAGGCCTTAATTACATATTATTTGAGAGACAAGTTGAGGGGACTCACACCATTTCTCGGGGCTTGTTTGAGAAACTCAGGAGTAAATCTACATATAGCAGCTCTACGTCGTCTGAAGCTGAAAGAAAGGAGCCGCAGGGTCGGAGTGGCTCCAACGACCCCTTAAGGGTGCAAAGACGCGCCGCTATGAAAACATCGAAACCAGCTTCGGGGTGGAGGGGTGTGAGCATGGTGGGGTGGGGGTGGGGGTGGGGGGAAGTTGGGTAAATACACTTGGCGGTGTTTAAAAGCAAGGCAAATGTTAGATCAGACACTCTGAGACGTTTACAGGTCAGTATAGTGTCAGAATGACATTACTACCCTTAATTAATGGTCCACTACCATTTATTTCCAAAGTTAAAATATAAGTAAAATATTTATATATAAAATTATATAAATTTATTTTTTATTTTTAATATTTAAAAGATAAATAAATACTTTCTTATCATTTTATTAAATTAAAATATATATCATTAATATAGTATATACAATATTATTGTTAAAGTATATTAAAGTTGGTAACCTTGCACCTTTTTGTCTGTATATATATATATATATATATATATATATATATATGTATAATGTAGATAGAAGTCAGTTTATAGTATGAGTTTATAGTGAGACCTTATAATAAAAACATATTCACAAACTCCAACAGATTCATTAAACCTACCTATAAACTTCAACAATTATATTATATTATTATTATATTTATATTGATTTAATATAACATTGATATTATACCTATTATTTCATTATTCTTTCTTTTCTTTTGTCTTATATGAAAATTTTACAGGGTTTATTGATAATCCAAATTGCAAAACCAATTGCACCATCAATAGATAATCAAGTTAATTAAGAAAATAGTTAATAAAATTAGAAATATTATTTTTACGAAAATTTATGAAAAATATTCCAAGAAATCGATGTCGATTTGGTGGTTGATTATACGTACATATTTGAAACCCGCCTTGTTTCCATTTGGTTTATTTGTATTAGTTGTGTAATTTCCCCCTGGGTACAGTATGAAGAACTCCAACTGGGGGGGAAATGGTCCAGGTTCCATTTTTGTCTTTGCTACGCCGCTCTCCGTACATGAACCATCTCTCCCCCATGTTGACATATCAACAAATAGGAAAAAAAAATAGAAAACCTTGATCTTCTGACAGAAAATAACATATGAACATACATTTTTTTTTTTTTTTTTTTTTTTGAAGCGTGCCATTTTGTTTTTACATCCAAGGTAGTTTTTTTTAATTTTAAAAAAAAACTATTACCTTGAGAAAAAAAAATGTTATTGTCAGATTTGAAATCGAATATTTTTTCTCTATATTTAACTTTAAATTATACAAGTATAAAAAATATAATTTCTTATTATTATTTTTGAATTTTTCTCAATGCAAGTTATATTTTTTTTAGTTAGATATGTAGTTAATATGTAGTTCAATATTTTGGAAAATAATATATAATTTCTTTTTTGATTGAATATTAGAGATAATCAGTATTGTAAGTGAGCATAGTAACTTTTAATTTTATCTTTTATATTTTCCCTTTTTTTTAACCAAACAAGCCCTTTTGTTAAGAATTAATTTTTCAAAAAATTATTTTTAAATTATTAAAAACTAATAGATTTGTTTGCCTCTTTTTTATTAGTAATCAACAAATCGGAACAATTAATTTTCCATGTGCTTTATATTATACAGTTTATAAGTAAATCAAATATTAAAAATTCAATAAACTAAAAGCGACCGCCACATACTTCTTAAGAAAAGTTTATTTTTTAATCAAAAAAGAAATCTTCTGGAATAGTTTGATCAAAATCCATCATACATCGTTGAGACTAGTGGTTGCCAACCTTTTTGGACCAAACGCCCACTTCATAAGGCCGGCTTCATAATTCCCCCCCCCCCCCCCTTATAAATTTTAACAAATAAAAATTCAAAATCATCTTACTTTTTTTTTAGAGTTGAAAATGATTTCGCCCCCCAAAAATAACTATCGCCCCCCCCCTCTCCAAATCGTATAGTCGAAAAATCGCCCCCTTGAAGATGTCCCCGGGTTGGGAATCACTAGGTTAGACTAAACAATTAATTTTGTTTAAAATAAAATGGATATTTTTCTTTTTTGTTAATTAATAAAAGCAATGTATGGTAAGTACTTCATAATAAACTTTGTTCTAGAATATTTAAAGTTGGAAATAAGAAAAGACCAAGACTATTTTTTATATAAATAAATAAAATTAATAAAAAAAATACCTCTCTTTAAAATAATATTTATAAATTTTCTCCCCTAAAATAAAAATTACAAATACGTTTAGTATTTTTTTTATTTTTTAGTTCAAAAAAAAAAAGTAAAAAATTGTCATCGTAATAAAATGCAAGTTTTTTTTTGTTTTATTTTTTATTCTGATACGATATTATTGTATGTATATTTAGGTTTGTGAGAGTGTATTTGTATACATATTGGAGAATGGGTTTTGCAATCGATGCCTGATTGACAGCCTCCCAGTCACAATGAATGAAATGTCACAACATGAAAATGCATGAAGTGAAAACAGAAGGGAATAAAATAAAATGCAACTTGAAGAGGAGGCGAGGTGGGGAGGGGAGGTGGGGGGGGGGGGTGAAACTCTGACTTCCATTCTTTCATTGGGCCATTCGTAGGCCATATATGGCCACCGTCCGCCGAGTGTCAGCCTCCCGATCGTTCTCCAATGTCTGCAAATATATGATGGCTAATCGGACTTTTTTATTTTTATAATATATAATTCAAACCAAGAGCCATTTTACCAATCAACCATCATCAATCCTTCAAACATTACATAAATTTCCAACAGATAATTTTCTTTTATTATTATTATTATTATTATTTCTTTTTCAATTAAATTAAAAAGTAAAATTAAAAAAAAACAATTTTCAATAACATCAACAAATAATTTACTAAATTCTATACTTTTTATTAAATTTAATCTATGAGATTATTAAGATTATTTCAAATTCTCAAAGAGATTTTAGTTAGAATTTTAAATAAAAACAGGTTTCATTCTTAATTCATGAATGAGTTAAATTAATTATCCAATTCATTCATCCCCTTTTGCATATCGATACCAGATTATTGTTTGTTAATTCATGATATCTAATCATTACAAAGAATTTGAAAAACAAAACAGTAAACTTATTTCACCGCTCTCGGACGTAGTTGATGACGTCATTTCAATTTCCAATTTTAAATTAAGAAAAAACTAATAAAGGTGATTTTTCACGAGGCTGTAACCAATACAGATCCATTTTTCTTTATAAAAATTATCTATGGTGTGAATTTCAAAAAAATCCTTTGAGCGGTTTAATATTTCAAAAATACAAATATATAGGTATATATTATCCAGGGGCAGTGAGAGGGGTAGGATTCTTCGGAGCTCCACAGCAACGCACAGTGAGTACAAAACCACCCAACCTATTAACCCAAAATCCCAATATCGACTCTTGGTCACACAGTTTAACATAAGACTCAGAATCCCAAAAACATTCCCGTCTAAATAACCTCTTGAAAATGGCGCCAAAATGGGTGTCGAAACGTCGAGAAAACAATTTCACCAAAATATGGTGAACATATAACGGATAAATCTGATAACAATAATAATAAGAAGAAAATTCACGGAAATCTAAACCAACATATATAATGTTGTTTTTAATTCTTTTTAAATCTTCGGTCGGTTCTGTGACTGGACACATCTCATTTTTACCGATCGATGATAAGAAGGGAAGGTATTGTTTTCACACGAAATTTCACATGTAGAGATTTTTACATGTCTACAGGAATCATGCATTTTGTATTGGTTTTATCCTCGGGAAAATCATCTTCATTAGTATTTTCTTAATTTAAAATTATATGACGTCACCCAGCCCTTCGTGACGCCACAGCCAGCTCCTCCTTATATATTATCAATAAAATAAAATTAAAAATATTTATGTTATATCCAGATCTGTTTTTGATACATTTAAACTATTTGAAATTGTTTCTGTAGCTGGAAATTAATTTATTTCAAACCGTCGGTCGGTTCCGCGAAAAAAGTATTTTTAGTATGATATCTGTCCGTCTGTCTGTCTGCCCACAGTTCATTTTTTTTTTTATTCAAACATCAGGAATTTGATTATAATATACATACTCGTATATATATTCTTAATCAATTAAAATGAATGCATTTTAGAATTTTCATCAAAAAAGAAAAATCAATTTTGTTTGGATGACTGTATTGAATTTGTAACAATAGTTTTAATTTGTGAGGACAATAAGGCACCATAGCGTTTGTTGTTATTGTAATTTCTGTTGTGTATTTTTTTTAGGAAAGAATAAATAAAAGTTGAAAGAAACGAAAATTTCTTCTGATCCTGATGTTTTATTGATTTTTCTTGAACGTGACTGTACTCCATGAACAACAACAACAACAACAACAAAATCAACAGTTCTCCCTCCCCCATCTCATTTCGGATTGTCTAGAATGCGTTTCGAATGCATTACTACAATCTGGTGCAATATCGAAGATTACTTCTCTCTAATCACTGTACCTTTTTGAATAACAATTTTACTTTTTCATATTCCCAATGCATTGAAGATAACTAACTAATGAAGGATTTAGAACAGATCGAAACATGCTTATTAGTATTAAAAATTCATTAAAATTATTCTCACATTGTAATTTTTTCTACGATATTAATAAAAATTATTTCAAACAGACACAACGAATTAACAACGATAATTAATAATAATTAATTAATAATTATTAATATTAATAAAAAAACATGATTATATTAAAAAATAAATGATTATTTATTTATTTATGTAAGGTAGTTTCACGTCGTCGTGTCCTGTCGTCAAATCTTGCAATGTGAATTTGATCCTCCCTAATCAATATCCATGTTTTCATTCCAGGACATAAGTGACCTCGGAGGTATTATTAATTATTTAATAATAATAATAATATCATTATTAAAAAAAATTATTAATTAATTAATTAATTCTTAACACTATAATCTGAAATAATAAGCCGGGCGAAATTTCTGTCAAGACTAAAAATTAGGAAATAAAAAAAAATCTTTTTAAATGCACTAAAAAGGAGAAAAAAAATTTCCCCACACACACCAGGATTTCATTGCAATTCCAATTAATAATATCTAAAAAATGAAAGTGTGGGCGCCAAACGTGCAAAGAAAAACGTAAATTCTACTTCAAATAGACATATGTAGATATCAATTATAGTGGAAAAGGAAAAAAAAAATACTAAAAGGTTTGTGCATATACAATATGAAATGTCCTCGTATCCTTTTACTTTCCCTGCATGTTTGGCGCCCACGCTTTCATTTTTTAGATATTATTAATTGGAAGGGAATTGTGTGTATGGAGAAATTATTTTCTCTTTTTTAGTGAATTTAAATAAAAGCGTGTTTTTAAAAAGTTTTTTTTATTATCAAGTAACTTGCCAATTTTGATCCCGGAGGCTGGATTGACTCCATCCCATAGACTCCAGGCCCGGGACTTGAACCCAGAACCACGAGAATGTGAGCCAGCTACGCTGTCCGCTACCATGTGGCGCCTCTACTAAAATTATATAATTCTATTTAATTTAAAACAAAAATGTTTCTAAACTTGAGTTAGAGAAGAGGATAGTTATAACTTTTAGTTGTACAAATCATGGTAGCAGTTTTGTTCTTGTTCTTTGTGTATCTGATGTGATGAAAATTTAAAATTCTATAAATACTATTAAAAATATTTACAATAGTATTAGCTCTTGAATGTATAATCAATCTACTTGTATAATTTAGTAAAAGGGGGAAGAAGTTTTACAAGTTTAATAATTATAAATAAAATTTTAAATTTTTGAAGAATAGTGGGAACAAAAATATAATATAATATAAAATATAATATAGTTGGAAATTAATGAATCCAATTATAAAAGTTAGTCCGGGGTTAATTAATTTTTTTGGAAAGCGCCCTTATCGCCGACATCGTACCATCAGTGATTATTTCCTAATTAATATGGTTACGGGTAGATGCATGCATCTTTTTTTTCCCCAGCGAAACAAAATCTCTGCAAAATCGCTCCCGAGAAAATTTCTTGTTTATTTTTTTTTTTTTTTTTTTTTTATTTTTTCAATTTAATATTCTTTCTATTTCAGAGAACAACAAAAAAGAAAAAAGAAAAAAAGTAAATTTAAATTAACTGTTTTCTGTTTATCGAATAACATTCTTTCTTTTCAATTTAATATAGTAATAGTAAGTTTGAAAAATAACTAACTAAGTATATTAATTTTTTTAAACTTTTAGAAGAATATCGTGATTCTTATCGTAAATGCAAATAATTTTGTTTCTCCCCTCGTTGTATTAGGGAATTAGGCAAGTGATTAATTTTGGAAAGAGAAGGAACAGGTTTGGAACCCAGCGCCGACATCATATTCCAAATTAGACTTCGAAATTAGATTAGAGAAAATGTATCTTTATTAAAGATATGATAATTATTCAGTTGCTGCCTTTGTTACGAGCTTAATAAAATAATCTATGATCCTATTTAAATATTTTAATTACAAAGAATTTTCTCAATAAAATTATTAAGATTATCTTGAAGTTTGGACAAGAAAAATTAAATATAGAATATGAAAAAAAATTAGAGAGAAAAAAAAAATATATACGTCCTACGCAAGAACAACGCCTATCAAGCCGGTTATATCAATGAGGTGTCCTATGATCAGTAAAACGAGTCCTATCAACCTTTACCTTGATTTTCTTGATCGGAGGCGCTACTTTTTATCAAGTAGCTTTTCCCCAATGTTGTTCCCGGAGGCTGGGTTGACTCCGTCCCATAGACCCCAGCTAGAGAAATTCCCATGAACCCGTGAGCACGTGAATGTGAGAGAGCGACGCTAGCCTCTCACCCAGTGGCACCTTAAAATATAATCAATACAAATTTTATATCTAATTTGAACCCCATCGTTATTTTTTTTTTTTATTACAATATTAAAAATAAATAGCCTTACCATTATTCTTTGTTCGTTTTACTCGTACATTCTACCCATCAACGTCGATGATGAAAGTAAATTGGTAACAAAATTATTTAAAAAAAAAATACAATCTATTAAATAAGTAATTAAAAAAAATACAATATTTAATCCTTTTCTTAAAAAAAAAATAATAATCTCTTTTTAACACAGAATTCAATGTTTTTTAATTGATTTGATTATTTTTTATTAATAGAGATGTTCACCTGTACGCTTTATGATTTTACTTTATGATTAATAATGTTCATAATAATAATTTGCAACCTTTATTGTTTAATAAGAGAGATAGACATGTTTAAATTTATCACCACATAATATCGTAAACATGCTTGTTAATAGAAATACTATTAGATGGGAGGAGAAAAGTTTAAAAGAAAAAAATTGGTATTTAATTGAAAAGTAGAGACAGAGAGAGAGAGAGATCCCATCCCCATACTAAAAATAATATTATAACTATTTATATATGTGATCTGATGAATAAATAGACAAGCATCATATTCACACAATAAGAAGTAAAAATTTTACTTTCATAAAATATATTCATTCACATTGCAATAAATCTGTTAGAATGTATAAAATTTACATATGGTTTTGTATTTGATGACTTATTATATATTTACAAATCAATCATTAAATCTTAAAAAAAAAAAAAAGAAATCAAAATACAAATATATTTTTCTTAATTATGAATAATTGATTTATAACTCTTAAAATTATTTTTATATTGAAAACAATAACAATAACAAAAATTATAATTATATACAAGTATACGAAGGCTGTTCAAAAAAAGACCGAACTTTTTAAAATACTACGGAACGCGTTATAGTTTGAAGTCTTGCTAGCCTAGCGGCATTCTTTAGAAACAAAACGAGCCGTCGCGCGCATCACAGCGATCGATCAGTTGGCAGTGAGAACCAATTTAGTAAAGTCGTATAGTCAGCGCTCTGCGAAAAAGTGAAAATGAAGGATTTTGAAGAGCAACGTTGTAATATTAAATTTTGTTTCAACACCAGTAAATCATTTTTTAAAACGTGGGCATTGCTTCAGAAGACCCATAAGGATGACTGTATGAGCCGTACACAATGCTAAGAGTAGTACACGCGTTTCAAATTGGCTAAAATTTTGGCTAAAAACGGAACAGCTGTTCTTCCACATCCCTCATACTCCCCAGATCAGGCACCAGCGGATTTCGTCCTATTTCCGAAACTAAAATCCACCTTAAAAGGTCGCCGTTTTCAAGGTGTACCAGAAATTCAAGAAAAATCGCTGGCACAGCTAAACAACATCACACAAAACGAGTTCCAAGGAGCATTTGAACAGTGGAGAAAACGCTGGGAACGATGCTATAGCAAGCAACGGGGAGTACTTTGAAGGGGACAAGCATTTATTACAAGTATTGTAATAAATATTTTATGGCTAAAGTTCTGTCTTTTTTTGAACGGCCCTCGTACATACTCGTAGAAATAGATTATTTTGGTAGAAAAAAATCTGATGTGATGATTGACTTATCAACTTTTATTTATCATCCTTTTTGATAATAGAAACTAATTTCTGCTTTATTATTATTATTAACAATGTCAAAGTGTTAGTGTAAAATTAAAGGGAGCAATTTTGTAAAGCTTACTCAGAGCAATTCAAAGGGGATAAAATTTTCCAAATATTAAAGATAATTTTCTTTGACATGGACGAAACGAGATTAATCAAATTCGTTTGAATCATTTTTAAGCAAAATGCTAAAAACGAGTGAAAACAAAACAAAACAAAACAATACACAAGGGCTATAATACATATAGCAATAATATATTATAAATCAATTAAATATAAAAGTTCATTTTCTAGTATCTATTCAGATAAATAAAGAGATATTCAGATCATTTACAGGATTACTACTTATATATTTTTTAGTATCTGTGTATTTAAAGGCGTATAAAAAAAAATCAAATGACTTTTGTATGTCCTACGCAAGGACAATATTTATCAAGTCGGTTATATAAATTGTGAAGTGTTTTATGATCAGTAGAACGAGTCCTATCAACCTTTACCTTGATTTTCTTGATCGGAGGCGCTACTTTTTAGCAAATAGCGTCCCAATTTGGACCCCGGCGGGTTGACTCCACTCCCATAGACCCCAGCTAGAGCCAGGCCCAAGACTTGAACCCGGGACGACGAGAATGTGAGCTAGCTACGCTACCTCCCACCCTGTGGCGCCTTATTTGAAAGCGTATATTTTCATTAAAATCTTGAATTGAAATTTTGGACCAATCCTATTGTATATTCTATAGGTTATATATATATATATATATGTTCGTATATTAAAATTAAAAAAATATTTGATATATTTATCAGATTCAAATATTCTTATAATATAGTAATTAAATCACCCCATTATTATTATTATTATTATTATGATAATTTTAATTCATTAATTTAACTATCTATCATAAAGATTAGATATTACTGTCATGGGTAATAACTCTAAAAAGTGTACTCATCTATCTTTATTTCGCTTATTTTTAATCGTTCTTATGTTATTATCAAGAAGCTATTTACGTAAACACTTTACATAAAACTTCAATAAAAAGACAATGTCTTTATTAAATGGACTAATTCTAAGAATTCATAATCAAATTAATCAGTTTGATCAAATTGGTAGACCATATAAATTATTTTTTTATGTGAAAAAGAAAAAAAAAATTGACAATCCTAAGAAATTATAGTGTATTTATTTTATTTTATTATTTGTTGGTTTTTTTTTTAATTTCTACTTTAATGAAAAATAATCCAGACAGTAATTAGACAATATCAATTTTTCCATCTCCAATAACAAAAGAAAACAAAAAAGACATTTAAATTTATTTGACTTAAGCATTTGTTGTTGTTGTTTTTTTTTTTTATTATTTTTTTAATTATCACAATTTATACGTGTACAGCAATTTGCTAAATGAGAGGACAATTTTTTTTATTTTTTATTTTTTTTTTTTAAAGCTGCTTAGTTTATTTGTGTAGCGATCCCCCAAATCAAAAGAGCATCTAATAAAAACCTCTGGCTCACTGTCGAATAAATAAAACTTTGACTGATTGTTTACGTTATTTTAGCAAAGAGAGGGGGGCGGGAGGGATAAATAAAGAAATTAAAAAAAATAAATAAATAAAAAATGGATTATTTTTGAAAAAGAGGTAAAAAATGAATCAACTCATGCAATCAATGTAGAAGCGAAATATCTAGAAAATATGAATTTATTTATTTATTTATTTTGGGTGGGTTTGGAAAAATGAGAGAATATTTACATCATGAAATTTTCCAACTAATGAAATTATTTCATTTATAATAAAATATTAGTTAAATGATATCATTCATTGTTTTATGCATTACAATTATTCATATTTTAATTCATTTTTACTTTTTTACACACAGAGAGACATTTTTCTCAACCTTAGTGAAAATGACTCAGGGACCTTCAAAACGTATAAAAACATCAAAATCTCGACATTGAAAATTTTCATGATCGCAATCCTATCTCTGTGCGAGATAGTAAAAAAAGAAACAATAACAATCCAATACCTAATAATAATAATAATAATAAAATTATAAATAATATAATATAACTGAAATTAAAAATAGTAAAATATGAAGTGTTTTTTTATTCCATCACTTTAATATCATTGGTCAATATTTTTAACTAATCACGGAAATTAAAAACAAATTCGATACTAAAAAAACAACAAAAATCTCTTTGCTCTATTATCTAAGTAAATATTTTCACTTGTAAATGATTCTGGTGATTGATAAAAGCAAACAATCACACAAATGTAAATTTATACAGTTTATAAATAAATACTTACATGCCACATACACACAACTCTATAAAATATAATTTTTTTTTTTTTTTTATAATATTATTTAATATTAAGTTGAATTCCATAGGTATATTTATTTATTTATTATTATTATTATTATAATTTAGCAATTAATAATGTGTTTTTATTAAATATAAGGTAAATCTTAAAAATATACTATTACTATACTATATTGATATTAATATTAAAATCTATGTATAATAAATTCTCGTTCATTTAAAAAAAAAGAATAATAATAAAATAATTTCAAAAAGTAGGTATGAATATGAATTTTAGAATTTATAAAAGATTTGAAGTACATTTATGATTATTGGGCAAGTTAAGAGTTTGGAGTGTAGTTTTAGTGGTTATAAATTCCAAAATTTATATATCACACACCTTTTTATATTAAAATTATATAATTAAATCAAATGTGTATAATTGTTTCTTTTTAGAGTGACAAATACCAATATAAATTGATCAATAATAATAATAATTATTATTATTTTAAATGAACGAGAATTTATTATACATAGATATTATATATAATAATTATTATTATTATTATTGATCAATTTATATTGGTATTTGTCACTCTAAAAAGAAACAATTATACACAGTTGATTTAATTATATAATTTTAATATAAAAAGGTGTGTGATATATAAATTTTGGAATTTATAACCACTAAAACTACACTCCAAACTCTTAACTTGCCCAATAATCATAAATGTACTTCAAATCTTTTATAAATTCTAAAATTCATATTCATACCTACTTTTTGAAATTATTTTATTATTATTATTATTATTATTATTATTATTATTAAATACAGAAAAAAATCAATTTTGACGAAATAATATTTTCATAATTTAAAAGAGAGAGAGAAACAGTAAGTAAATCATTGATTAATAAATTCTTTTATTATGGGCAAAAAGATTTGAATATTTAAATTAATAAGAGATATTTTTGTAAATAAATAAATATAAAAATATTCAAATTTAGACAGGAATATATCTAAGATATTTTGTTTTAAAAAAAAAAATAATAGGACGTAAAATAATTTACGGAATTTATAAAAATTGAAATTAATCAATTTTAATTAATCAAGTTTTATTATAATATATACCTTATAAACTTATAAAAAATAATAATATAAAAATAATAATAATTAAAATGTTTATAAATTAAGTTATTTTTTTTTTTTTTTGTATTTTCTTAAATGATTTTTGATTTTTGATTTGTTATTGAAGATGTAAGGATGATGGTTGTTCATTGATCTCGAACGGATTCAAGAAGCAATGCATGGTATTCTAGTGAAACGGTGGTGGTCGTCGTCGTCGTCGTCGTCATCCAATGACACGCCACAAGAAAGGAGGGCGCCACAGCGAAGCGACGCCAATTGCATGGCTCCGCCCTTTGGTGGGTGATCAAGGGGCGTGGCCTGATTGTGTCGACTTTAGAGAAGGGGTCTAGCCAATCCCAGGCCAAGATGAGCGAACTGCGTCCTCGTCAGAGGGCAGCACCTCGGAAAAGGATGGTCTTTGGCCATCGGGACCAGATTCCCAGCCTATTCCAACTCGAGCACCCACGCGGCTCCCGTTTTTAAGCATTGCCCATTCCTGGAAAAATACTAGCTTCCCTCTCTCTCTCTCTCTTTATCTCATCTTACCCCCACCTACGATTACTATTATTAGTATTATTATTATTATTATTATTATTATTATTATTTGATTATTCCAATGAAAGGTTTTAATTTAAATCAGTGTTTGACATAAGCGAAAAAGAGATTTGTTCACGTCGCAATCAATCAACAATTCAAGAAATATACACATCGGAGCGAGTAAGTTTACAAATTGTATATATATTTAATCCTATACTTTGATAACTATCTATCTATCTATCTATCTATCTATCTTTATCTATATATATCTATATCTATATAGAGATATAGAGATATAACTAGAGAGAGAGAGAGAGAGAGAGATTAATTTTATTAATTTTAAATTAAAAGATAAAAATTAATATTATATTTTGATAATTTTAGTAAATTTTTAAAAGATTTTGACTAATTCATTAGTCTAATTTAGATTTAATTTAACAAATTTATTATTTTTGTTTTGATGAGGTAATTTTTAATAAAATTTCAACTTTTAATAAATATTATATTATACAAATCTAATTTATTTATTTATTTATTAAATGAATGAAAATAATAAACATTAATAGTTAGTCAAATGTCAAAAATATAATAATTTTTTTTTTGTTTGATGTGTAGTGTATTATTAATAGAGAAATGTGAATGTGTGTGTGTGTGTGTGTGTGTTAGTTTCTAATGTGACGGCGTCGACGGTGGCGGTGACGGTGGCCAGCTGGTATATTTGGCAGCAGCAGCAGCAGCAGCATTGAGATCGAAGGACATCGGGAATAACGATGGCCGACGTACCAGAGCGGTGTGGCCTGACGTGGACGTGATGCTTAAAGACCGGGACGCGGTGGGGCCAACGGCTGCCAGCCCCGGGGCGCCCATTTGCGGGGGCGCGAACAACGGCGCTGAGCCGACCCTTTGCGGTGGATGTGGCGCCCGAATCACCGACCGCTATTATCTGCTTGCCGTCGATCGTCAATGGCACTCGGCATGTCTGAAATGCTCGCAATGTAAACTACCGCTGGACTCGGAACTCACCTGCTTTGCTCGAGACGGGAATATCTATTGCAAGGAGGATTATTACAGGTATTCGAACCTCCATTTATTAGTAGAACCTCCAACACACACTGCAATCAAATACTCTCCAAGAAAATTCTGTAATTTATATAATTTTAGTAAATACAAATCAATTTTCCCGTATTTTTTGTAAACTCGAAAATTTTAAAAATAATTTCTTAACAAATTTATTTAAAAACACATAGAAAAATAGAAAATAGAAATAAAAATAATAATTATATGAGATGATTATGTTTAATGATGATTTTGAAGATCTAATTTCATTCTCTGAAGTCTTATCTTGTTCAATTAATTTTAAAGGGATTCGGAGTAAACTTTAGGGTTGTCTTCTTTATCATCCTATCAGACTAACCAAGTGAATACCAAGCCTTCCATTAATATCAAAGGATAGTAATTATTACTTTACCACAAAAGCAATTTAAATTAACTTGCAAGTATCGAGTAGTCTCGAATCATTAAAAATATTTATTTATTTATTTTTTTTTTTTTAATAAATTGGAAAAGTATTTATAAAATATTAAATAATATTTCAATTATTATTATTATTATTTATATGGAAATAATTATGATTTTAATAAATTTAAATCTCTGGCGAGATAGTAAAAATCAAAAATTTAAGAAAATTTTTCATTTGTTGTGTAGTTAGTAATTTATAATAATTTGTATTATTATTATTATTATTATTATTATTATTGATGATTCTGGAGTGGGTGAAACTGCGTCTCTTTTTTTCTTCGTTGGTTACGGTGATGATGATTTTTTCTTATGAAATTATATAATAACATAATTAACTTCACTTCGATATTCTTTGGATAGTCACCATCATTAATTCATTCATTACACTTTAACATAAGAGGTATGTTCCTATGTACCTACCATAAGTAGGTACATATTTACTTGTGTGATTGATAAAGTTTAAGAGTATACCTTTTTAGAGTAGAAAGAAAAGAAAGACATGATCACACGTCGATATGTATAAACTATATAAAGTAGATTCAATTTTCAACCAACTAACTTTTAGTTTGTTTATAAAATCGATATGTCTGTGTGTGTGTGTGTGGCCAAAAATTTTCGACTTTTTAATTTTTGATTTTGGATTCGGGTAGTGCTTGGATCGTATCATTATAATTATAATTATTTATTATAAATTATATAAATTATATAAATTATTATTTATTATAAATTATAATTATTTATCTAATTCTCACAATATCCGAGTATTAAGATCATAGAAATTGGAATTATTTATGCAATTTTGTGATAAATAGGAATAAAAGTTCGTTGATAGTTGATAGTAATGCTTCCAAATTTTTTATTTATTTTATTTTAATAATTACCTACATTAAAAAGATACGCCCAACAAGCCTTATCAAATTATTATTAATTTCCCACTCCTGTGACTTAAATTTGCCTGAGTAACGTCGTCGTGGCTTCTGTACTTATAATTAATCATCAGACAATTTTTGTCAATTGTCTATATACAATATTTTTTTTTTTTATAATTTTATTAATAAAAATACATTTTGTATTTGTAATATTGATTGTAATATCTTTTAATGAGCATTAAAACCGTAATAAAAATTTAGAGATTTGTCTTGGATTAAAAAAACAGTTTACGCATCCTGTAAGGTACATTCTGTCGTTTATATTTGGTTATATTATTTATAAAAGTTTTTTTTACTAAAATTTTGGATAATATCAATAATAATAATAATAATAATAACTAGCTGCTCAGAGCGCCTTCAGCTTTCTTCACACCTAGTCGGGGGCTCCGCCCCCTTTACCCCCGAGTGGTATATAGTATTTGGTTGAAAGTAGTAAAAGGTTTTCATCCATTTTGTTTCAACATTCATTTCTTTTTGTTTTCTTATTTAAAATATATTTTAATTTAATCAGTAAAGAGCCCTCACACGCAAACAAATTGAAACGCAAAAGATTGAAAAATATTATAAGATATAAGAGTCACAAATGACGTCAAAAATAATAAAAAGTAAGAAAAAAATTATTTTTTCACTTTTCTCCAAAAGTATTTATTCTTTTCCAATGAATTTCGCGCTAGTAATAGATTAGCCCGAGGGCTATCCAATGGCATTGGAATTGCCCAAATCAAATAAGTCGTTTTGGAGGAGTAGCTGATAGAACTCTCTTTTAAATCTATAGATTTCTAATAATAAAATATATTCTCTATTAAGTATAGGTATTTCAATAAAATTTATCTCGTTGCATCAAAAGGTATATAAAAGGGTGATTTTTTTTTCTTTTCTATCTTACCTGTATAGAATCTTTTTAGTGAGAGATTAAAGGGTCTGCTCTGATCACTTGGGATTCAAAACTTATTCTTTATAAATAATTTTCTAAATAATAATTCTTTAATCATGATTTTCGAATTGTGTCTGAAATTCGTAAATTAAAAAGAATGAAAAAAGATAAAATCATCTACGATTAAATTCGTTTCTTTTTAATTGTTTATGTGCTCTTAAAAACGTAAAAAGTAATACAGTAATAAATTATATGGGATTTCGATCAACAGATATTGTAGAGAAAAAAAAATTATTATTAAATTAAAAATTAAATTATATTATGTGTTCATATGTAGATATTTACCTCGGTAAGATTCATCTTGAAATTATAATCTTAAAGCTTCATCTTCTTCTTCCTCTTCTTCTTCTCCTTCTTCTTTGTACCATCTAAACAGGAAACTTTATTTTAATTTTTATTGAAATTAATTTTTTAAATTTATTAAATAGAATGTTTTTTTTAATTAAAATTAATTATATATATATATATATATATATACAGGGTTCGGTGTATAAAGTTTTACCAACTTCACACACACCTTCTAAGTTCAAATCGTTCGATGTATTTTACTTCAAAATAAATAGAATAATGGTTAGGTAGTTTATTTAATTGTCAACATTGTACGAGGACTATTTTGTTTATTGCATATTAAAAAAAAAAATCTATTGACCAATGGATGGATGGATCTCAAATCTCAAACGTAAAAATGTAACACAGATGTAAAGAGTGAAAGAGTTAAAACGCTTAAATGCAACCGGTGAGATTTTATACATTGTTTTTCTGATGAACCAATTTTCACCATGGAGCAGTTGGTAAACAAACAAAACGATTGAGGATGGCTAAGTGAAAGATCAAACGAGAGTTTCCCTCCTCAGGTAATTGGGGCTCTCCACTTGTGTTTTCGGAAGCTGGCGCCAAAATGGATGCCATGAAGTACCGTAAAACTGCTCTGAAGTCTTGGACACATTGTAAACATTGTGGACCTTTCAAGATTCAACACCGTTTTTATCTCAATTAAGATTAGTTAAGAGAAAAGATTTTCCATTTGGGTCATTTTAGAGGCCAACCAGAGTTTGCACTAAAAAATATGCAAGTTTGGATTCGTTAAAGTCAGCGCGGTACATCGGGCATGGAAACGAATATCAACTTTCCATGTAAGTGAACCATGCGAGTCGTTATTTCACAGGCTTAATCCAATTATTATCAAAAGTAGTGGTGGATACATTGAGCAATCGAATGTTTTATGAAAAATGGAATTGATTTCAAATATTTTTGCTTTATATAGTAAATGAAAATATTGAAAAATTAGCTGGAGTGTCTCCACTCAACTATCTCGCAAATTTGAATTGGATTAAATAACTTAATATATTATATTTAAATTAAATTTAATTAATTATAAATTAAAATTAATAAATAATATTTATTAAATCAGCGCATGTTTGGCTCTTCGTTAATGGAAAGCACATTACGTGTTGGCGCGTGAGATTTGCAGTGTTAAAAAATTAATTCTGGTACTTTCAGCGATTCAATCAAACTGAAATTCTATATATTTTATAGTTTTATACAATTTTTAATCATGTGAAAAATTATCAAACCTATATCTTTATTTTTACAGTCATTTTAGAGGAAAAAAATCAAAACGTTGTAGGTAATGACCCTCTTTCGGTTGAGCTACATTTCTCAAAAGTAGATAGAAAACTACGAATTTTGAATAATGCCCGTGTACCAAATTTCATGATTCTAGCTCCAACACACAGAGACATTTTTTTCAACCTTAGTGAAAATGATTCAGGAACATTCAAAACGTATAAAAACATCAAAGTCTCAACATCTAAAATTTTCGTGATCGCAATACTATCTCTTACGAGATAGTAATGAATTGCCTTCCTTTGCTGAACCCTTTTTTTTAATTATCGAATGTCGTAATTGGAAGAAAGCATTCCTATGATTCTTCAGTCTATTATGTATTAATATTTAACTTAAATGATATTATTTTAATATAATAGATTTCATTAAAATCCTAAAACAAAACCATATTTTATAATAGAAGAATACCTACTTAACAAATAATAAAAGGTCGCACCTTTCTCCCTTCGGAGCAGAGAGGATGGATGTTTGTTTCACTTTCTATCCAAATCAATATCAACTTTGACATGAAAGTCAATGTTTAACTAAACTCACAAGTGTTGTGTTTTGATTGTGTAACTATGTACAGGTGTTTGTGTACTAAATGGTAAATCTACTCTCATATACCTATCTACCATAGGTATACCTATTGTAATGATGTAGGTATAATATGTTTTCATTGTTTGTGTGACGATTTATCTTATAAATACGAGTAGGTATATAAGATAAAATAATAATTTAGAAAATATAATATTTTTTAAATTATAACTAATTTAATAATTTAAATGATTAGAAATTATTATATTTTAGTTGATTTTAATTTTATTTTATTAAATTTATCCATGCATATATTTAAAGAAAAGTATTAAGATCTTTGATAAAAATATATTACATCAGAAGTTTTAGATAAAGAAAATTGTTTGATGAAATGAATAGCCAATCAAATTCTTCAATTCCGAGTCACGTGTTCAAAAATAGCCAATAAGAGAACAATTGCACTGAAATGATCCCTCCGTTTGGTAAGATCCCTCTTGCTTGTTGCTAGGGAACAAACTGTTTTTGTCATTTAATAAATAGTAATCCTTTGCATTTTAAAATGTCATTTTTACGATATCTTGATGAAAATAATGAATCTATTAATGAAATTATTAAAAAAAATACACCGAAAAATACTTTATCAAATAAGAAATACACTTGGAAATTATTTATGAACTTTTGCAACATTAGAAATTATAAATTAGATAAACTCATAGGTAATTTATTAGTTATTTTTTAGTTTATTTACAAATTTAAAATCGCAAAAAATTTTCTCAACGAATGTCCTTCGAGCATTGATAAATACTTATAATTTCATAACAATTACCCCAAGCATGTTGCTTACTAGAAAACAGCCCTCCGCCTTTGGCGTCGGGCGGTTTCCAAGCAACATGCTTTCGGATTATTATAAAATTATTTCGAATTAACACTGCCCTTGGGACATTACAGCTTATATTTTATTGATTAACAAGAAAACAAACAAATTAATATTAAGAATTTACAACAAAGAATGTTTTTATTTATATAAATTGATTATAATTAAATTATATATTTATAATATATAATTTGCTTAAAAGAGTCAAATTAATTAATTAATTTCCACGGCGATTCTGATACTAATCACCGCCACAATATATATATATATATATATATATATATATATATATATATCTAGAGAGGAGTTATTTAATTTTTAAAAAAATTGTAATTTATTTTGAAAAAAAATAAAATTTATTTTTATATTCTAGCAACAAAGATTATATTTAATATCTTTTCTATTATAGTCTAAATAAATGACTAGGTCCTCTCTTAATTTAATGTAATTAATCATTGCCTTCGTTAAAAAGAAAAATAATGAATTGTGTTATCTGTTATAATGGATAGATATCAAATCAAGATTTTGTTACTCAAAATCCTTGTGCATCAACGTTTCCCTCATGTTCTCTTCATGGTTAAATCAATTCGTGCGTGTGCATTTATTCATGGATTTTTAATTAAATTATCTTGTTTTTTTTTTTATCTTTTTTTTATTTTCTTATAGTTCTATAGATAGATAGATAAATAGATAAATATGTAGATAGATATTGTGGTTTTTAAAATATATTAAAAAATTAATTATCTAAAATGGTCATTAAACAAATATGTATGTAATTGTCTGCATCTATTTTCTTTGATTTAACCCAGTGATCGCAATTAAGTGGCACGCGTTATAAAAATATGAAAAAAAAATTTCGTCGCACCACACAAGTTTAAAAATTTATCCGCCCAAAGTTATCTTACGTTCTACGTAAATGACGATTCCAAATCAGTTCTCATCATTAAATAAGCTGGAGTGTCTCCACTCGACTATCTCGCAATTTGAATTGAATTAAATAACATATATTAATTATATTTAAATTAAATTTAATTAATTAAAAATTATAAATTAAAATTAATAAATAATATTTATTAAACTAGCGCATGTTTGGCTCTTTGTTGATGGCACCACGTCGCGTATTAATTCTGGTACTTTCAGCTATTCAATCAAACTTAAATTCTATATATAGCAGTTTTATACAATTTTTAATCATGAGGGAAAACTATCAAATATATATCTTTATTTTTACGGTCACTTTAGAGGAAAAAAAAATCAAAACGTGGTAGGTAATGACCCTCTTCCGGTTGAACTACATTTCACAAAAGTTGATAGAAAACTATGAATTTTGAATAATGCCCATGTACCAAATTTCATGATTCTAGCTCAAACCGTTTTTGAGTAATCTTATCCACACACACACAGACATTTTTTTCGACCTTAGTGAAAATGATTCAGGAACCTTCAAAACGTATAAAAACATCAAAATCTCAACATCGAAAATTTTCATGATCGCAATACTATTTCTGGCGAGATATTAAAAATTAAAATAAATAAAAAAAAAACAATTTTTCCTTCTTGTGATTTGATTTTAATTTTATAGTTTATAATTACATATTGCTATTAAGTAAAAATTAATTTCATTTAAAGTAAATAAGCTTACTTAATTACTTATATGTAGTAGTTATGTAAGTATAAGTATATATAAGTAAGTATTTGTATTTTATTTCACCATTACACATTTTTGATAAATTACTTATTAATTAAATGGACCTCAAGAAATCTAATTGATTAATTGATACCAATTGATAATAAAATTGTAAAACATTGTGTTTGTTGGTTTCAAGTCCCACTTTATATTTGGTTTATTCATTATTTTCAATGTCCTGATAGCCAATTAACGAACTACTCATTCCATGGAGGAAGAGAAATTTAAATACCTTTTGCGCGCATCCCCCCTCCCTTTCAGGTTGAACCCAATAATTTCCTTTGATTTCATTAGCCAGGCTTAGGCTCAATTATCCGTGAAGGGATGCGACCCACCTGCCGGGCCCTCTCTCTACTGGCTTAAGATAATCCGGTCTGATCCGATGAAAACAAAGCAAGGGTTGGGTGCAAGCCACCTGCAATGCACAAAACCAGGCTTATGCCGTTTAGACATCTCATTGCAGCAGCTCACGGCTTATTAGTGTCTGCAAACTCAACGAGTACATGCACTCGGTCGGCTTGCTTGCTTGCTTGCATGCTACATCGGTATTGTCAACCAAAATCAAACTAAATTAACTCACAAACACAAGAGAAATAAGAACATTAATAGAACAAAAATAGAATGGATTCTTCACTTTAGGTTTTATTTTAAAACAATACTTACTTACTTACAAGTGTTTTATCAAAAGATTTAATTAATATAAATATATAAATAATTAAAGAAAATAAATTTTATTTATTTATTTATTTATTTATTTTTTTAATTTATTAAAAATATTTATAAGTATATAAATATGTTACAAATATATTTTACTTTGTATTTTTACTAGATAGTATTACGATCATGAAAATTTTCAATGTTGAGATTTTGATGTTTTTATGTTTTGAAGGTCCATGAGTTATTTTCACTAAGGTTAAGAAAAATGGGTGTGTGTGTGTGTATATATGTGTGTGTATGTAGAAAAGATTACGCAAAAACGGTTTGAGCTAGAATAATTAAATTTGGTACATGGGCATTATTCAAAATTCGTAGTTTTCTATCGACTTTTGAGAAATGTAGCACAACCGAAAGAGGGTCATTACCTACAACGTTTTGATTTTTTTACCCCTAAAGTGACCGTAAAAATAAAGATATATGCTTGATAGTTTTCACATGATTAAAAATTGTATAAAACTGCTATATATAGAATTTCAGCCTGATTGAATCACTGAAAGTACTGGAATTAATTTTTTCTTAACATTGCAAATCGCGCCAACACGTGACGTAGTGCCATCAACAAAGAGTCAAACATGCGCTGGTTTAATAAATATTATTTATTAATTTTAATTTATAATTTAATTTAATTTAAATATAATCTATGTTATTTAATCCAATTCAAATTTTTTCGAGATAGTCGAGTGGAGACACTCGAGCTTTTTGTACTTTAGCTTTTGAGCAAGCACATTCTATAATAAAATATCGGTAGGGTGGCGGGCATCACTTTTTTTTTTTTGATCGTCAAATTCCTTCCATAACTTCTCAGAGATTTAAATTAATTCTTGAAAAATAATTCTTTTCTGGAATTAATCGGTCCCCCTTGAAGAGTATTAAATTAAATCAAAAATTCAATTAAACCCTAACGAATCATTGGTTATCAAAATCTCTTATATATAAAAATATGAATTTTATTAATCCCAGTCTAGAATTTTTATTAAAATTTATCCATTTTTATATTAATTTCTTATAATTAAATAAATAAATAAAAAAATTAATAATTCTAATAATATTTGCTTACAAAAGTCTTATTTTATTGTAATATTTTTCTTTATTGATATCTCTTCAATTACTTTAATTAATTAAAAAAAAAGAATTTAAAATTTTTTTCTATAAATAAGACTATATAATGCTTTAATTACACATTTTAATCACTATTTGTATTATAAAATTATATTATAAAATTTGTTTCAACACAATATTATATTCCAATATCTTTTTTCTTAATTTAAAATTATATGACGTCACCTACCTCTTCATGACGTCACAGTCAGCGCCTCCTTATATATTATAAATAAAATAAAATTAAAAATATTTATGTTTTTTATTACATTAATAGAAAATACATTTAAATTATTTGCAATTTATACAATATAAATCTTGTATGTGTGTCTTGTATTCTAATAAAATATACCAATTGTTAAAATCAATTTTCAAATTGTCCAATGAAAATATGTAATTTTATTCGTACAAATAAAACAGGTGGAATAGAACGTGTTTATACGTACACAAGACTGTTCATTCTATTCGATTTTAAATAAATAAGTAACACAGAATGTATCAGAAAATAATCAGAAATATCTAATGAATTTATTTATTAAAATTGGTTCTTTAATTTAAGCAATTAAATTAGATAATTTCAAATGATTAAATGAAAATCACTTGTTTTTTTTTAGCCTCGGGGTTTCTAATCTCTAAATTGTTTCTAAATTTTCTCTTAAATAATAATTGTTGCTCTTCTCTCCCTTCTCTTGAGTTGTTTGAATGCAAACACTCTATCTTGAGTTTGATATATTATGTGAATATTCGTAATTAAAATAAGATTCTACAAATTAAAATAATTACTCTAGTATTGCTTATTTAATTATAATTTCCTATCTAAAAGAGAACGAAAGGATCATCAATCATAATTTTAGAAAATTTAAATGAGAACACAATCCTTATTGAATGTATAAAAAGACGATTAACATAATTAGTAGGTATGCTGGTATAGTAAGCAGTTTATCAAATAGATATTATTATTATTATTATTATTATTCTTTATCAAAACAAGTCTGTGCATGGGAGATTCAAAATATTATTTTATTTTCATTTCTAATATATGTACATGTAGATAATATATCATTCTTAATGAATAATAACATTTCAATGTATTTTAAAATTCATTATTCAAATATAATAATAATATTGTAATATATTATTTCTTTCATTGAAGTCCATAAACAGAATAAATTTGAAAATGATCAAAAAAATAAAGAATTGTAATTTTTATTTTTTAAGACTTAAAAAAAATAAGTTGGCCTGTGGGGGGCCAGGCACAGAACCGACCGACGTTTTTAAATAAATTAATTTCCAGCTACAAAAACAATTTCAAATAATTTAAATGTATCTATTAATGCAATAAAAAATAACATAAATATTTTTAATTTTATTTTATTTATAATATATAAGGAGGTGCTGGCTGTGACGTCACGAAGGGCTGGGTGACGTCATATAATTTTAAATTAAGAAAAAACTAATGAAGATGATTTTCACCGAGGATAAAACCAATACAAAGTGTATGATTCGTGGAGATTTGTAAAAATCGGTCGGTAAAAAGAAGAAAAAGAAAAAATTACTATGTGATGTTTTAAGAGTGAATATCATTAATTTAACGACAAAAAAATAATCATCATATCTTTGGTGTGTGTTGTAAGATTTTGATTGAAAAATCAGTTATCGTTTACTTTTAGAAATTTTTAATTCAATACTAAATTTTATATAAAAGCTACTATGCTAACAAGAGTATACGATACATCCACAAAAGAAGAAGAATCAAATCATATTTGCTCCACCAGCTTTTTTTATTCAATTGTAATTTTAAATTCTAATGAGACACCTAATAAAAAAAAGAAAGAATTCAAAAATTGATGTTTTTGAACTTTTTTTTTTAGTTTAAAAATATACAACTTTTTACTCTTGTTTTTTTTTTAACGAATTAGGTAACCTTTCAAATATATATTTTTAGGTTTTTCCATTCAAATTTGGAGAAAAAAATCTTTTAAAGGCGAATGATCGGACATTCAAGATATTTAATTTATTTATAAACTAATTAATATGATAAACAAAAAATTTATAAATTTTTTTAACATGTACATTTATTTTTAAACATATGACATTTCAGGAGAATTTATAATAATTGATAATAATTGCTTTTAAATGTTTCGGGCAGAACGATGATGCAAACTGAATCAAGTGCTTGTCACAGGCTTTCTTTACTTCCATTCAAGAGAGTTCTGAAGTTGAAGTGATCGGAATACTAACTTTTTTTTTTTTCTAAAATTGCATCAACTTTTTTAAGAACCATTTTAACCATTTCTTTGCAGTAGTTTTTGAAAGAATAACTTCAGCATAGATAGCACAATTTTTTTTTAATGTTTATGTTATTTTTTAATGGTTATGGTTTATGTTAGGGGTAGAATTATTATAATATTTAGGCCCCAGGATAGAGGGCTCTGAAGTGAAGGATGGGTTTTTATAGTGGTTACACCACACACGCAGTAATGACAATTATTGTATGGTCTGAAAAGAGATTTTCCCCCCCTATGACCCCCCCCCCCCCCCGAAAAAGAAAAAGAAAAAGAAAAAAAATTTGATATTTTCTGTTTTGATTGTCAGATTATTTGCTGTGAAGCGTTGTGCTCGTTGCCAAGCTGGAATTTCCTCGAGTGAGCTTGTAATGCGAGCCCGGGATCTTGTCTTCCATCTGCATTGCTTCACGTGTGCCTCCTGCGGCACTGCATTAGCCAAGGGTGATCATTTTGGATTGCGAGATGGCATCATCTATTGCCGACCCCACTATGAACTCCTCTACGCCTCAGCGCATGTCGATTTCCCGCCATGTCCTGCTGCGTCAGCGGAAGCGCAATATTTTGCTGCAGTGGCCGCTGCTGCAGCTGCTACGGCTGGCGCTTCCGGAGGTGCAGCTACCCCAGGTCCCGGGGCACAAGGGGCAGCTCTGAATTCCAATGTAGCGAATATACCCAACAATGGCGTTGATGGAAGTTCTGCTGCAGCGGCAGCCGTAGCAGCAGCAGCTGCAATCGCTGCAGCAGCAGCCGTCGTCCAGAAGGGGAGACCCAGGAAAAGGAAATTGCCATCGGTGGTGGTCGAGGCAAATGAAATGACACTTATGAGACACCCTCCAGGCTCCTCGCTTGGTATGTTCATTACTTACTTTTTATTTACTTTCTATATACTTACATCCCCCACAAAATATAAAAAATAAACTTACACGATTGATTGTACATGTATTTATTTGTATACTATCGTAAGTATTTGTTTTGTTTTTTGTATCATACCTGAAATGTGTTCAAAGAAGAAAGAAAGAAAGAAAGAAAGAAGAGTCTTTTCTTTTTTTTTTTTTTTTTTCTAACTCATTGCTATTCAAATGAATCATCATCATCTCATCATCGTAACATGAAATCTAAATAATCACGAAAACGATTATAATAAAATTAGCGAAAAACATATTCTCATATATTATTATTATTGTATATGGGTGTAAGTACTTATATCAGATAATAACTTTTCACATTTTTATACGTATACACTTAATATATAATTAAAATGTATTTATATTCATTAAAACTTATTTAATTTAATTCTCAAGTTAAGTTACGTGGATCAATTTTGACATATTTGCATTCATTGATATAAAATATATAAACTTTTCTTTTTTTTTTTTTATTATTGTCATAGATTTGATTTATTTTTGATAAGCAGTTTTAAATTCAGGTTTATAAAATAGCAAATTAAAAATATATACTTTTTACCCCACAAAAGTTTCATTTTTACGCCATTTGGTAAAAATGATGAATATGTAGGTATTCAGTATTATGTAGTTCATAGTACATTTTAATAATTATAAAAGAATGAACAAATAGATTCTCTATAGCAAAAAAAAAAAAAAAAAAAACAAAAAACAACTAATAATTCTAAATAATAAGTTATTAGAATGATATACTTAAATTCTTTTACAACCATTTTTATTTATTACCTACCAATAAGTAAATAATATAAAAATTTATAATTAAAAATTCACTATTGGATTACATTGATATTAATCTTTTAATCTTTATTACAAATCAAAAGATCACGAATCCAAAGTAATTCTGAAATTATATAAATAAAATAAAAAAAACATTAAAAAGTCCCTTCCCCCCTACCCCCAAGACCATTTGTTTTAGCGTCTTATCGGCTTAGGGGGCCGCAAGGGATTAAACTCCATTGCCGATAAGTCACAGGCTTAAATTAAGGACCAAAAAAAAAAAAAAAGGATGGAGGCAAAAACCACTGTGGTCAAAGTATGTTTACTATTTGTATTGCTAAGCTAAGCTTAGCACCAGATTAGAACATGTATGTTGTTTTTTATAATTTAGTCTTGAGTTAATTGAACAGTTGAGAAAAATCATTTTATTTAAATTTAAATTTTTTTTTTTTTATTATTACTTATGAATATCTTTTTTTGTTTTTAAATTTATCAATGGGTTTCTTTTTTAAAAAAAAAGGACGCCTCGTAGGGTGTTGGTTAACTGTGTTAGCACCCCCCTACCTCGGGTTACAACTGAATAATTATCTCTATTTTAACAGCCCAATACACAATCAATTATCGTAAAGCAAAGACATCATTTATAAAACATCAAACACTATTCTAGAACAAATTCCTTAAACCAAGGATGAAAATAATCTGTGCTACTCATTCGTTATGGATGTAACATTTTCTTCAACGTAAATGCTTTTACAATCGAGACAATTAGAATATTGAAAAGGAAATGCATTCGGGCATGCCCAGGAAAAATCTTTCCGAGCAAAACAGAATAAGTATCTATCTTCATTAGATAAGTAATGAAATGACAAAATATATGAAAAAGCAAATATTAACCAAATAGACAATTTCTTCAGAATAAACTAATTAACCTCTGACTTTTGTACATCCTACACAAGGACAACGCCTAACATGTCGGTTATGTGTCGATTAGGTGTCCTATGATCAGTAGAACGGGTCCTCTCCACCTTTACCTTGATTTTCTTGATCGGAGGCGCTAGCAAGTAGCTTTTCCTCAATGTTGTTCCCGGAGGCTGGGTTGACTCCGTCCCATAGACCCCAGCTAGAGAAATTCCCCTGCTAATTTAGATATCTAATTTTATTATTAATACTTATTTTATTTAAAAAAAAAAATAATTCGGTATTGATACAAAAATTTACTATAAATAGAGAAAATTATATTTACATACATATATAATTAAATTTTTTTTAAATAAAATAAGTATTAGTAATAAAATTAGATATCTAAATTAAAATAATATAAAAAATATATTTAAAAAAATAATAAACAAAATAAATAAAAATTCTAATAAAAGAAAAATATTAATTTCAGAATTTTGAATTTATTTTTGATTCTAACCTTTAATAATTTAATATTTGATTATTTTTTTTTCTCACATCTTTTTTTGCTTGTTATTTCTTTATTATATTGTGGTTTTTTTAATATTTTTTTAGAAGATATAGTACAATTTTTTGTTAAGTGATGAATGAATGAATGAAATTGATTATATTTTATTATATTTTTGATATATAGTACACACATTTTTCTTCTTTGCCTCTTCTTTTATTATAATCAAATGTAAATCTTAAATTTTCTCCATTATAGTTGTTCCTCCATTTGGGGGGAGGGGGGGGGGGTGATTTCTCTTCTCCACAAAAAATTGAACAACATGAAACAACAACCACATTACAGAGGATACAGAGGGATAGGGACAGATTAAAGATAAATTTTATGAGAAATTAGAAGAAGACATAATAAATCAGCTTCCAAATTAAAATAGGTGATTTTAATGCCAAAATTGAGTAAATGGAAATATTTTGACCATACATAGGAAAAGAGAGCCTCCATGAAACAAGCAACGACAACAACGGGGTCAGGGTGATAAGTTTTGCCACCTTAAAAGATTTTATAATAAAAAATTCTTAAAATTTTTCTGTTTGATTTCTTGGATTAAATGTATTTCTTGATTAATGAATAAGAAAAGAGGAGAGGCATTTGCTTGTTATTTTTGTCCTTGACACTTCTTCAATTTATATCTCAATTCATCATCTTTTAGAAATTGTAATATATTTTAGAAACTTTATTATTCAATCCTGATGATTTTTTATGTTATTTTAGAGATAATTTATTTATGTATAACAGAGAGTATTTTTATTTGTTTTTGTTTTTGTGTGTTTGAAAGTTGATGAGGTGACAAAACAAAAGACATTTAATAATCTTTAAGAGAAAGAGAAAAAAACTAATAAATTAAAATAGTACCCATCTAGTGAACGAATGAATGTTCTCCGATCAAGAATTCCTATTTTATCTATTCTCAATCTGAGATATATAAAAATGTTTTGGGTAAGGCAGTGACGAAGTTGTACCATTTAAAAGGATCGTTTATTTTCGATCTATTCTCTCCCAGAACGTCTCATTAAAGGGTTTGAATAAATTACAAAGAAAACGACCGACTATTTGGATTAGGTGAACGACTTAGGAATTTTTAGAGTTGATTTTTCGGGTATTTTCGTAGTAATTAGAGAAAGAGATGCACTTTGAAAATTTATCGTTGGATGGAAAAAAAAAAAAAAGACCAGGAGTTGAGGCGTGTTATCTTTGGCCTGTTATCTCGAGGAGGGTTGATGCATGCCAGGCTGTCTTCGTTGAGCCCAATTACCTCGGTTCACCCCCATCACCATCATATTCATGGCAACTCCACTAACACAGAGGTGCAAGCGCTTTTTATTTTGTAGAGTCGGCGGTGCTCCAAAAGAATAGGGCTCAAGAGTGATGTTCTCATTACAGCACCGAGATCTGAAGAGAAAGGGAGCATGCCAAGGGTTTTTAGCAACCGTGTGAAAAGCCGACTGAGGGCTCTTAAAAAAAATAAAAAAATAAAATACAAGTGCAATGAGAGAAGACGAATAAAGAAAAAAAATTGTATATACAAGATAAAACATGATTTCTCCTCTGACGCGAGTTTTATCAAGTCAACTTGAGATTGATAAATTTAGTTCATTTCATGAAGATCCTATATATTTCTATTTTTTTTTTTTATAACGTTTTTCTTAACTTCACTTGTCTCTCTGTCTGTTCACTCTTTTGACAAATTGAAATCGACTTTTCATCGACTTTTTATTGAGATAGACTTTTGAAATTTTTTATAGATATTTCAATGAATCCCTAGAAAGTATAGAAGAAATATAATTGAATTCTAATTAATTAATTGTAATTAATTAGCGATTAATTACTTTTAGTAACAAACTCCTTTTATATTGCTTCGATTAATTTTTTTTCAACCGATTTTGAAACATAAATATTGATTTCAGGATAGATTTTCATTTTGAACGTATTTAAAAATATATTTTATAGCATTAAAATTAATGATGAATTCTTATTAATCAGTTGTAACGCCAATGAGGAGGGGTTTCATATATAATACTATATACTAAGATACATTCCACACTAAAACACTTAATTAACAAGTAACACTATTTCTTTAAATATAATCAATCAATTGGTTTGGATTTGATTGATAATATGTAAATTTAATAAAAATTATTTTTAAATTTTGATACAAGTATATTACAGTGAAAAATAATAAAAGATTAATTTCTTAGCTCTTAAACTATCAATTTTATTAATAAATTTTATAAAAAAATTTGTCAGTTTATGTGTTTAATAAAATTTTTATTATTACAAAAAATTGACTTGATTGTTGATATAAATAAATTAAACGAAATGCGCCCAACGATTTTCGTTGAATATGAAGCAATTCATTCATAAACTTTGTCAAACTTATAGAAAAATTATTTTATTCTTTTTAGTCCATTGGAAAAATGTTATTTTATAAAATTCTTTTATATTTATATTATTGTTTCAATAAAATATAAAACTATTTATCTTAATTTATATTTGTAGTCAAAGTATTAATGGTAATTTAACTTAAATAAAAATAATAATAATAATAATAATAATAAAAATCAAGCAAACTTAATTAGTTACGTTTATGTTTCATTTTCATCAGATATCGATTGAATTTAATGAATCTTTTGAAGAGGTATTGGTTATCTTAAAAATAGCTCTTCTTTTGTTACCTTACTCAGCGCCAATTCGCTGAATAGGGAAGAGGAGAGCAAAACCGTTAGTCGGTCGTATCTTCGAAAGACAATGGGCAAACCCACATATTTACAAATAAATCGATGGTGTGCGTGTGTGAATGTATCCCATACAAAAACCGGCTCCTCCTCCGGAATTCAGCCTACCAGAAAGGCTGCTACCACCATCGTTTCTTTAACAAATAAATAAATAAATAAATAAATAAAATAAAAATAAAAAATCAACAAGAAAATGTCGCTTCTTTTGTGAGGATCGTTTATCTCTTGGCTGGTCGTTTACTGCTGGGTGGCCCCTTCTCCCTTCCCTCTCCCTCTCGGTCCTTCTACACCTGAACCGACTCCTCCCCTATTTTGCTCTCTTTTTAAGTAGTTAGTTAGTTAGTTAGTTACCTTTTAAAGAAAAAACAAAGATTTTATAAAGATATAGAATAGAAATGAAAAAGAATGTTTATAATATTTACAAACTTTTAAATATAATATGTATAATATTAACTAATATGTGTTACCTAAGAAATAATATTATTATTGAAGATATGTTTATTTTAATAGGAAAATAAAAAAAAATATAAAAAAAAGCATTTTAAATGCACTAAAAAGGAGAAAATAATTTCTCCGCACACATCATAATTTCCTTACAATTAATCATATCTAAAAAATGAAAGCGTGGACGCCAAATATGCAGAGAAAGGAAAAGAATATGACGGACATTTCATTGTATATCCACAATCCTTTCTGTTTTTTTTCCCTTTTCTACTATAATTGATAACTATGTCTATTTGAAGTAGAATTTACGTTTTTCCCTGCATGTTTGGTGCACACACTTTCATTTTTTAGATATGATTAATTGTAAGGAAATTATGATGTGTGCGGAGAAATTATTTTCTCCTTTTTAGTGCATTTAAATAAAAGCGTGTTTATAAAAAGTTTTTTTTTATATTTTTTTGATTTCCTAATTTTTAGTCTTGATAGAAATTTCGCCCGGTTTTTTATTTCAGGTTATTGTGTGTGAATGTTGAAAGAATCTTATTCAATTCGATTCTTCACCTCAAAATACTATAAGTATATCAAATCGGTGGTATAGGGGGCTGATTATTATTATTATTATTATTATTATTAGATTATTAGTTTATATATACATATATCTTTTCAAAAACAATATCGCTATTACTTTAATTGATATATTCATTTAAATTAAAAAATATCTTATTTTTATAAAATAATTAAACATGATTTAAATTAATATTTTATTAATATTTAATTACTATTTTGTATCAATATGATGCAATTTGTAATTACTAATTGATAAATATAATACCTCCTAGGTCACCTATGATCAGAATATTGCAGTGTTATCGGAGTTACATAGGTATGCGAAATTTCAGCTCATTCGAACATTGGGAAGTGGGTCCAATAAACATTGTAAGATTTGACGACACGGAAACGGGTGTAAGCTAAATAAAAGCGTGTGAAAAAAATTGATATTTTTTTGCAAAAAAAAAAAATCAAAATTCAGATCGCATGATTTCTATTATTATTATTAGAATTAGAAAATTATTATTCATAAATCTAACCATTTTCTCTGAATTATTTTCACATTCCTAATATTTCAATGAAATTTCAATATGCTAATATAATTTAAAATAATTTACAAGATTATAAAGCATTTACAATTCTATTTAAAATGTACCTACACTGTTAATAAATATTATTAAAAATTGGGTGTATTTATTTATAGATATTCTTCATCCAGGGGAGCTGTCATCATCGATGGAATCTTTAAGCTATGATACATCGGTAGCCTCACCGACAGGACCTCCAGGCCAACAACAACAGAGAACGAAACGTATGCGCACTTCTTTTAAACATCACCAACTACGTACGATGAAATCTTATTTTGCTATTAATCAAAATCCAGATGCAAAAGATTTAAAACAACTAGCTCAAAAAACTGGACTTAGTAAACGAGTTCTACAGGTAAGAATACTCGTATTACTTATATTATTATACATACACACATCTATTATTAAAGTTAAATATATCTTATAATACATCAGAAGTTTTTCGAAGCAGTTTTTCGTCTAACATTAGCAAACGCGGCACTCACGTTGCACACACCTTTCCATATTCAAAGGCTTGTGCAAAATATTTCGTACACGTTCAGCTGACATCGTACAAGTCTCAGCTATCTTGAATGTTGAAAAATAAAGCAAAAAAAAAAAAATTAAAAACATCGTTTTTCTTGGTCAGGCCGGAAGGAAACTTTTCACCCCACCCTCGTATATATTAATTTTGTATTATAACACTGTTTTGATTAAAATGATAAAATTAAGAGAAATTAAGATTTTAAATGAAGTTATTAATTAGATCAAAGAACAAAAGAGAAAATATCAAAAAATAATCTTAATAGTTTAATCAATTCTGTAATATGTTTATTTTTTTGATCTGAATTTCGATCTGAAGAGGAATTTTTAATTAATATATAATTAATATTTTTTAAAAACATTACTTCTCAAAAATAATATTTACTTAATATAAATACATAGTGATTGATAATATGTAAATTTAAGAAAATTTGTTAAATACTTTGATATATTTTACATTGAAAAATAATAAAAGATTAATTTCTTAGCTCTTAATCTAAGAATGTTATTGCATAATAAAAAAATTTGTCGGTTTATGTGTTTAAAATAATAAAATTTTTGTTATTAGAAAAATTTGATTTGACTTGATGTTTCATATAAATAAATAATGTGCTATACGGTTTTCGTTGTATATGAACCAATTCATCCATAAACTTTGTCACACTTATAGAAAAATTACTTTATTCTTTTTAGTCCATGACAAAAACGTTATTTTATAAAAATTTTTTATATTTATATTTTTATTTTTAGTGACTTCCAGCATCTGATCTTTACTACTATTTTCCAGTTGTACTTTTACTTCTTTAAATGTTCTTTTCTTTGTCATTTTAGATTGTTCTAGATCTTCAATTGATTAATATCTTCATACAATTTTTCTTTATTAAATTATCTCTCTATTGTGTATAACATATTTTAAAAAACTCCTTAACAGGATATAATATCTCAAAAGTATATAATTATATATTCAAACATATATATATATATATAAGTATGTTCAGGGATTCTGGTAACTAAATCGATTTCGTTCTCTGTAAAGATTTTTATTCAATATTAATTTTTTTTTACATTGATTATTTACAATATTAGAAATATAAATTACCTGTAAAGAAATCGATTCTAAAGTTGATTCTTCCAGATAATTCTTACAAATGCCAAATATAAATTATTAACTAATAATTCTAATTAAAAATTATCCTATTACAATTTATATTCGTCTTTAATCCATTCTAAAATTAGTTAGTTGATTCTTATAAATAATACAAACAATATCACTAACAGATGGCGGTGACTAAAGGGTACTATATAGCAGTGACTTTGTTACATATATATATATATATATATATATATATATATAAACTAACAATTTTTGCTACTATAATAAGATAAAATGTATTTATTTATTTATATTGATTGAAATTCTTAGTTACAAAAGGAGATTTCTTAAAATATATAATTTTCATTTATGTTAAATGAATAGTCAGGTGTATTTAAATTAAAATTAATTAAAATAAAAAGCTTTTAAGGGAATCTCAAAGATTCATAGGGTATTGAGCTCAAAAAGGCAACATTTCATGTTCTTATTCTTTTTCTCAAAATAATACACATCTAAATGTTTTAACATTTTTGCTAAATATCAAAAAATTGTAAAATTTGTATAATTTATATGGTATTTTTGTATATTATACATACTTATATATGTGATATGTGTAACAAAACATATATATATATATATATATAAATTGTTTTAATTGATTATAAAATGAGAGGACAGCTGTTATTTGCCTCCCAAATTCCATTACTATTACAATAATTTTATTAATGATTAAATCTTATATAAGAAACTGATTTGAAATCAAATTAATTAATTGAAAAAATCTATTATTTTTTTTTCTTTTTAGGTTTGGTTTCAAAACGCACGAGCCAAATGGCGACGAAATTTAATGCGTCAAGAAAGTGGAATGAATCCTGGAACTAATAATTCAACAAATGGGGGCGGAGTAGTTTCTGGAAATTCGGTAAATCCCTCAACTGGAGCGACTTCTTCCTCTGTTTTATTAGGTGATAGTAATGGAAGTTTATCAGCAGCATCTGGGAATGAAGATTTAACCCCACAGACCCATCATCATCCTCATCAACATACAACAACGGCTACGGCAGCCCAAACGCTTGTATTTGGCGATTTATACTGACCAGAGTTGTGGTGCGGCGGCTTAGGAATCCGAAATGAAGCTCTTGCTTTGAATTTGGTGAGAATGAATCAAGAACGGTTAAAATAAAAGAGAGGGAGAGTCGCGCAGTGCCACGCATTTCTTATCTATTCTGAAGAATTTATTAATTTATTGGTTTGAATTTGAGAGAGACGAATACAGACAGATTATTCAAATTATACAACTCACTTTTTCAAATAAACTATTTTTCAATTCTCTTCATAAGAGATTTAAATTTCAATCCTTACTTAGATTCGTTTTATATATTTGTATAGAAATATATAATATAATATATTTTAGAATTTGAGTGGGTAAGAAAATAGGGGCTAACTTATTTTATATATCATTAAAATTAAAATAATTACTTTACAATTTTTAAAATATTCCTCATAATTCACTTTTTATTTTATCAACAAAACCAAATTTATTTTTATTTTATATTTTATATTAGATATATGCGTATAATAAATATATTAAAAAAAAAAATATTTAAAATGTAAAAGATGATTTTGTGGGCAAATTTTTGATCATTTTCGATTATTTTTAAATTTTTTTTCAATATTGTTCTACAAAAAAAAAAAAAAAAAAAGGTGTGATGATTTTGCGATGCTCTAAAACATTTCGGATGGAGGGAAAAAAAGTTTTTCAATTTTTCAAGAGAGTAAAAATTTATATAAATAATTAAGGGAGTCAGCCTCGGAAAAAATCCGATTATTTAGGGAGCCGCAAACCTTTCTTTTTTTTTTTTTTTTGTTTAATTTAATGTCTTTTTAGTTTCGTACTATCCCACTAAAAAAGCAATTTCTATGACCTCGAATGGTGAAAAATCATTCTATAAATAATACAGTTTTGAATCCTTTTAAAATTTATTTATATATATAGTACTTATGTATATTTATTTATATTTTAAAGCTTTTTTTATTTATTTCTAATACGAAAATATATTATATAGCAATATACCTAATATATCTTTCATATTATATAAAGAAAAGTCTATTTTTTCCCTTTTATTTAATAAATCTCATATACTATACAAAATATAAAAATACATAAAAATAAATATTCTAATCTAAAATAACAACAAAATATGTTGTAATATATCGTATAATGCAGTGGTTTCCAACCTGTGGGGCGCGACCCCCTTGGGGGGCGCGAGACTGTTACAATGGAGGCGCGAAGGTATTAGAACCAATTTCAAGTGCCCGCGAAGGCAATTCAAATGCCCTCATACTTTTGAAATTTTTTTCAATGATTTTATAGCCAAACTTTAGAACATTTTCGATTTTTTTTCAATTTTTTTCAGTATGGTTCTAAAAAAAAAAGGTCAGATAATTTTTTGATGCTCTTGAACCATGGCCCACCCCTGTTATATTATTTCAGAAATGTGCCCAACTATTGAAAAAGGAAATTACATTAATACAAAAATTAAGAGGGCGCAAGAATTTTTTTAGAAAAAGGGGGGCGCCGGTACAGAAAGGTTGGAAACCATTGGTATATAATGCTTTAAAATTTTCTCTCTCTCTCTCTCTCTCTCTCTCTCTCTTTATAAAATCATTCCAAATAATTATATTTTATAAAATTAATAATTGTGAGAATGCTTTCGTTGAAAAATAATAATTAAATGAAAGTAATGCTTAGAGAATTTGGTCATTTTTTTTAATATCTTTTTAAATAAAAAAAAAACTTACCTTATAAAATTAAAAAAAAAAAAAAATATTTATATAATTTTAATAAAACTCTGAATTATAATTTATTCTAATTGACACGGGAAAAAGTAAAGTAGCGTAAATTAATACCGCTAGTCATCCCAAAGACGATTTTTCAATCGAAATGTAAGCTCAAAGCTGCGTTCTCATTAGAGTACATTATAAATATTTTAAATATTAACGAAAATTCCTATGAATGCTAGTCAATTCTCCTAGCTGTTATTATTATTATTCTTGAATAATCAAGTGTGTTTAATATAATATGAAAAACCAGAAACACTTTTAAAGTGTTAATGAAACAAAAGGAAATGGCATTTATCCAATTTTGAAGGGTAATAGAGAAATTGAATATTGAATTTGCATAAACAAAAACAAAAAATAACTCAATTTCTTCATCAATTGAATCTATGTTATATATATAGATATAAATATAAATAATATTATTGGTATATATCCCATTCTTTCTATCTAGAAAAATTATACCGATGATTATTCATTAACATATTCCCGCCGGCTCCATAATTTGTCTATTTATTTTTTGTGGCGGCATAAGCCACCGGTGGTACATGCCGGCGGGAACGTGTTAAGATAATTATTTCTTGATTTTAAGTGAGCTTACAAGAACTGTTATTGAATATTTACTTACAATAGGTTTACTATAATAATTCCTATATATATAAACTAAACATTCAATACATTTTCTTTTACGGAGCATCAAGAATGTTGATTTGATCTCTATCGACATCAAGATCACTCTGAATTTCAGAATCTTGATAAGAGCATCCTATTCCCTCATATTATGTGTTAAATAGTTCCTATATTTATCTTAGAAAAAAAAAAGAGTTATTCGATTATTTTTTTAAAAATAGAAATTGAATATTAATATATAATGTTAATGTAGGTATGTTTTATTGTAAGTAATACCATCATCATCTGTATTATTAATGTAGTTGAAAAATGCAAAGAACAGTGGTTTCTATATCATTTTTATGAAAATTAACTTACTTTAAAGTTATTTAAATAAAAAAAAATATTTTTTTTATTTCTTGTTAACTTTTAAGGCGAAATAATTTTTAAAACAAAATACTTAAATATACAATATATATTATACAGATTTGTCTGTAATACGAAATTGAAATCTGCTCTTTCATTTTGGGACACCCTGTATAAATTTAAAGTTTCTTTTAATTAATTTTATCAAATCTAAGGTTAATTTTTTTTTTGTTTTTTATATTTTTAAAAATTAATTTAACTTGTTTTATATTTTAAATATTATTTGTTAACGGAAATATTTAATGAATGCTTTATATTTAAAAAAATAAATATCAATATTTAAATATTTATTAAAAATTATTTACTTTTTATATAAAAATAAAAAAACTAATACTCCGTAAAAGAAAAGAAAAACGTCCAATGAATGAACATTCAAATAATTATACCTAAAAATTATTAAAAACAAAATAATAATAATAATAATTATTATTATTATTAATATTATTACTATTATCATTATTATTATTATGACTGATTTTATTTTAATATTATAAATATAAATATTTCTTGTGCATTTTTTTTTAAATTTAAAATTTATCAATTGTTTTATTAATTTTATTTTTATAAATTTTATATGAATTAATGTTTTTTTTTTTTTTTGTAAATCAATAATTTAAAAAACAAAATGTATTATTTATGTTAATATATAAATCCTATATAAATTTATATATATATATATATTTTTTTTTATTTAGATAAAAAAAATAATTTTATTAAACTCTCAATAGTTTAAAAAACCCTGTTTAATTAAATAAAAAACTTTGTTTTCAAATACTCTTTATTTAGTTATTTAGTATTTAAAATTAAAAATTGAAAAAAAAAATATTTCAGAAATTATTTATTTATTCATTCAATAAATAAAAAGTAGAAATAGAATTAAAAATTGTAACTCATAAAAATTTTCACAAGTACTTAAATGGACAATAAATAATAATAAAAAATAAATATATTAATTTAATATATATTATAACTAAATATTTTATTTGAATTATTTAAAGAAAAAATAAAAAAAAATATTCTATCTAAATTAAATCAAATAAAAATAAATAATTTATAACGATCAGATAAAATTAGATAAATTATTATGTTCCGTAATTAGGAGAGAGGAACGAAAGACTGGAAAGTATAGAAACATATCCATTATAATAACATAAGTAATAAATATATCAATTGATTAAATCATATCAATTTTAATTATAATATAATAATATAATATATTAGTTATTTTTTAAATTAAAAAAATTAAAATATCTTTTTTTTTTTTATCAATTAATATTTGAAATCAATAAAAATATTAGATTATTCTTACAGAATCGGGAAAGTATCAAATCAAAATGAATGGAAAATAAATATATTATTAAATTTATTATTATTATTAATATTAATATTATTATTAAAATAAATAAATGTTTAAGTAAATAAAGTTGATTGAACACAGAGAATACAGAATACTAAGAAATTTAAAAATTACTTAGTTTTAAATAATCAAAGTAAAAAAAATAATAGATGTATTATTCAATTGGTTTATGTTTAAATTTAGTAAAGAAGAATAAATTAAATTATATAATTAGATTACAAGTATATTTTAATTATTAATATACTATAATAATTTTGCCATCTTGTTTGATGTAATCATCAATATTAAATGAAGTTCAAAAATAATAAATAAATTATGTGTCTAAAGGTGTAGAGTAGGGTAAAGTTGTCAAATAATAACGTTTTGACATCTGTCATTTCTAACAAAAGATTATTTATTCACAAACAACTGTGCAAGTTCTCATAATTATTATTTCTTCTATTATTATCAGAGTGTAAGTATATGAATAGTTTAAAAGAGAAATATTCAATAAATCTGAATTTTAAATATATTTTTAGTAAGTATTTGATAATCGTATAAGGAAGAAAGGTATATTAATTAATTAAGTTAATTCAAATAATTATATTCAGTTAAATATTAAAATTTAAATTTCTTAGTGAAATTTTTTAACATAAAATTCATCAAAATATTTACATATATTTATAACAAAATTTATTATACTTGTATATAAGATAAAAAATGAAGCATAGAATGATATTAAATAATTAAAAGAAAAACATCAAAAAAAGCTCCTTTCACAATAATATTTTTTTCTTATTTAAATTGAAATTTTAAGGTAAAACTTTAGATATTTACTTTTTATTCATTTTAATCAAATAATTTAAAACACAAGTAAACAAAACGGTATTTTTCTCATTCAATTATATTTGATAATATTAAAAAGAAATTATAAATAAGTTAAGCAATAGTAGACTGTAGAATGATAAAAATATTATTTCGTATGAATGACTTTCAACAAGTAATTATTAAAACAAATGAAATGTTAATTATCGAAAAAATATTATTTGTGTTTAAACAAAATTAATATTTACCACAATCAGGAAATATATATTTTAATTCGACAGGAAATAGGAAGAGCATATCAATAATTGTTGGAAAATAAATATTATTTTTTATCTTTTGAATCTTAATTGCATCATGACTATCCCAGCCACGGTTTGGCCACCGTTGTATTATAATATATCACAGACCATCCGTAATATAAAGGGTGTCCCAAAATTAACGCAAGATTTGAATTAAATAGAAAACACAGTTTTCAGTCTTTTGATTGTAATTTTTTTAATGATTCATAAAGTACTTAGGATAGGGTTATTTATGGAATAACACATCGGGCAAATGGCCTCCGCGGCTTTGCATACACATACGGACTCGTTTGTCGAAATTTCCCATGACCGTTCTGCATAAATGTGGCTGAATTTCGTTGATGCAACGTTGAATCTCCTCCTTTAATGCACGCGTAGTTGTGGGCTTATTGACGTAGACCTGTGATTTTAGATATCCCCATAAAAAGAGAGAAATCTAATGGTGTTAAATCACACGATCTAGGGGGCCAATTCTGATCACCGAAACGAGAGAGTACACGACCTGGAAATGTCTGATGCAGTAATTGAAGTGTTTCACGGGCTGTATGGCATGTTCACATATTTATGTGGTTTCAACAAGACGGTGCCACATTTATGCAGAACGGTCATGGAAAATTTCGACAAACGAGTGCGTATGTGTATGCAAAGCCGCGGAGGCCATTTGCCCGATGTGTTATTCCATAAATAACCCTATCCTATGTACTTTATGAATCATTAAAAAAATTACAATCAAAAGACTAAAAACTGTGTTTTCTATTTAATTCAAATCTTGCGTTAATTTTGGGACACCCTTTATATGTAATCAGGGTCGGTTCTAGGGTATTGAGCGCCCTGGGAAAAACAAAATTTGGCGCTCTTTCATACAAATTAATTATCTTCTAAGTAATGAAGGTAAAAAATATTTTATTCTTAAATTGGCGCCCCGGTCCTTTATCCGTCGATGTGTGTAATCAACAGAATTTTACTATTATATCCTTTAATCATTAGTTTTTAATTTAATTAATTCTTAATAAAATTGATTCTAAAAACGATTTTCTCACGTGAACAAAGTATTTATTTCACCATATTCAATAATTTTTTTATAATTTTCAATAAATAATATATATCCTTAAATTTATCTTTGAATTTTTAATAAAAATAAGAATTTATGATAATATTTAATTTAAGTGTGAGGGTGAAAGGGCGGCGTGACATATGTTCCGGGGAGGAGAATCTTACACTAGCCCACTGCATATAATATATATATATATAATGTGTAATATACCTATATCCATATTACTATATTAGATTTAGTAAAATTTTTTAATTTTAACCATTAACGATTTAAATGTCAATAAGATATTTTAATATCTCGTCCTGCCATCTAGTGAAATTTTAAAATTTTAAACTTATAGTTGCCAACATGACACTGTTTACTTAAAAGCGGAATATTTTAAACATAGATGACATTTTAAAAATTATTTTAAAATTTAAATTGTATTTTTGTGTGTATGATGTGTTTTAGTATTAAACTCACAAAATGTTTATTTAGATTTTTATCTATGTTAAATTTGTAATTGAATAGAATTTTTTAAAATATTTAATTAAATATATATGTATATTAAATTTTAACAATTATTTATAAGAAAATGAATAAATGTTATTATTAGATAAATTTAAATATAAAATAAAATAATTTAAATATATATATATTTAATTATTTTTAATTGATTGATTGATTGATTTACCATTAGATTTTTAGATTTTGTTTTCTTAAAACAGATCAAATTTGGGGATTTACTCAAGGTAAACGCGGGGGAACGACGTTCCCTTAGCTTTTTTCAGTACCGGAACGCATTCCAGTACTTTTTCATGTCCCTACAACTCCCACTTAAATCTACTCTTAGAATTTCTTTTTTTGTGTTCGTTAATATTTTGTATAGTACGAATAAGAAAAAATAAAAACTTATATCGCAAAAAAATAGTTTTCTGAAAATAGGACTTTTTTTTTTATTCCACTATGCGTTCCCTTACTTCTTATTTTACCAATTCATCACTGCAAATAGGTGCTGATAACCAGTTATTAAAACAAAAAAAAAAAAAAAATTTCAAGTTATTCTTACAGTTAGTCCTTAAACAACAAAATTCTTTTAAAAAATTATGTTAATTTTAAAACGGCCAGTATTGGACGCTATCTATTTCTTTGTTTAATTGTTTAATTATTAAACTTTAATACATACATTCTGCAATCTTTATGAATTGGCTGAGACAGAAGGGCAAATCATACCTTCAAATCGGGACGTCTTGGATATAATATTATAATGTTTATTTCTATTTTTTTATATTTATTTCCAATGTGAATATGTAAATATATATATATAATTGTAATTTCATTGGAAATGTGCCATAAAAATATTCTCTTTGTACTAAGTGAAAGTTATATGAAGCTGGTATAAGAATTTTTTTATAAAGAATTTCTTTTGAATCCATTTTAGATTCAATTATTTTAAAAATTTTCAAATAAAAATATTCTAGTACTCTTTGCATACTATCAAAATATATCATCTCAATGTGATGTACCGACATTCAGATAAATATTCCCTTATATTATACTTACTTATATCTTATATATCGACAACTTTAAGTGAAAATATTATAAATTTATCCAAAATTAAGAATTTTTTTCATTAAAAGGTAAAGATTATTTGATTCATTGTAAGATATATAATAATTCATTGTAAGATATATAATAATTCATTGTGAGATACATAATAATTCATTGTAAAATAATTGTATATAATTAATTGGAATTTTCTTGTTAGAGAAATATAGCCAAATATTCGTTTCGCAACTAAAACATATCACTCTGATTTTAAATTAATCATTTTTCTTTAAATGGCTTCTATTTAAAAATGATATAATATGATAAAAAAATAAAGACTGGAGATATCATGACTATAATCTTGGTATAGTAATTTTGTGTTGTTGATAAAATAACATAATTAATAATTATGTAAGTATATTGTTTAAAATATATTTGTTTGTTTTTTTTCAAATCTCCCTGGTGCATATAAATTTTCCAAATTGTCCAGTAGAGGTAGTTAATGTTCTAAGTTTGACACTCGACTTTGACTGCCCTGCTGTCTAACGGGGCCAACGGGTTGGGGCCACAGACCATCTTTTGGTGAGGCTTGATTGCCAACATCCCAACATGGTGTCATTATTAATGTCTTAAATATATTCTTTCTATATTTTAAATGTTTTCATTTCCTCTATTTATTTTTAAATGATAAAATTCCCCATTTATTTTTAAATGATATTTCTTTATAAACGAAAACATTATGAATTTGATTTAATAACTATATATTAATTAAAAAATAAATAAATAAGTATATACCACGTATTGGTTTTATTAAATTATTTTTTTCTTAATTAAAAGAGAAGAAAATTAATATGGCAAGTCCAAGAACACGACGAGTTCTACAGGAATTGAAACCCATCAATGAAAATAGCGTAAGATTTTATAATTTGAAATTAATTTATCACTACCAAATTTATATCGAATAAACAAAATTTATTTTTAGTTTTTTTTTTGTATAATATTTATTATTTAAATAAATTTTTTGTAATTTATATATATCTTTAAATAATTAAATATAAAATAAAATATATATTAAATGATTGATAAATAAAAAAAAAATAATAAATTTAATGAAATACTTTTATAAACTGATAAATGGATAAATGTTTAAAATCACATATTTTGTATTCATAATCATTATTTCGATATATATTATAAAGAATAAGAAATATTAATATAATATAATACAATTAATAAAGTCTATTTTTTACCCCATTTGATGACAATTGATAACATCTGGAAGTAATTACTAATGACGTTATTTTACATTAGTTGTGAAAGATGTCAATATCAATATTTATTTAAATCACAAATTAATTAAATTTAATATTTTTAATTTACTCACAATGTGTATTAATGTGGGTCATTCACTTGATCACTTTCAAAAAATCAAAAATATTCTATGACTTTTTTGCAGAAATGTTTCGAGTGTGGTACTCATAATCCACAATGGGCTTCCGTCACTTATGGAATCTGGATATGTCTGGAATGTTCAGGGAAACATCGAGGATTAGGAGTCCATCTATCCTTTGTCAGATCTATTAGTATGGATAAATGGAAAGATATTGAACTTGAGAAAATGAAGGTGTTTATTCATTCATTCATTCAAATTAAACATAAATATAAGAAATATATTTTTAATAATAAATTATTATCTACTAAAATGATGCTTTTTAAAATATTTCATATCTCAACTAATATAAGTTTAAGTATATAAATGCTAGAATTATATATTATATATGAATATTATTATTTTAATAAATAGTATTATATATATATATATAGAGCATCTTCTGCTGATAAAAAAAGTGATCAATGCTAAACCATAGTTGTAAGGATATATGTATGTATCCTTGATGGATTCTGATCACATCTATTCAAGCAAGTATTATCAATTTCTAGTTTCCGGTTTTCCCCCAAGACCTTTGACTTTTAGTCACTGAAAAAAATAATTGATTTATAATATAGTTATTTATTTTAAAAGATAATTTAATCTGAAAATACAATTTTAAATCAATAAATCAAAATTTGAATTTCAAATTTTAAAAATATATTAAATCAAATTAATAAATTAAATAGTAGAGTTGGTATTATTTCCAATATAATTTAATTTAATAAATAATAAAAGTTTCAATATTAATATAAATAAATATATCTATATATATATATATATATGTTTTTTCAGGTTGGGGGAAATTTAAAAGCTAAACAATTTTTCGATAGCCAAGAAGATTGGGATGAATGCAATTCTATTCAACAACGTTATAATACAAAAGCAGCAGCGTTATATAGAGATAAAGTAATTTTATTATTTTTATTACTATCATATTCTATATATTTTTTAATTAGTTGAATTATAAACATTTGTCTTTCTTTTTAATAGATTTCTTGCTTAGCTCAAGGCAAAGAATGGAGTCCATCCAAATCAACTGCGAGAAATTATATTGGAACCTCTATTAATCATTCCTCCTCTTCTAGTTCTCTTAATTCTCGAAATTATCAAGCTTCATCTAATAGTTACCAATATGGATATAATGATAACGATACAACTGGCTATCAATCAGGTGGAGGGTATCAAAATTATGATACTCAATCTTTTGGTGATCAAAAAGAAGCATTCTTTACTAAAAAACAAAATGAAAATGCTATGAGACCAGAGTAAACTTAGCTATTTATTCATTTAAATAAATTTGTAACATAGATTTCATGGTAAATTATTTTTTTAGCAATCTTCCACCAAATCAAGGTGGCCGTTATTCAGGATTCGGTTATACAATGACACCTCCACCGCGAAGTACTTCTCAAGAATTCTTTGATAATGCTCTCTCATCATTTTCAAGTGTATTTATATTTTTTAATTATTTATTCTATTTTATTTTTAATGTGTTTTTTTTCTAAATAAATAAATATATTTAATTTAACTTAACATTTCCTTTTGCTATTTAAATTTAAAATATAAAAAAGAATGATAAGCAAAATTAGAATTTTGAAATTTTACCCTGTTAATTTAATTGTATATACTTTTTTTACATTTAACAGATTTATTAAATGGTCAATGTAATGTAATTTTTAGAAGTGTATAAAAATGGATGAAATCATTTTTATGAAAATTAATGTTTTCCTCTACTAGCTTGAAAATAAAATTGATACTATCTATTTATCTAGTATTTACTTATTAAAATTTCTGTTTTTCAGATTCATTATATATAAAAATTAAATGATAGACGAGCTTATTAACTTGATTTCATTTTTTTTAGGGTTGGAGTTTATTTTCAGGATCTGCAACTAAATTGGCTAGTAAAGCAACAGAAGGTGCCATGAAGATAGGAGGAATTGCAACGCAGAAGGTAGCTGATTTATCTGTTAGCGTAAGTGAAAAGGTAGGAGATGAGATTAGAGGGGAATTATTTTTCTTTCAGTTTATTTTTATTTCTTCATGATTTATTTTATTATTTTATTTATTATTTTTTTATTTTTATTATTAGGTTAAAGATGGAACATTAGTTGATGATTTAAGCTCACATGTTTCTAATATTACCACGAAGGTATTGTTTTTTAATTTTTCTTTTTTTCTTTTTCTTTTTTAATAAATAAGACCTTGAAATTACTAGACACTAATTCGATTGAATATAATTAAGTATAAAGTTACAGAGCTTTTAACCACTTTGTTTATCAACACATATATATCCTCTATTGTGTATATAATTATTTTTTTTTTTTTATTTAAAGAGTTTATTGTTTATTGCTAAATTTCACTTTTAGATGGGCGAAATAGGTAGACGCGGATGGAGAGATATTGCAGGTACTTCTCAAATGACAAGAAACGAAAGTCATTCAGCATCGGAAACGCCTTCCAATGAAAAATCGTCATTACTTTTTGAGGGGACCAATTCAATGCAAAGGTTTTTAATATTTTCCTATATAAACATTTCCAAAATTTAATTGAATTAAATATCTTTTATATCAATTAGGAGCCAGTCTTTTAAGAATTCCTTTCTTTCTAAAGATTATCAAAAAACTGATGAATGGAATTGGAGTAGTTTAAATAATAGGTAATCCATCCAGTCATATATATATATATATATACTGTATATATGTATATTTGTTCGTTTATTTGTTTGTTTGGCTCCTTTTGTTTGTTTTCTTATAGAAATTATTCGTTTTAAAATGTTTTTAAATTATAAATTTTCACTTTTATTTATTTATCAATACATTTATAAATTTGTTTTGTTTTTATTTGAATTATTTCAGTGAACAGGGTAATTGGGAGAGTTATAATGCAAGTCCACCAACTAGCCCTGAATCAGCCCACTCTTATCGATCGAATTCATCTGGAACAAAATTAAAGAAAAAACATTCTAAAAAACAAAATAATCAATCAAATTCATCCGATTTTAATGAAGAGAAAAGTAAAAAAGATTCTTCTGACTGGAATTCAAAATGGGAAGATGAAGCTTGGGATATGTTAAATAAATAATATTCAAATACAAAAACAAATTTCAAAATGATTGTTTAAAAATAAAACATTGTCAGATTAGATAATTATTGCAGTACAATGCTCTTGTTATGAAATGATGATAAATGTTATTAAAATATTATTAAATGTTTCCGGGCATACGTTTACTGTGATACTTTATTTTATATAAGATGCACAATTTCATTTTAGTCGATGTTTATTATAAAAATTACAGGATTTCTTAATCATTATAAATGACATGTCATAGAACTAACTACAATCCTTAAAAATGATCAAATAAATACTGCAATCCAAATCTTAAAATTTATTTTTATTTTTTTATTAAGTTGATTTATTTAGTAAAATATCTTGATCCTTGATCCTTTTAAGATCTTTCAACTCATTATTGATATTATTCATATAATATTAATAAAAATACGTTATAATTCATAAAATATATAGTTGTCTGTAGAAATTTAAGAAGATAAATTAAATTTCGAAGAAATTATTTTATCAATTCTGAAAATATTAAGATTAACTTATTTGAAATACACTCCTGGACAAAATGAACACACCACATCGGATTTTTACAATATTTTAAGAATAGGAAATATAAAAATTATTATTTTTAATCATTATAGAACCCCCTTGAAATGATAATCTTGTTGCAGTCTGCATATCTTTCATTCCGCCTTCTCCAGATTCGAGTACGTCCATCTGGACAATTTAGAAATAAATAAATAAATAATGTTTCATGGTGTTTCATCTTGTGATGTACACCCAGTTTTCTAGCCACTTCATGTTGAGAATACACTTTCAGTAAAGTACAAGCCCTGACAGCTTCCAGTTCAGTTAAATTAACCATTTTGATGCGTGATAATGTGAATAATCTTTCAATTTTAAGTTAATAAATAACAAAGGAATTAAACGGTCTTAAGTTGATATGGCCAGATATTATAATGAATTATTATAAGAGAATTGAACGATGTTTTTTATTTTAGTAAAAAAATAAATAAATTCAATGTATTTTGTTTGTTTAATGTGTAATTTCATTATTTTTGTGTTTTTATTTTATGATAAAAGAGTAAAGTTGAAAATCTAATTTGGGACGTTAATTTTATCTAGGAGTGTATTTCATATAATATACAATATCATAGAGCAGAGGTTCTTAATCTTATGTACTCTGCGGACCCCCACTTGAAAAATTTTTTTTTGACGGACCCCATTCCAACTTTAGGTACTTTACGTCATTTTATTAGTTAATTTCTGGCTTACGATCTCATAAGAACAAGGATATATGATGAATATTTCTAACAGTGATTGGTGAATAACGATTTTTTTGCATATTGTAGAACACATTTTATTAGAAATTATAATATTGAAGAAAGAAAATTCTGCTAAATATGAAGATGGAAACGGTAGCAATAGTTTTCTTGCACATTTCGTTTAATTTGGGTATTTGATCTCTGTTTCCTCACAAAGCCATGCCATCGCTTCTTTTATATTAAATAAAGTTTTAACCGACTCATCATTTTCTCGTGCACCTGTACGATGGCTTTGCGGACCCCCAGTAAAGGCTTCGCGGACCCCCAGGGGTCCGCGAACCAGTTTAAGAACCTCTGTCATAGAGGGATCGAAATTTTTTTTTTGTAATTATATAAAATGTAAATAAACTCAAAGAAATAATTTTAGAATAAAATAAAATATAACCTTTTTGAAAAAGAATAAAACATAGCACCTTTTAAAGTTTAAAACGTTAATGATATTTTTTCCAAAATATAAGTAATGAAAAAAAAACCATCAGTGAAGGGAAGTCTAGAATAATTTAGAGTTAACTAATTATTCTGATTTAATATTTGTTTATTTTAATTTTAATAAATAAATAAATATATATATATATATTTATATTAGTCATATGTTTTAAACTGACTATAATTACTAAACTGTTATAAATAATATATATTTTTTAAAAGTTATGAATAATTTTATATTTGATACGAATTTGATGTTCATTCAAATTTAATTCTTTAGTTAAATTGTATTAATTATTAAATAATTTCTTAATCTTCTTCAGACTATCCATTCACGATCAGCAATCCTTCGAACTTGTCTCAGTTCCTGTTGAATAACAACGACTGTTAAGTGTCGATTACGAAGTGATGTGATAATATTAATACGATCATCCCTCTCAGATATGCAGTGTCGATGTCCAGTTGCTTGTTTTCTTCGATAAACTCCAGTCTCTATTAATCTGATGTAAATCTTTGAAACGGTTGACTCGCTTACATTTAATTTTTGGCCTATTTGTCTTTGACTACCACCTTGTTGCATTAACGCAGTGGTTTCCAAGCCTATTTGGCCTGGAAAAGATTTACTCAGCGCCTCCTGAAAATTAACTTTTTTTTTAATTTTAATAACAATTAAACAGAAAGATAAATGTACACATTCGCAAAATATTATAAATAAAGGTGTAAATGATAGAAACATTGAAATTATGTATCTATTTATTGAATTTAGAATAGAAAAGTAATATTCAAGTAATTTTCTCTAAATGCAGCTCTGATCATCACCGCCCCCCTGGATCACTGCACCACCCACGAGGAATCACTGCACTAACGTAATAATTTTTACAGCAATAATGCAACTGAAGTCCATTTTTTTTGAGTTTATAAGATAATAAGAGTTTATTACTAGGCGCTTGAAAGAGAGTGAAAAATAATTTGGCACTAGAATTTAATCAAATAATATGTCTTATAATTAGCTAAAATGGCATCATTACATTGCAGACGAAATAATTTAATTAAATATTTCAATATGTTTCTCATTTTATATTTATTTTAAATAACTGAACATGATACTTTTTGGAAAATATATTTAAAAATATAATAAATAACAATGAATGAAACCTAAGAATTATCATTAATTTAATGATTTATTTTTGTTCCAGAAACATTTTTAAATTAAATATTCTTAAAAATTTTGATAAAAAGTAAGTATATGCTAATAGAAATTTTAGTCAGAGATAGTATTGCGATCACAAAAATTTTCAATGTCGAGATTTTTGAAGGTTCCTAAATCATTTTCACTAAGAGAGGTTGGGAAAAATGTCTGTGTGTGCGTGTGTATGTAGACAAGATTACGCAAAGTTTGAGCTAGAATCATGAAATTTGGTATACGGGCATTATTCATAATTTGTAGTTTTCTATCAACTTTTGAGAAATTTGGTTCAACCGGAAGAGGGTCATTACCTACCACGTTTTGATTTTTTTACCCCTAGTGACCGTAAAAATAAAGATATATGTTTGATAGTTTTTCACATGATTAAAAATTGTATAAAACTGCTATATATAGAATTTCAACTTAATTGAATCGTTGAAAGTACTGGAATTAATTTTTTAATACTGCAAATCTCACGCGCCAACACGTGACGTGGTGCTACCAACAAAGAGCCAAACATGCGCTTGTTAAAAGCCTAGTTTACACGGGCTTAGTTCTTGTCATTAGTTCAGGGGTGGGCAAATACTTTTAAGAGCGGGCGAAAATAAAATTTTCAAAATGTCTTCAAGGCCGGAGGACCATATTTCGAAAACACTAATAAAAAAAATTTATCTTTTTTTTAGAGACATATTGAACTAAAAATCAAAATAAGAGCCAACTTTTTCAACGGGCCGGCGGGCGTTCAAAACCCCCGCACTTAAAAGTATTTGCCCACCCCTGAACTAATGACAAGTACTAAGCCCGTGTAAACTAGGTTTAATAAATATTATTTATTAATTTTAATTTATAATTTAATTAATTAAATTTAATTTAAATATAATCTATGTTATTTAATACAATTCAAATTTGCGAGATAGTCAAGTGGAGACACTCCAGCTTATTCTTTTAAAAATAACTGAAATTTATTTAGAAACATTTCGATAATTCCAAAAATAAATTATATAACAATAAACATGGAATATTGAAGATATATATTATATTCTGTTAAATTAAATTATTAAAAAAAAAATTTAAATTTATAATACAGACATTTGTTAGTGTTTTTCAATCGCCATAAAAAGAAAAATATAAAAACACGATTTCAAAGCCCAATGAATTAAAATTAAAATTTATTTGTAAAAAGTGAAACACAAGTTGTTTTCTATAGAATGTTTCTAAACTGGAGACAAGATTTTTTTTAACTTGGCTATATCTTTTTATAGAAATATTTAAATTTTTTAAAATTGCCTCAGAAAGTTAGTTAGTCCTTCGACCTTTAATTTTGCAAATCCAAGTCAAAGTCATATAATATTATATAATAAATTATTTATTCATCAATTTTACTAATTAAAATTATAGATAAAATAATAAATTAATATTTTCTCTCATTATTAACTGAACTTGTCCGAGCATTAAAGGGATCCCTAAGCTTGCGAAAGTAATGGGATTTTTTAAAAGTCTTATTGTCATTTATAAATAAATTTATTCATATCAGAAATTTTACAACATTCATAGAGATAAAAATATATTTTTAAATTGGAATTGATGAAAAATAAACTAACTACTACTAAAGACTAATAACTTTTATAATTATATAATTGACAAAACTTTTTATAAGTTTTGTTAATGGTTCCACCTAAAAAAAACAAAAAAAAATGTAAATATTTTTATTTTAGTTTGTGATTTTGCAATTAGTTGTTATAGAAATGAATAATGATTGTAAATAAATTGTAAGTGTATATAGAAAGTAAGTCTGAACCCTTAATAAACAATTGACAAAACTTACTTTGTTTTTTTTTTTTTTTAATTAGAAATGGAATCTCAAATGAAGAAGGTATTAAATTATTTTTTATATAATAAACAAGTAACAATTGTAATTTCTAACTTAATAATATATAATATTTTTACTTAAATAAATAATAATTTTTAAGCTTCTAGATTAGGGGTGTCTAAACTGCGGTTCCCGGGCCGCATACGGCCCAAAACCCTTTGAGATGCGGCCCAAACGCAAATTATGAAATATTTAAATTTTTCAATATGGTTTAAAAAAAAAACCTGGAGTGTCTCCACTCGACTATCTCGCAAATTTGAATTGGACTAATTAACATAGATTATATTTCAATTAAATTTAATTAATTATAAATTAAAATTAATAAATAATATTTATTAAATCAGAGCATGTTTGGCTCTTTGTTGATGGCACCACGTCACGTGTTGGCGCGTGAGATTTGCAGTGTTAAAAAATTGATTCCGGTACTTTCAGCAATTCAATCAAGCTGGAATTCTATATATAGCAGTTTTATACAATTTTTAATCATGTGATAAACTCTCAAACATATCTTTATTTTTAAGGTCACTTTAGAGAAAATAAGCGGGAGTGTCCTCCCCTAGACTTTGTGGCCCTCGAATGGTCATAGTTTAGACACCCATGTTCTATATGATATTTCTAATAGGTCAAATAATGCATTTTTATTATATTATATAATGCATATAGTTAAATGATTCAATTAATTGAATGTTATAAATAATTTATGAAAGAGAACGCTCGCCTAACTCATTATTCGTGATCATTAAATGCATAATATTAATTGAATTAATTGAATACGGTAAACTACTAGATACTGCTAAAGTACTTTTAGCTTTAACTTTCGATCAACATCATCGGCAAGGTCGACGGCCTCGCTTGCTCGCCTGGTCAAGACTTTGGTCTCCACAATTGCAACGATCGTTTGCTGTTTTAGAGCAAGGTCGTTCGGCATATTGTCTTTTTACCAAGACAAATCAGCATTGTTCTTTAATATGGATCATTTTTTTCATTCTACCCACATCTTTTCATCATCTTTTTGTATGGAATATTCAATTCTAATTGAAATTTAATCTCTTTTCTTTTCTTTTTTTTATATATTTATTTAATTTTATGAATTACTTAAAATCATTTTAAAAAACATAAATTAATTTTTGTTAACACAAACTTTTTATACAAAATTTCAAAATTATTATATTAATGATATTAGAACAATTATATACATAAATATATTTAATATTTATTTAATTTTTATTTACAAATTATAAAAAGTTGTGTGATATGAAAATAGAAATAAAATTATAAAGTTATAAAATAATTAAGATATGATTGAATGTCATGTGTGTATATCGATATCCAATCAATTGATCTCAAGGTTTTAAAAACTTTTATTGAAAATGTATCATCACTGCCCAATCAACCTTTTCAAAAATTCCCGTTATCTGATCTCGTTTTAAATTATATTAAATACAGAATAATGAATACCTGATGAAATGGAGACATTTGATATGAAAATAGTATATACCACACACACACATATATATATAGAAATAGGATTTGTCTCTTTTTAATTATTAATTTATCTATTGAGATTAATAATAATAATAATTCACATAAAGAAATTGTTAAGAAATCTTCAAATTTTAATTAAATTGTATATTATTATTGATTTTTTTTTAATTATTCATAATTTACAATTGGAATCCGGAACAGTAAACTTTAAAGGTCATTTATTCCATTCACTTCAATTGCTTAAATAGTTTTTATTGTAGTTACATAAAGATATTTATTAATAGTCCTTTGATAAGCGAAAAGAGATTCTTTTAATGTTTTTTCTAATGGCAAAATAAATAATAATTTTGATATTTTTTTTATTTTAAGAATAATATACCATAAATAAAAATTTGATTGATATTTTTGAAAATTAATTATAATAAAAACATATTTAAAAATTTTTTTTTTAAAAATGTATTTAAGTATAGGTATAATGCGAAATAATATATATATATAATTTTTTTTTTAAATATAATTAAGTATATTTTTTGATGTAAAAATTTCAAGCCATTTTGTAAAAAAAAAACAAAAAACAAAAGTCACTAAAAATTCTTATCATTAAATTAATAATGAATTATAATTATTATTATTAAAAATCATATATTGCTTGGAATACAATCAATTTTTTATCTATAATTTAAACAAAGAGGTAACTTAACAAAGTAAATTTCACTAATTGTATAACAATGCACCGTATATGAAAAATCAAAATTCAAAACGAAATAGAAGTGTATTAATATGTCACAAGAATTTAATTTAAAAATAAAAACATAACTCTTTTGTACTCTATTGACATATGTATGATAACTAATTTTCAAATTCCTATTTGGACTTATTTTAAACATAAAGATAATTATAAAAATTGTACATATATATGTGATTTATGCAAGTGTTGAAGAATAATAATAGAGGAGAGAGTATTTAAAGTATACTTCATGAAAGGTTATTAAAATTACGAAAAGTTATGGAGGAATGGATTGTAATTGAATTTAAAACAATTAATTAGTTTTTAATTTAGAAAATTTCTAGAAAATAATTAATATTAGTTCACAATCTATGATTAAGTTTTCTTGCAAATTTATTATTAACAATCAATTATTATTTAAATGAATTAATGCAGTTGTAAAATAATGGTTATTTTGAAAAGTATTCTAAATTTAAATAAAAACTATTTTTTCTATATTCTTTTTTTCTTTTTAATAAAAACAGATTTTATTAAAAGTTATTAAATTTTATTATTGAAAAAAAAAGTTAAAAATCCAAAAAATGATGTGTATTAATTCAATGTAGATTGATTAGAAAAATAGATAAAAAGTTGTTAAAATTAAAAAGTTTATTATTTATATTATTATATGCACTTAGATAAATTAATTGTGAGGGGGGGCGCCCCACAGGTTGAAAAACACTGGCTTAAAAGATTATAAATATTTATGGAAATAAGTGATACAAGCATTAATTACAATATTATTATAGAAAAGTGCTTGATTCGATTTTATGATCTCAAATTTTTAAATAAATAAAAAAAAAATATAATTTTCTATTCTAAATAAACGTTTTATTTTGTATTATAAAACAAAAAATAACAAGATTGAAAAGTAATACTATAATATTATAAATATATTCAATACACGTTATCAATTGTCCAAATATAAAGTTGAATTTGATTTATTTATTTTTCAATTAAAAATAATAATTTTATTCTTTAAATGATTATAGTATATAATAATAACAATTTATTTTGTATATTTTTTTATCATAATAAAAGTAATTATAAATTGATGATAGATTGATTGAAAAGTAAAAATATACGAGCCTTTTTTAAGCTACATTTTGATTACACGCTTTTATTTAGTTTACACCCGTTTCCGAGTCGTCAAATCTTACAATGTTTATTTGACCCACTTCCCAATGTTCGAATGAGCTGAAATTTCGCATACCTATGTAACTCCGATAACAATGCAATATTCTGATCATAGGTGACCTAGGAGGTATTATATTTATCAATTAATAATTACATATTGCATAAATTGATACAAAATAGTAATTAAATATTAATAAAATATTAATTTAAATTATGTTTAATTATTTTATAAAAATATTTTTTAATTTAAATAAATATAAATTAAAGTAATAGCGATATTGTTTTTGAAAATATATATGTATATATATATACCAATAATCTAATAATAATAATAATAATAATCAGCCCCCTATACGATCGATTTGATATACTTATAGTATTTTGAGGTGAAGAATCGAATTGAATAAGATTCTTTCAACATTCACACAATAACCTGAAATAAAAAACCGGGCGAAATTTCTATCAAGACTAAAAATTAGGAAATAAAAAAAATATAAAAAAAAACTTTTTAAAAACACGCTTTTATTTAAATGCACTAAAAAGAAGAAAATAATTTCCCCACACACACACCACAATTTCTTTACAATTAATCATATCTAAAAGATGAAAGCGTGGACGCCAAACATGCAGAGAAAGGAAAAGAATACGAAGGACATTTCATTGTATATCCACAATCCTTTCTGTTTTTTTCCCTTTTCTACTATAATTGATAACTACGATATGTCTATTTGAAGTAGAATTTACGTTATTCCCTGCATGTTTGGTGCCCACGCTTTCATTTTTTAGATAATATTAATTGAAAGGGAATTGTGGTGTGTGTGTGGAGAAATTATTTTCTCTTTTTTAGTGCATCTAAATAAAAGCGTGTTTTTAAAAAGTTTTTTTTTTATATTTTTTTGATTTATAAAATTTATAATTTATTTATTCCTCAATTTTTCTTAGAATTTTTAGAAACCAGATATTACTTTATTACTGAACAAAAGAATAAGGCCAATAAATTTATAAAGACAAAAAAAAAGAAAAAAAAAAAAGATAAATATATACAATAGATAAAAGTGATAAGAGTGTTTCTGTTTATAATCAGTGACAAGTAAATTGTAAAATGATGGTGAAGTGAATGGAGATGCAGCAGGTGATGGAGGAAGAGGGGAAGGGAAGGGACTGGACCAAAGAGACTGCAAGAGCTCGGGTCGTTCAGTGCCAAGTGATCAGGCAGACAAGCCAGAACACCTTTCCAGTCCAAAGACTCCTGGGCACTCCTTTGCATTGAGATTAATCAATCCAGATGCAATGGAACATGAACCCTCAACCGGTCACGGCCCCAGACAAATGACCTTTCCATGGGTTATTTCCATTCTTTAGGTGAAGTACACATTCCATTTTATTATTATTCATTCTAGCATACTTATTTCAATTTTATTTAATCATTTCATGAAACATTATCATTTATATTTACTTATATACTTAGATATACTTAAGTATATATAAAATTAGTATTTTAATAATAATTCTTTTTTTCTCTTTCTCTGTGTTGACACAAACCTAACATACCACTACTATAAGTTAATAAACTGGCTGATGCCTAGCCTCACTCTTGTTGGCTGGCGTCTATCGCCAGACAGGTTTTTAAATTTTAAATCCGTTCTCTCTCTTCTCTACTCACAAATAAAAAAGAAATATTCATTTCTCCCATTAATACTTACTCTTTTCTAATCTATCTTAATTTCGTTTCAATCTCAATAACTAATATATATTTAAATATTTATTTATTTTATATTTATCTTAATTGATGATTTAATGTATTTATGATTTATTATCATTTACATTCACATGTATTAATAACAATTTAAAAAAAAAATGATAATTATAATGAAACGGTACTTAAGTCCCTTTTAAAATCCATTGATATCAATAATATTATTGAAATTAGAAGAATAGAAATAAATTATTGAATTAATAAAGAAGAACTATGATTGAATTGTGTATGAATGATGTGAAAGGAATCTTTAATAAAAAAAAAAAAAAAATGGATGTCAAATGGATTTTATTTATTGGCCCAAGATGAAATTTGTTCGTTTGACCCACAAACGAGATGCCAAAGTCACTGCCCATACGCTGTGTACCCGCAAGCACAAGATTCTTGGGAAGCTTCTCTCACACAACCTGTCCTCTGTGTGTGTGTGTGTGTGTGTGTCGTTAAAGTAATGTTTCAGTGAAAAAGAGAGAAAAAAATAAAATTTTCAAATTTCTCTTTTAATAAAAAAATATTACTTATATTAATTAAAAACAGATAAATATTGAAATATCTTTATTTATTTAGTTAATTTGCAATTATTAATGAATTTTAATAACATTTTATAAAAACCTACCACAACTCAGGTTTCTTTTATTTAACTTTTCTTAAATATTGATTCTTTTTTTTGTTTTTTGTTTTTCATCAATCAATTTTAATTAATTACGCTTTTAATTTAAAATAAGCACGTATATATAACATTTCTTTTAAATTAAAATTAATTAATTTTTAAAATTTCTATCGATATACGATATATAATATATATAATGAATCTTGAGCTTACATTTACATTACATGATATTGAAATAATAGAAATGATTTAAAAAAAATCATTCCATTTTATTTTAGTGAAACTCGATTTTTTCCAATTAATAACAATCGATTTTAAAATTTAAAATTTTTAAAAATTGTATTTTATATTGCTAATTTAATACTAACTATATATATATATAACCAAATTCTCTAACAAAATACATTTCATAGAACAAAAATAAAAAAAAAAAAACTGTCATTTTTATTTACAATTTTAAAATTAGTATAATTTCTAATTTTAATATAATGTGTAAATGTAAGCGCGAGTTTCGATATATTTATATATACAAATACTATGTAATGATGTATTGAATATCTTTCAAATATTGTGTAATAATTAATTAATAATAAATTATTATATGAACAATAATTATATATGGTAATATAATTACAAAATTTATATTATTATCGGTAGTAAAACTTTTTAGTCGTTATTGCTACTTTGAAAAATATTAATCTGAAGCCATCTACCATCGAATTATAACACACACACACACACACACACACACACACACAACATTAATATATTTAATATAAGATTAAATAATTTTTCAAGTAAATTTGAATATTTTTTTCATCTTGAAGTAAACATAGAATTATTTTGATTAATTTGTATCCTTTTAGGGAAGCAATTTTTGATGTGTGATTTTTACAAAAACTTAAAATAATTGTAATAAATAATTAAAAACTTTGCATAAGAATATTTGTTAGCTCAGTGTTTACTATAATATTTATCTTTTTTTTTTTTTGCTTATATATAAGGAGGGAAAAATCGACACGGATACCCCGCTGTAAGTTGATGTCCCAACGGGCTAGCACCGAACTAACCGGCTAAACCCCCCTCCCCCTCTTTGCAGGTGCCCCTGGAACCACCATAAGGTTTTATACTTCACAGGGGGATATATTGTTTGTCTAGACACATATTATTAGTCAAAGTTTTTTTTAAGTCTCTTTTAGTCATTTTTATCTTTCAGAAAAATATTTACAAAGAAAATACAATAATTATTCTAATTTCTTCTTTATTTAATAAAATAACAACTGATCAATAAATTTACAGAATTATCGAGAAAAATAAATAAACGAGTAATCAATCAATCGTGTGCTAAATTATCAAAAACAAATTTAGTTTTCATTTGCTTTCTATTTTATTTCTATGCAATTAAATTCCTTTATAAAACTATAATTTATATTTATATACACATACATTCTACACTAAAACACTTCATTAACAAGTAACACTATTTCTTCTAATATAATCAACCATTTTGGATTTAATTGATAATGTATAAATTTAATAAAATTTCTTTTAAATTTTATTACAAGTATATTACTACAAGTATATTATTAAATAATAAAAAAAATTAATTTCTTAGCTCTTAATCTTATTGCAAATTTTATTGCATATTAAAAAAATTTGTCAATTTATGTGTTTAATAAAATGTTTATTTTTACAAAAATTTGACTTGATATTTCATATGAATAAATTAAACTAAATGCGCCCAACGTTTTTCGTTGGATATGAAGCAATTCATCTATAAACTTTGTCAGGCTTATAGACAAATTGTTTTATTCTTTTTAGTCCGTGAGAAAACGTTATTTTATAATTTTTTTTTTATATTTATATTTTATAATTATACTATTAAGTTGAAACTGATATTGTATGATTGCATGATATTGTAGCAATTTTCACACATGCCTTTATTATAATAATTCGTCTATCAGTTTTTTTATCATTTAGTAAAGGGATAATTTATGAAATTGTATCAAATATTTAAGGGTTTAATTTTGATTGAAGTTTGTTTTTTATTTGTTTAATAATAGGGTTCAGATTGAATGGACCCCCAGCTATCAAATGCCCTTAGGGGCGGTGTAGCCTTTGTACCAGGAGGACGTGACCGAGAAGGTCGACCACTGATAGTAGTGCGACCAGCCACGGAACCTGAAGCTGTTGCTCCTCATATTCTAGATTTACTCTTCAATTACTATGCATCGATGTTCAGGTACTTAAATCAGTACATTTTCACTTATTTTAACAATTTCTTCCCAATTAATATGTTATGTAAAAACAATAAATCTTATATTCATTTAAATACTCCAATGATAAATATATGTATACTTTTTTGGGGGTATATTTAAAAAAAAAATAATAAATGTTTCGATATTTTTAAGAATGATTTTATTAAAATTTCAAATAAATATTTTTTTTTTTTGGGGGGGGGGGAGAAAAATGCTCTGACGCTTATAATTCTAAAGGTGACCCCACAACACTTGGATAATTTCTAATAAATTAATCTATTAATTTTGATTTATCAAATTACTTTTCTTTATTCTTTAAATAATTATGCAATATTCATTTACAAAAAAAAAAAAAAAAAAAAATTGAAAGTATGTATGTAGATATCGTACTTTCAATCAAGATATATGTAGTTAGTGTCGGAAAATACAACCTTGACATAATAACGTAAAGAATTATATTATAAAGAAGGTATATGATTTTAATATAAATAGTTTATTTAATCTATAAGTAAAATTATAAATAAGGCTAAAAAAAAATGATGTTAATTTAAATTTAATTAAAGAGGAGAGATAAATTGTTTAATTTATTTATTCTTATCATAATTAAAATTATGTTATTAATTAAAAGTATATAACTAATTAATTAATTAAAATATGTATAATTAAAAGAATATTCTTGGCCGCCCGCAGCAACGACATTTCTCCAAGTTCCTACACCCATCCAACTCCTATTTTCTCCCCCCCCCCCCCATATTGTTTAATTTCCCTTACTAAGTTTTGGAATGCACCAGGCTTATATAAGCTAAGTACATTCCATGTTCGTAATTTTAATTCTCTCATTTTTGTCCTAAACTCTCTGCAATGTGGTTGATGATTCATGATTTAACTTTTTGTGGAGAAGAGAAATCACTTCTTCCTTCAACCCCCAATTCCAAGAACAACTCCAATGAGGAAATTTTAGTTTTTAATCTAATTATAATAAAGAGAAAAAAAAGAAAGAAGAATAATGTATAATAATTAAAAGTATAGATTATACTATTAGTGTTCTATAAATATTTTTAAAATTGATAAATACATAATAAATTCAATTTTAAAATTTTTATTTTATATTTAGGGGAAGGTTGCTATAAATGGGCCGCTTAAAGAAAGTTTGTTTTATAAACCATGGCATGGATAATGATATACATAGGCGACGCTCCCCCCCCCCCCCAAACATTGTGCAAAAAATAAATTTAAAAGTGATTAGTTTTGTAACAGAGAACCCAAAAGTAAAAAAAACAACATCTTTAAATTATGTATAAGTATAGTCTAAACTTTATGAATAAATAAATAATTTAGATCTCGGCATTAGTCTGTTTATCTGTACAACCAACCAATATTGTAAAGATTGATTAAAATCAATGTTTTGAAAAAAAAAATTGTCAAAATTTGTCCATTTTGTCAAAATTTTTTCCTGGGGAGACCTCCGGACTTGATTTTTATTCAGTCAGTTATTATTACTATTATTATTCAATTGTTTTGTTTTTTAATTTGTTTGATACGAAACTCGCGCGCGGTAGTTGTGAAAAGGCGCACAGATACAAGGCATATTTAAATATACATATAATTGTGAATATGACCAGTTACAGACAATTGATCGAACTTTAAAATATTTCCTGCATAAATTAAATGTTTTTTTCCCCCACCTTGCTGAAACGTTTCGTTCATGAATTAACTAGTAAATTAGAAGAAAGATATTAAAATCTTATTTTCACAATTACAAAGTCTACTTGGAACAACTCAAAACTAAAATAGCTATCTTTTGGCAACACACACAGGGTGTACTTATAAACCATTAGTAAATATATGCGTAATGTGTGTGTGTACTACATCTACTAAAAAAGTAAATAAGCCTATTTTAGGAGCCGACCTGTCAATAGCAAACTTACCGTGTATATATATTATTATATTTTATTGGTATTGTTTTTATAAAAAATAATTTCTTTAATGATTAAGTAAAAAATTGTAACAAATCTCTTCTTTTCTTTTCAGAAAATAAGATCACTGTTTTTTAATTAAATAAAATTATTATATAAAAACTTTTTTGTATTTTGATATAACAAATCGATAAATAATTTTATTTTTTAAAAATATATTTTACTGATTATTAATTGAATAGAAAAAAAATATTTTTTTTTTTTTTTATATAGCAAAGAATGATGAATAAATAATTTGGAATGAAGCGTTTTGAAAAGTATGACTATTTGAAAAGGATTGAAATGATGAGTAAGGGAAAATGGCTGTTTTTTAGTGCTGAAACACGACATAACGGGCTGTCAGTGGTGGTGGCAGCTCACGCGGCGCCTGCAGGTGCGGCGGTGGCCAGAGCGGCAGTACGTCAGGCCGCACTCTCGCTTGGCAGGGATCTCGCCACACTCTTGGTCCTTCGGCCAGACGCTTTCTGGGATAAACAACGGGTTGAAAATTGCACAAAGTCTACCGTCAAACAAGGACAGGTGTCTCTCTCTCTCTCTCTCTCTTCTTTCTCTTTTTTTTATTAAAATTTCAAAGTTTAAATTAAAAATGAGGTGATCAGGCTCTCCTACTACATCACTAAATTTTATTACATTATACATAGGTATATAATTTTTCATATGTAGGTAAATATTGGAATTTGAGAATTTTTGACAATTTAAGTTTCCTGGAAACCTTTTGAAGAGTTATTCAAATAAATTCGGTATTCTTAATTATCTTTTCATTGAATAGTATATATTTTTTTATTATATTTATTATTTATAAAATATAAGGCGCTATTGGGTGTGTGAGTAGCGTACCTGCCTCACATTCAAATGGTCACGGGTTCAAGTCCCGGGCCTGGCAAGGGAATTTCCCTAGCTAGGGTCTATGGGACGGAGTAACCCAGCCTACGGGAACAACATTGAGGAAAAGCTACTTGATAGCGCCTCCGATCAAGAAAATCAAGGTAAAGGTGGAGAGGACCCGTTCTACTAATCATAGGACAGACACCTCATTGATATAACCGACTTGATAGGCGTACAAAGTCAGATTTTTTTTTTAATTTATAAAATATAAAAATCTATATAATTAATAAATAATACATTCAACTAAAACATCGAATATTCCAGTAATCAATTCTTAATCTAATATTGGAATAATTCTAAAAAATAATTTTTAAAGGGTTGTTAAATTAAGATAATATATAAAAATGAAAGTTATTATTTTGATATTAAGTAGAATTGATTATACTTACCTATAAATTTATTTTAAAATCTAATAAATAAAAAAATAAAAAAAAAAAATGGAAAAATAACTTTTTGAATTTAAATCATATTTTCTTTAAATTTATATTATTAATAAAATTCTTTATTATTATTATTATATTTTCAGCCCATTCATGTACCGTTATCACGATTGCATAAGTATGTAGCTTTATCTCAACTTCCTGAAGAATTTGGAGGACAGTGGGTGTATAATCATAATACGTGGCTTAATAATCGAACAGTAAATATTCTTTTTTTTTATGTTATATATATATATTATATAATTACAAATAGCTAAATAAAAAATAATAATTAAATATGTTTTTTTTTTTTTTTTTTGGAATTTGTTTTAGACAATTGAAGGTATATATCGAGAAGGTGAGAGTGCATCAACCGATTTAGAACGAATGCGTCAAAAGTTGACTAGTTACGAACCACGAGGGGCTCCTGAAGAAGATAGTCTTGAAACTCACCGGGAATTATATTTAAATGGACGTACTTTAGCTAATAGAGTTTCCCAAGCAGGTAATTTTATTAGTAAAATACAAATAAAAATAATGAAATAATCATAAAATGAAACAATACCTCCGTTACTATCCATCGTCGGTCGGTAAAAATATGATTAATTTATTTTATTTTTTTTTTTTATTCTTTAGGAAAGGAAATTACTAGAAGATTAGAACTGACTTATATTAATCAAGCTCTTCCGCAAGATATATTAGATTCCAGAGCTCGAATTATTCGATTATTAGATGTCTTGGCTGGTAAGGCCGAATTATTAACAGAAGCGTGGAATGAATTAGAAAAAAGAGTAGCACGAGCCCAAGAGATTGCACGACTCGAAGAAGGAGTGGCAAAAGTCGTAGATTGGATTCTTTCAAAGGCAGATGCTATGTTGAATGCTCAACAGGAAGTGGGTCATGATGCAGCAAGCGCTGAAGAATTGCGAAGAGCACACGAAGAACTTGAATTACAATGCCGGGTAAGATTCTTTTTTTTTTGTTTTGTTTCATATGTATATACAGTGGCGGACTAAGGCGGCTAAAGTGGGCCCTAGGCAACATTGTAATTACAGGTTTTTTGTTTTTTTTAGCGACCCACGGTTTGGACACCGTTGGTTTTATAGTATACGGACCCTAGGTTGCCTAAGCTTTAGTCCGTCCCTGTATATATATATATATATATATATATATATAAATATTCATCTATTATTATAACTTAAAAATTTAAATATTATAATCATTCTTTTAGTGGGAATTGTTAGAATTATTAATTTTATATTCATTGTCGGAAATCCTTTTTTTGAAAGAAAAAAAAAAAAAAATACTAATTTCAAATATCTAGTAATATAAACTGAATGAAAATAATTTTTATTGAATAGTATTTTTCAACCTATCTATAAAAGTAATTTCCTATTCATCTTTCCAATTATTAATTATTTATTTATTATATATTTAAGTTTATTATTTCGATGATTAAATAAAATATTAATATAATAAATAATGTTTTTTTAGGATACTTATGGCCACTATGCTGAACTATTACATCGAATTGATACACTTCCGTCAAGTCATGAAGATCTCAAATCGCAACGAGATTTTATGGACTTTGTATGCCGTAGTTTTGCTACACGACTCGAACGACGGAGAAATGTTCTAATTTCATCTCAACGATTTTTTCGATTAGTTGCAGAAGTAAATTTTCCCAATAAATTAATCTAAAAATTTATCTATAATCAAAAGATATTTTTATTAATAAAATAAATAAATAAATAATAATCACATAATAATATTTCAGTATTTTGAACAAACCAGTGATGTATTTGAAAGTCTTGTCAAACGTTGTGACCTCAATGACTTAAAGGCAGCTGGATCTACACTTCTTCAATTAGAACAATCTCAACAAGAAATAGGTACCAATTTTGTTGTTTTTGTTTTTATGTATTTTTTTGATAGATAATATTATTATATAATTAAGTATATATTATATGATTATAACTGATTGTGAGTATCAATTGTGTTTTTAGAATGTCTTGAACGAGAGGTAACACAAGCAGGGGAGAGATTGGCCGATATTTTATCCATGCCAGTCAAAGATGCTTTGGGACGTGATGTTGTGGTTGCTGCTGATAGAGAAGAAGATATACGAAATGTTCATCATGTTCTTGATGCGACAGTTTCTCGCAAAAATCTTTTTGGTGATAGTGTAGAATTACATAAACTGACACTTCAGCAGGTATAAATTAATGTTTGTTTAGTTTATAATTATATAGAGTGCTACAAAAAAAAAGAAAAAATATCTGACGAGTTTGAAAGTTTAATAAAATGTTTATGAATAAAAACTTTGGATTAAAGATACTCTCACAAAAAGTGGTCCATTCTTTTTTACTATCTCGCCAGAGATAGTATTGCGATCACGTAAAATTTTCGATGTTGAGATTTTGATGTTTTTATACGTTTTGAAGGTTCCTGAATCATTTTCACTAAGATTGAGAAAAATATCTGTGGGTGTGTAGGTAGACAAGATTACGGAAAAATGGTTTGTGCTAGAATAATCTAATTTGGTATACGGGCATTATTCAAAATTTGTAGTTTTCTATCAACTTTCGAGAAATGTAGCTCAACCGGAAGAGGGTTATTACCTACAACGTTTTGATTTTTTTTCCTCTAAAGTGACCGTAAAAATAAAGATATAGGTTTGATAATTGTTCATATGATTAAAAATTGTATAAAACTGCTATATATAGAATTTTAGCTTGATTGAATCGCTGAAAGTACCGGAATTAATTTTTTAACACTGCAAATCTCACGCGCAAACACGTGACGTGGTGCCATCAACAAAGAGCCAAACATGCGCTGATTTAATAAATATTATTTATTAATTTTAATTTATAATTTATAATTAATTAAATTTAATTTAAATATAATTATCATATGTTATTTAATCCAATTCAAATTTTCGAAATAGTCGAGTGGAGACACTCCAGCTTATTTAGTTAAATCATGCAATTTGGCTGAGCTAATGGGCAGGTATTGTTTATGAAATATGACCAATACCAATGAACATGTTACAGGACGTGAAGGCAAACTTCAATACCCGACTACAGCAATAATATGAATTATATAAATGGAAAAAATTATGTAGTAAAGAGGTTTTTTTTTGTCTTGAAACAATAAACATTTTATTAAACTTTCAAAGCAATATCATATATTTTCTCCGCACCTTTATTTAAAAAATAATTTTTATTGTTATCATATATAAATAGAAATATGAAAAATGATGAATTAAATTAATATTGATATGTTATTATACAAATTATCAAAATAAATAGGTATTAAATTATTTGTGAAGTTACATTTATCTGTAAATTTTCAAAATAAATAAAATGCGGCTTAATGAGAGGAGTTGATTTGTCAAATGAGGACACAAAGCTATTAATTATAGGACATTAAGAGGGATCGAATAATGTTTGATTGGTTTAAATCCGTTAAGTCGTTTTAACAGAGTTTAGATTAAATAAATAATTTTTAAGTTAGAAATATATTACTATTATTATTATTATTATATTAAAAATACATATATTATGATTAAGTGGGTAAATTCTGAACTATTGAAATTATGAAAAAGAATCAAACCTTAGCAAATTAAATAAAAAATTAATAAAATAATGAAAAAATTCAAGGGATTTTTATTAAATTTCACAACGATTCGTACGATACTTCATAACGACTGCAGGCAGACAGAATAAGCAGTCGAATCGTTGTACGTTTATTTAATAAAATAAATAAATTATACAAAAATGTAGTCGTTTTAATAAAAATCCCTTTAATAATGTAAACAATTAAATAATTTAATAAAAAAAAAGTAAAATATATTATATTTATTCTTAGATATCGCATATTTATGCTTATGAACAAGATGCTAGACAGGCGATTACATGGCTTTTTGAATTACGCGATGTAATGTTACGTGAACATGGACATGTTGGTTGTCATGAACATGAAATTCAAATACAAAAGACCGAGTATCAAGCATTTCAAGAAACTGCAAAGGTAAGTTAAAAGAAAATTATTTACTCTTTATATAAAATATCAAATGAGAAGATATATAAAAAATTTTCATTTTTTTTTAAAGATAACTTGATAGTTTTTTGTATTTCAAAATAATATACCTACAGATTATATTTTTAGATGATATGATGTGTGTTATTATTATTTTCTTTGAAATAATTTGTATATCTTTCTCTTGTTAAATCTATAATTTATTATTTTTTTTCTAAATTAACAAAAACAGTATAAATAAAGTATAAATATAAATATATAATCAATGATCAATCAATGTTCTAGGGAACATATGAATATGGCCGAGGGCTGTTAAGTGCATCTCTAGCTTTAAGGGTTTCATGTCGATTGCCTGCTGAAGAAAATCGTAACTTAACGGCAGAATTAAATCAAGCATGGCGTACTCTAAGTCATGCTGCACAAGAACAAATGACAAGGTTAAGAGTTTCAGCTGTTTTCCATCGAACTGTTCAACAGGTGAGAGATAATTTATAAATAAAAATATAAATTTATTGAAATTTTTATATTTTAAATTAAATAATTTGAATATTTTTTGTTTTTTTTTAATTTAATTTTCAAGCATTGTAATCAACTTACTGAGCTTCTTACCGAAACAAAATTAGCAATGTCAGGATCTTCCGAGGGTCGACGTAAAAGACTTCATCGACTTATTAATTGTAGAGAATCGCTAATGCAAGAAGTTGGTCGAATGGCACGATTAGGAAGACTTTTACGAACTCGACTTCGTGAACCACTTTATGAAGAAAAGTAAGTTTTTAAAATTTTAATTTTTATAAGTACCACAGTGTCTGTATGTGTGTAGGTAGGTAGGTAGGTATATGTTCCCACACTCAAAAGATAAAAGTGTATACTACTGACGTGCTTCTTGTAAATCATTGATTCTTAAACAGATATCAATTTTAAGAGGGCTTCTCGAGGGAAAATAAATGTAATCAAATGGAGCTAAATCTGGCGAATAAGCCAAATGTTTCAATGGTTTCCTTCTTTTTTGACTCAAGACTTGGTTCATTTCATTTCAGTATTGATAGTTTCGACAGTTTTGAGCAACTCATAATAGATAAGGTCCTTCTTGGGCGGCCGACCGTGTTCTTAATTTTCAATATCAATATCTCCGCTTTTGAATTTTCTAAACCACTCTTTACACTATGTTTGGCTAAGAGCATCGTATCCGTAAGGTTCCACAAGCATTCGATGCGATTCTGCAGCAGTTTTCTTCAAATGGTAACTAAAAATCAATGCTGACCGCACATCGCTATTTTGAGGCACAAATTTCGACATTTTTAACGTTGTAAAAAGTTATGTTGCGGATTTTTAATTCGAATTTTTTTAAATTCAAAATATTCTACACACAAATAGTGATGTATTGGTAAAATAAGAAGTAAGAGAACACATAGTGAGAGCAAAAAAAGTCCTATTTTCGGCAAACTATTTTTTTATCATATATCATAAGTTTTTATTTTTTCTTATTTTTACTATACAAAATATTTACGAACCTCAAAAAAACAAAATTCTAACATTAGATTTAAGTGGGAGTTGTCGGGACATGAAAAAGTAATGGAACGCGTTCCGGTTCTGAATAAAGGTAAGGGAACGTCGTTCCCCTCCCAATACACCACTGCACACAAAACCAAAACAAACAAATTCAATCACTCCTCTTTATGGTACCTAGTCTGACCGCTAGGAGATCTCTAGAATAAGGGCGGTTTTATATGCATACACACTTATACAATTAGTATTTTTGGAACAGATTAAACTAATTTATTTAGTATTTTAAAGGATCATATCATCATTTATTTATTTTTAGAAATCATTATTTATTTTTTTTTAACAACCAATTATGAATGAAGCATGAAATTGAAAATCTTTTTTAAACAATTTAAAAATTATTTTTTAATTTTCTAAGTATATATTTATTTATTATTTATAACAAATAAATCAAGCTATATATAGATAATAAGAATTATATTTGTGAATTTAATTTTATAATATATAAAATTATACTATACGATTTAGTTTTTATGAAATAATTCTACTATTCCAAATTCTTGTTTCAAAAACAAGTAAAGTCAATATTGCATCTGCATAAACACACGTGCGTTTGCTCAATGTCGGGGTTAAAAGTAGGAGAGAGTTGCAGGATATTTGCGGCCAGTCTCTCTCTTTCATTCGGCAGTCGCATCGACCTTTTAGCAGGAGACAGTTCACTTTTTATTTTATTTTATTTATTTTTTTTTTAAGTGAACATAAACCCACATATATACCTATATATATATACCAATTGCGACTTTTTTAGAATCGAAACGATCGAATTTTTTTTTTTTTAATTTTTTAAATCATTGTGGCTACTTTTCTTGCATTTGGTCTTACTTGGCTAAATGAAGTGGTTCGTCGTGCCGCGGCCCAAGTGCTTAACAACAACAATAGTTTGTTCAATATGTAAGTTAGTAAAAATGAAATTCTAATATTA